>CM020508.1:21826514-21889014 GCA_009823395.1 Thamnaconus septentrionalis | reverse complement strand
GGGTAGGGAGACAGTTTCATGACAGCTTTGCCATTCAATAAACAAACAAACAACAACACGGTGACGACGGTGCAATGGCCCTGGTGCTCATCGATACATCTCTGACCTTAATCTGTTCAACACCGCATAACAAGGCTGCGTTTCCGTGCAGAACAGCGCCCCCCCCCAACCGGCTCTCCGACTCATGCTCAGCGTCCGCAGGGAGGATTTATTGTTATTACACGCGGGCCGTCCCTTCCTTTATTGGCTTCCTTCCTCTGGAGACGGCTGCGCCTCTAAGTGTCTGATTGAAGACGCTCATTTAATCTGCTTTCATTACGCATCAGTCAATTCCTGCTTGCTAAACAAGTCATGACGCTCCGTGACCTGCTCAGTCCCTCCCTTGCGGACCGAAGGCTCCCCGCCCCCTCTGCGTTCCAGCACTTTTTATTTTTTTATATATTTTTTAAATTTTTTTACCTTTTTTGACTCTGCGATTTCTGCGGGTCTTGTTTCACTTTTTAAACTCATATAGGAGGAAGAAGTCATCAGCGGAACCTACTGGCTCTGCACAGCCTTGGCCCTTGGCTTTATTGGAGCAATAAAAGCACAGGAGAAACACTTTCTTTTCTGAGAGGTCTCATTTTCTAACTGAGCAGCCGTTTAGTCGTTTAGTCGGACTTTAGTCAGCTGGATGGATTCTGGGCGGTGATGGTCAGCCAGACAGACTGACCAACACACCAGCAGCCTGTTCATCTCTTTATGAGGGTCTCGGTCTCGGTCTCGGACCGGGCGGGCTGGACTGTAGTGACCAACACTGTAATAACACGATAATAACAGAGAGGAATCCAGCTCTGTTGGTGACACCCAGAGTGACGCCCTGCCCCCTTATTCCCAGTTTATTAAGTTTTTAATTTTATGAGGCAAAGGTTGTTTTTTTTTTTTTAATGGTTAAAAATAGTCGGCAGCAAAGAAACTTATGAAAATATACCTTGCTGAAAAGAGATGTTGCTGTTTTATTTATAAGCAAACTTGAATTTAAAAAAAAAGATACTACTATTTTTTTTTTGTTTTGTTGTTATTTTTCTTAGTCCTGTGCTGTGTCTCAGTTCAGGGGTCTGCATCCTTGAAGGACGCATTTTGAAAGGAAGTTGCGTCACAGCACTGCGCGAAGGCTCCTCCCAATTCCCAAAAGTCCTGAGGACGCCCAGATGCGTACTCAGAATGCACCCTCGTTTTAGCCGATTTCAAGGCTGCACCGCTACTATCCTTCATGCACTTCTGTATCCCATGATGCTTTGCTTGCTGCTGCAAAGCATCCTGGGATCCTGGGAAGTCAGCAGAAATTAGCGCCATCTACTGGCAAAGACACGACGTATAAATTTAAGTAATGACATTTCACATAAAGTATCCAGTTTTGAACGCAGGGTTTTTATTTATTTGAACGTCCAACGCCATCGTTAGATGGAGAACCAATGGTTAGCTTGATGCTATGAAAACGTCACTTCCGGGGTTGGCCAGCAGGAGGGAACGGCGGTGACGCAACCAGGAAATATGCCAAAGGCTAGACCGTCCCGGGTGGTTACCGGGGAGGCGGGGTTTGGGTCGGTCCTTCTGGGCCGGGTCCTCGGAGAACGCTTCCTTCAGACGGAGGACGCTTCCTTCGAAGGATGCAGACCCTGGATTGAGACCCAGCACTGGTCTGGTCTTGGTCTCGCTGCTCTCTAGTCTTGATGGCGTCTTGCTCTGGGTTGCTGTGATCGTGTCGACAACAATAGAGGGAAGTCTCACTTGCAAACACGGAGTCCTCCGAGCAGAACAGCAGACTGACCGGCTGTAAAAGCTGTCAAACACCGGCAAACTCCAGATCGGAACAGAAGGAAGTATTGGCACAACATCTTGATTTATAAAATTCTGCATTTCCAGTGTGGAGCCCCAGCAGAGCCCTGGTAGCCTGGTGGCTTCTCTCTGGACGCTGCTGAGTCTTCAGGCTGTAAACCACTGCAGTCTGGTTGGCTTTTGTTGCAGGCGACAGCTGACCTGCAGTAATGACCCTGGGATCTAATCTCAGTGACACGTCATTAACCTTTGCTGGTTGGGATGAATGGGTGGCTGCCACTGGTAGTGCAGGTTGGACCAACACGCTCCTCGCTCGCTCGCTCGCTCACGTGGTGTCGCACACGCACACCATGGCGACCACATTTGATCGTTCGTTTGACGGCTTTCGCTCTCTCTCTTTTCCCGTTCGGCTAATTTTAACCTTTGACCTGACAGGGGTTAGGGTGCAATGCGCTGCGGCAGAGCGGGATGCGTCGATTGTCTCTGGCGCGAGCGGCAAAGCAGCGCGGCGAGAGCGGCGAGCTGTCGGAGGTCCGCGCGACCTGCAGGGCATCCATCTGCTCAGCTGGCAGGGGTTCAGCCAGGCCTCACACATTCCACAACACCACTGCGCTGCACACGTTGCTTCCTCCTCTTCACCATCACCATCATCATCATCATCATCATCATCATAATAATAATAATAGTAGACTGGTTAATTATAATTAATAGATTATTTCCCTCCTCTCTACATGCACACAGCCGTTCTCTTAATGCTCAATTCTCTCATTAAACTCAAAATAAAGTCAATTATCAATTATTATTATTATTAATTATCAGTTGATCAACCTTTATTGATAAATCACTAGATGACGTTCACATGTGTATCAAAGCACTTTACACAATCGCAGAGAAAACCAACTCATCCGTATGTGTTTTCATTTTCCAGTACACAGTCAGCCAGTACAGTATACAGTACTACCCAGAAAACTAGAATATTCCTGAAAAGGTTGTAGTATTTCTGCAATTCAACTTAAAAGGTGAATGTGACATATTATATAAAGGAATAATATGCAAATCAATATATTTCAAGTTTTTATTTCTTTGGATTTTGCTGATCAGGTCTTGCAGCTTAAAAAAAACAAACTCAAATTTTATCATAATTTTCTGAGTTTGTGGGTTTGTGGTTTTAATAAGCTGAAAATCTTAATCAGCAAAGTTACAACAAGGAACTGCTTGAGATGTCAATTTGCATGGAATGGCTCAATAAAATGTGTTGCTTTCATCTTTTATGTTAAACTGCCAAAATAAAACAACTTTTACTTTTACTTCTACCAGTTGCATTTTGCACGTCTGATTGACCGACTGACTGATACATGGGGAGGAGGGGACTGAGGTGAGCCTGTGGCTGTGATTGGCCGACAGGCCAGGGTTGCCAGTTGGGGTTGATGGCAGCTGGGATTCTCCACATGGCACCGCAGCTCCTTCTCATCCTTGTATTGTTTAGTTACGTCCATGTTCACTGTGTATTCCTTCATTCCTCTGTTGCAGTGAAGTTGGTAGTTGTAGTGTCACTTGTTATTGTAATGTTGAATTACGATACAGCTTTGTGGTCCACCCTCGGCGCTGCCGGGCAGAAATCAGGCTTGACGCTCCGGCCGGGGAAGGAATTCCTTCGGCTTCACTTCCAGCTCCGTCATTTGTCTATCGGCGGTCGTCCGTCTGTTGTCAATGTCCGCCCGCAGTTCGCGGCGTCTGTCGGTGCGTAATGTTGTCGTCTGTGTTCTCAGACGGAGGCCATGCACCCTGAATGCGCCCTGGTGTTCCAGCATCTGAAGGCCCAGGAGGAATGCAACCAGATCCTGAGACTGGAGCGCAGCCACCGCTCCAACAGAACAGGTGTGTGAATTCACCGGAGACAGGAGCGGCGTGGGCGAAGGTCTGCAACGCCGCTGCTCCAAAAAACCACGTAGCAGAGTTTAAAGGCTCATCCATTCAGAGACGCTGAATTTAGAAACGTTACGCTGAGATTGCTCGCCATTGTAAACCATGCAACGTGTTTATCCTGCATACACAGGTCATCTTTTATGTTAAATCGCCAAAATAAAACAACTTTTACTGGATATTCTCATTTTTCGGGTAGTACCCGTATATAAGAATAGGATCCAATCCCTGTTTGAGCCTCAGCAGATGGGACAGACAGACAGACGGACAGACAGACAGACGGACAGACGGAGCTATCGCCAATGCTAGGTGACAATTATCAGGTTCAATGCACGAAAAAGTCAGCAGAGGAAAAACGAGGCAGGGTTGCTGGCACGCTTGAGCGGGTTCAGACGAGGACGATCCGGCACAGAGGGGGAAGGGGGAGGAGCCGCTGAAATACACCAGGGGGCGGCGGAGATGACAAGACGCAGACTAAACACGGCAGAGTTGCCAGGGTCACTGAGCAAAAGGAAAATAATAAATGCAGGAGATCAAAATAAAGGAAACAGATGAGAGGGGTAGCGGGGGGATGGGGGGGTGGAACTATCAAAATAAAAGAGGCAGTGGTACGAATGATGAGAGACTTTGAATAGACTGCACCACTGCGCACAGGTCACAGGTCACAGGTCACAGGTCACCCACACCTCAGTACCCAGAAGAAGACAGTTAGCCACTGCAGCTGAAACCTGATTAAAATTTGAATTGACTTGACGACAGGTGAGGCTCCTGAATGTTCTCACAGATGGCGGAATCTGGAAGTCCGCCCATCGGGCCCAGCTGTTGTCATTCACCGATTAATTGCATCCTTTGTCTCCTTCCCTGCCGTCGGCTCGCACAGAGCTGCAGCGAGACGTCCCTGACGATGACTCACAAATCCCACGTACGAACGAGCGGCTTGAAACGAAACCTTTCTGCTGTTTCTGTTCACCTATCAACGATATCTTTGAAAAGTTTGTTAGATACCTTTGGTGATGGAAGGGTTGGCGGTTCAAATCCCGGCTCCAACTGTTCCAGGCAGCGCCTGCCTGGCATGGCAGCAGAGTGAGTGTGTGAGTGAATGAGAGGCCATTGCGCAGCGCTTTGGGGGAACCGTGAAGGTGCTGGAGAGCGAGATGTACCTGCAGTCCGTTTACCATTTGACCGACTGACCGTCTGTGTGCAGCGGCACCAGCACTGTTGGCTGTGGGAGAGAAATCAAACGTTGCAGTGAGCAAACAAGCCGTAGTCCAGGCTGTGTGTTTGGGTAGTTGGGTAGGGTCGGGGCCGGCGTGGGGATATTTGGTTCCTTTTCAACTGACGTTAGAACATGTTTTCTGCATGACCACCATGATATACAGGCACCAGCCAGAAAATGAGAATATCCTGAAAAGGTTGTAGTATTTCTACAATTCAACTTAAAAGGTGAATGTGACATATTATATAAAGGAATAATATGCAAATCAATATATTTTTAAGCTTTTATTTCTTTGGATTTTGCTGATCAGGTCTTGCAGCTTAAAAAAAAACAAACTCAAATTGTATAATAATTTTCTGAGTTTGTGGGTTTGTGGTTTTAATAAGCTGAAAATCTTAATCAGCAAAGTGACAACAAGGAACTGCTTGAGATGTCAATTTGCGTGGAATGGCTCAATAAAATGTGTTGCTTTCATCTTTGATGTTAAACTGCCAAAATAAAACAACTTTTACTGGATATTCTAATATTTCGGCGAGTACCTGTACACTCATACTGTATATAAAAAAACTAAGACTAAGGTTTAAACCAACTGACTATTTTAGATCTGAGAAGGAGGCAAAAATATGACAACTATACTTGAAGTAATGTCCTCTCAACTATGGCTGGAAGGTTTTGTTGCTTTCCTGAGGAGGTTTTTCACACGTAGCCATATGGAGGTATATCGCAACAGGAAACACTTTTTTCACATTTATTATGTCAGCGGACGTGACGTACGAGATCACGCGACCAAGTTGACTGAAGAGTGAAAATGGCCCCGTTAAGAGAAAAATAGAAGAACCATTCTGGACAGCAGACTACATGGAAATGCAGAGCTACACAGGACTAGCTGATGACAGCTTGCACTTGTGATAGCATTAGCCACCTAGCTTTCAAAATCCACAGCTCCTGCTGCACTGTCACTGAATCACCCTTGAGGTTCCTGGAGGTGATCTCAACATCCACAGCCCAGACAGAGAACACATCCAGCGGCTCGGTGCGATGTGGGTTCAGTTGGTTTTTCTTATCACTTTCCCACCGAACACAACACAAAGATATTTTCACATAAGGACAAATTGCTGTTTGAATAGACCAAAGCACACAAGGGAACGAGGTGAGAAAACAGGAGTCATATAAGAATGAATTACTGCAATGCCTTGCTGACACACGATAATCAGCCTGGTATTGTGTACACAGCAAACAATTAAAACAAAGCAGCAGCGAGTCAGCCTCTTATCATTTTACTGTGTTTATTATTTTAAATACACATTTAAATCTGGGTGTTCCATCAGACCACAATGCCAGGCTGTCATCAGCTAAAGTACATATCATGCTATGAAGTGTGTGTGTGTGTGTGTGTGTGTGAGAGAGAGAGAGAGAGAGAGAGAGAGAGAGAGAGAGATACTCTCAAAGGTCAACTTTGTCCTAGAGACATGGGGCCACTTGCTGCTTCATCGGGATCCCCTAAAACACGCACACGTCAAATTTGGGTCTTCTAGCCCATTAGGAACCCCGAAACCCTAACCCTAATTTCAGCTAACCCTAACCCTAACCCTAGTTTCAGCCTTATCGTTAACCCTAATTCAAAGCAAGTCTATGAGGGTCAAAGGTCAACTTTGTCCTGGAGACATGGGGCCACTTGCTTTTTCATCAGGAGCCCCCAAGAAGCACCCACGCCAAATTTGGGACTTCTAGTACTTGAGGAACCCCAAAACCCTAACCCTAATTTCAGCTAACCCTAACCCTAACCCTAGTTTCAGCCTTATCGCTAACCCTAATTCAATGCAAGTCTATGAGGGTTAAAGGTCAACTTTATCCTAGATACATGGGGCCACTTGCTGCTTCATCGGGATACCCTAAAAAACACCCACGCCAAATTTGGGTCTTCTGGTCCATGAGGAACCCCAAAACCCTAACCCTAATTTCAGCTAACCCTAACCCTAACCCTAGTTTCAGCCTTATCGCTAACCCTAATGCCATGCAAATCTATGAGGGTCAAAGGTCCCATGCCTAACCCTAATCTGCAAAAGCTAAACTAATCTGAAAAATACTTTTTCGCCCCACTGTTTTTGTTTTGTTTTGTTTTTTTTCAGTATATTCTGTTGTTTACAGTGCAGTGATATGGTTCTAAAATATGAGAAAAACACACTTTGGCAAAATCTTTAATATAGGACTAAATTGCAAATATTTGTGTTCAATCAAGACAATAATTGCATATAATAGGCAGCAAGAGCATTTGGCATCTCAGCGGAACGAAGTTTAGCTGATTTGTGTGTTTGGAGAAAATTGATCATAAAAAAAAAAAAAAAAAAAAACGGGGAAAAAAAACCCATTAAACAGTCATAAAGATCTTTTGCTTTGCTGCAAAAACATCAAGAAGAACAAACCAGATTTTGGGGACGGGTTTGTGTCTCTCTGAATGCCTCCCCTCTGCCTTGCCGCTGACTTCGTGACTGACTATACACCTCTGCTTCTCCCTGATCACGTAGCGTTGTTTTATTTTGGAGGCGGGATATTAAAGCATATATCCCACTGGAGCCCTTTTCCCCAGCAATATTTGTAACGATATTACAGTGGCAGCAATACACATTGCCAACACAAGAAAAATTGCTTTACTGACACATGAAAAGGTTGGATCGTGACGTGCGAGAGAAGCTTTGGACTGAGATGGGATCAAACGGGCCAAGAGGAAACACAGGATGTTATTTTCAGATGAATTTTTTTGCGTCAATCCAATTCGCCAATTACCTGTTGTTTATTGCAGGGCACACATGTCAAAGTAGTAAATCTTTTTTACGCACCCAAGTCTTGCTGCTGCTGGACCAGCCAGGGTTGCCTTGTTTTGCACTGCAGCTAGAAGACAATACATGGCGGCTAGCACGCAATAACAGAAAAATTGCTTTCATCGTGATTCTTACTGATTATTGTCTCAGATTCTTTTTCACGCTATTTTGTTGGAGTTATTTCACACTTTTTCTTACAATACATATTGCATATGTGTCCATTCATAGTTTTGATGCCTCGAGTGACAGTCTACAATGTAAATAGTCATGAAAATGAGAGACCATCCATCTATCTATCTATCTATCCATCCATGTATCCATCCATCCATCTATCTATCTATCTATCTATCCATCCATCTATCATCTATCTATCCATCCATCCATCCATCTATCATTTATCCATCCATCCATCCATCTGTCTATCCATCCATCTATCATCTATCCATCCATCTATCATCTATCTATCCATCCATCTATAATCTATCTATCCATCCATCTATCATCTATCTATCCATCCATCTATCATCTATCTATCATCTACCTATCCATCCATCTATCATCTATCCATCCATCTGTCTATCCATCCATCCATCTGTCTATCCATCCATCTATTCATCCATCTATCATCTATCTATCCATCCATCTATCATCTATCTATCCATCCATCTATCATCTATCTATCATCTACCTATCCATCCATCTATCATCTATCCATCCATCTGTCTATCCATCCATAGATGGATGGATCTATCCATCCATCTATAATCTATCTATCCATCCATCTATCATCTATCTATCCATCCATCTATCATCCATCTATCTATCCATCTATCCATCCATCTATCATCTATCTATCCATCTACAGGACAATTACGGGGCTACAGGACAATGTTCTTTTCTCAGTGTGTTGAGGCCAGCAGAGCAGGCCTAGCTGGTCCCGATGGCCCAACACTGCTGCTCTCAGAGTGTGAATGTCAGGCTACATATGCACCTGACAAGCAGACACTGTGAACCAGATTTGCAGAGAACTCCGCCCAGAGTTTATTTATTCATTTTGTTCGGCTCTGCTTTCTTGGCCACGGCGTGCCTCAGGGTCGGCACTGTGATGCGGCTGTCGATGTAACGTTCACGCACCAATGAGCACTGCTACGCAGTTGCAAGCCCATTAAGGAACACTCTTGTCACTCAGAAGACAGAGGCGGATAGAGTGGGACTCTGGAGAGCATCGAGCCTCGTTACTCTATCAAACTCAGATATTCACAGCTGAGGAGAGATGGAAGAGATTAATTCCCTAATGAGGAGCACCGGTCCACTGAGTGGCTGCAGTGTCCTGAGCTCCAATTACCACCTAATGAAGCACCTGCCGTCCACACGATACAAGAGATCCTCCTTCAAGAGAAAGAAAGGAAAGAAAGGAAGGAAGGAAAGAAGGAAGGTCTTCTTTCTTTGTGGATACAGAAAAGTATTTGCCAGTATTTCATTTTCTTTTCCGTGAGTCTTTCGTTCAATCGTTTTTCAAAACAAAACATAAAATGAAAAAACGATATAATGCTTTGTTTTCTCAATATTCATTCCCAAAACCAAAATGGAAAAACACATAACAAGTGTTTTTTCCGCTTTCCGATTCTGTGCACAAATGGAAAATGAAAAAAAAAATCGGATAACGGCCGATTGCCTAATTTGGAGAGTTCAATTTGAAGCAGGGTGTGTTGACCCGGAAGGTGAAATGAAGAAAAGAACAACAAGGAAGGAGAACTATTTATTTATTTATTTTTGTCAGTATTTGATTTTCAAAACGGACCTCAAACGCCCGCTGTTCCAAACTGATGCATCAAATGTCACGATCGCTCCAGCGAGGAAGCCGGCGACGTGCAGGAGAATGACGTGCTGGTAGAAGCGACGCTCCTCCAGTGAGACGCTGGGTCTCGGCACGGCTTTTTGGCAGAAGACATCTTTTGCAGTCAGTCGCCAAAACTCTTTTATTATGAATGAGCATCTCTGTAATTCACATCAGGCCAAACAACTTTGATGTTGGAGAGACTGCGTCCTCATTACCACCGACGCGGCCACCTCTGCTCACACCGCCCTCATTAGAGGCAGGCTGCAGCCACAGCTTGTGTGTGTGTGTGTGTGTGTGTGTGTGTGTGTGTGTCAGATGTGAGACAAAGATAATTAATGTTAAGTCAGATGACAAAACTTTAGTCATCCCAGGTTTTTTTGAACAGAATTATTGTCTCAAAATTGATTTTAAAAAAAATGAAAACTTTCTTCTTGGTGAAGAAGAAGCGTGACTTCATTTTTGTTAAAACTCTAAATCGCAAGATCTGAACATTTCTGATCTTTTTTTTTTTTTTTTTTTTTAAATCAGGTGGCTGATTAGATATTAATGCCACAGTCTCATGAAACCCCCTAAATAACAAAGATGTTGCAGTAAATTGCTGGGTAAGACAAACAAAATGTCAACGCAATTTAGAACTGGTCTGACTTCAGCGACGCCTCAAGCTGCGTTTCCCAAAATAAAAGCCGTATCTCTAAAATTTGGACAAAGTACGATGGCGATTTGCAGGAGTTTCCACTGAATGGTGTGAAGATCATCGGCTGGAGCCACTGTGAGGAGGATGGAGGCACAAAACGTCTTGTGTAGCTCTGCATTTCCACGTAGCTCGCCGTCCAGAATGGTTCTTCTGTTTTTCCTCTTGACGTTTTCACTGGTCAGTCAACTGGTCACGTGACCCCGCACGTTGACGTAATACATGTGAAAAAAGTGTTTCCATGACACTGTTGCGATATTCCTCCATATGGCTACGTGTGAAAAACCTCCTGATGCAAACATCAAAACCTTCCAGCCATATAAGAGAGGACATTACTTCAAGTGTAGTTGTCATGTTTTTGTCTCCTTCTCAGATTTAAAATAGTCAGTTGGTTTAAACCTTAGTCTTGTTTTTTTTATATACAGTATGAGTATACAGGTACTGCCTGAAATATTAGAATATCCAGTAAAAGTTGTTTTATTTTGGCAATTTAACATAAAAGATGAAAGCAACTAATTTTATTGAGCCATTCCACGCAAATTGACATCTCAAGCAGTTCCTTGTTGTCACTTTGCTGATTAAGATTTTCAGCTGATTAAAACCACAAACCCACAAACTCAGAAAATTATTATACAATTTGAGTTGTTTTTTTTTTTAAGCTGCAAGACCTGATCAGCAAAATCCAAAGAAATAAAAACTTGAAATATATTGATTTGCATATTATTCCTTTATATAATATGTCACATTCACCTTTTAAGTTGAACTGCAGAAATACTACAACCTTTTCAGGATATTCTAATTTTCTGGGTAGTACCTGTATATGTTGTATTAATAAATACATTTTGAGAGGGTTTTCGCCTATTTTAGGTTTGGAAAAGGTTGAAGGTTTGCAGATTTGCATTTGATGTTTGTTTTTTTTTTGGTGGACGTAAACCAAACAAAATGCATGCATGTATTTGGAAGCCATATTTCTTCAGCAGGATGTGAAGCGCTAGTCGGGCTCTCTCGGCTGATCGGCCTGCTGTTGTGTTGTGCCGCCGCTCCTCAGGTTGTCCGACAGCGTGGGACGACATTCGTTGCTGGTCCCGTGCGGAGGTGGGGCAGGTCGTCAGTCTCTCCTGCGCAAATGTCTCGCAGCTGTTTGCCAATACCCAAGGTGAATGACTCCACACACACTGATGAGCACATGCTAGCCCGCTTTAGCCTGCTGTTTGTTTGTTTGTTTGTTTGTTTGTTTGTTTGTTTGCTCACAACCAGAATCTGCGTTTTGCCTTCTTTTCTTTTTGTCTCGTGTTCTCCTGCATTTATTTGTTTTAAATATGTGAATCTAAACTCAGCGGGCAGTCACTAATAACAAATAGTAATGTTGTGCTGTCACTGCTCTCAGACAGTTGCTTTTCATTGTTCATCGACAGCCGTCAAACTGGAAAGGAGAAGTGCAGATTTTATTAAAAAACCAAATGAGGATAGAAAATACACATTATATGAAGTACACACTGTTAATATGCATAATGTAATACAAGGGACAGTCCAATCCCAAAACAACTAAATGCAACACTCAATCAAAACTGATTAGCAAAACAAATTCCCAAAGGTGAAATACTTCAAACTGAAGTAAATATTACACAAGAAAAACAAAAAACAAAAAGCAAAAGCAGAAAAAAACGTCTGAACGACTGGACTACTCTACCAGTTTGGACACACTTTCTTTATCTTGACTACTTTGAATACATATTCCATATTTGTTTATTACTGGTAGTGTAGACATGGACTTCAATCGGGCCTCAGTAGGAAGTCTATTGCTGCGTCTCAATTCAGGGTCTGCATCCTTCAAACCGAGTGTCCTCCATCTGAAGGAAGCGTCCTTCGAGGACCCGGCCTAGAAGGACGGACCAAACTCCGCCTCCCCGGTAACCACACGGGACGGTCTAGCCCTCGGCGTATTTCCTCGTTTCGTCACCGGCGTTCCCTCCTGCTGGCCAACCCCGGAAGGGACGTTTTCATAGCATCAAGCTAACCATTGGTTCGCCATCCAAAGATGGCGTTGTTCAAGAAATAAAAACCCGATGTTAAAAACTGGATACTTTATGTGAAACTTCATTACTTAAATTTATACGAAGTGTCTTTGCCAGTAGATGGCGCTAATTTCAGCCGACTTCCCAGGATCCCAGGATGCCTTGCAGCAGCACGCAAAGCATCATGGGATACACAAGTACGTGAAGGATAGTAGCGGTGCAGCCTTGGAAATCGGCTAAAAGTAGGGCGCATTTGGAGCATCCTAAGGAGTTCTGGGAATTGGGAGGAGCCTTCACGCAGTGCTATGACGCAACTTCCTTTCAAAATGCGTACTTCAAGGATGCAGACCCTGAATTGAGACACAGCATATGTATGTCCAAACTGGAGTCCATGAGACGTTGGGAAAAAGTTGCTTAAAGTCTCACGTTGGATCAAAATTAGATCCAAAAATCCAAGAAAGAGGCGTGGCTGGGACGTTAGCTCTCCGCCGCGGGCTGTTTATTGACCTCGTGGCTTGGAGAGATTACAGAAGCTCATGGGTTTCCTCCTCCGCACGCGCACACACTGTCGTCTGAAGTCAAGCAGCTCCTCAGCAGGAGGCTGAGTGCGGAGAAGAAAATGTAGTGGGAAGTCTGCGGAAAAAGCTCTGGACTTTGCCCTCCTCCGTCGTTCACATCCACCCATCCAGGCCGCCGCTCGCCGCGGGCCGCCGGTCTCCACTCGGCGCCGAGCAACCGAGGCTAATGCGGCTCATCGCTTAAAACCGCCCACGGATGAAACACCCACAGACTTCCAGCAGCGGCGAGGAGACGGACGCAGATCCGTTGTCTCTCCCTCGACAACTTTTGTTCACCGGCTCGCACAAAAAAGCCCCGCTGACCTTTTTGTGCACGGCGAGTGTCACGTCGTGCTGAGGAGAGGTCACGTCCATCATTGCACCTCCAGGCCGGTGAGGGAGAAAGAACATCATTAAATGGATCTCCAGTGCATTCACCTGGCAGGACCGCTGCAGGGTTACCTTGTGTGAAGACTAATCCTCATTTCATATCTGCATGTCCCCTCATCCTCTGACAGTTGTGTATAATGAGGGATCACATTGTACACACTCGCTCTGCGGGGGTTCCACTTGCTTTTCTCTCAGTTGTGGAAAAAACACTTTGAGACGCCTTTGGTTTGCGATGCAGCGCTTTCCCAGTAAACCTTGATGGATGGATTGATACCATGTTGCTGTTAAAATATGTACAGGTACTACCTGAAAAATGAGAGTATCAAGTAAAAGTTGTTTTATTTTGGCAATTTAACATCAAAGATGAAAGCAACAAATTTTATTGAGGCATTCCACGCAAATTGACATCTCAAGCAGTTCCTTGTTGTAACTTTGCTGATTAAGATTTTCAGCTTATTAAAACCACAAACCCACAAACTCAGAAAATTATTATAAAATTTGAGGTTTTTTTTGTTTTTTTTAAGCTGCTTGAAATATATTGATTTGCATATTATTCCTTTATATAATATGTCAAACTCACCTTTTAAGTTGAATTGCAGAAATACTACAACCTTTTCAGGATATTCTCATTTTCTGGCTAGTACCTGTATATATTCTGATCATTTTTTTATGCATGATAATTTGGTCATTTGAACATGATTAGGCAAATTCAATTAGAACCGTGAAATATATAAATGGGGTTAATGTAAACAAATTGAAAACATGGTGTCTGCTAACATACAGAGAGAGCGAGAACAGGGCTGCGAACCGAGAGTTAATGCAACAGCGTCAATGGGTTCGTGAAGTTTAGTCAAGGCTTTCAGGCTCTCGGTGTTCATCCAATCACATGGCCGCGTACACGTCGGGTTTTGGCGTAAGACCTTCGAGCTAGCTGGCCTTTATTTTTTTTCGCAGACTCAAGATCTGATTTGCTATCGCAACAGACTGCGGTCCAGTTACTTACAGCGTGCAGGAGGCTGCAGTGTTGATTCTGAAGGCCTCAGGCAGATTTCATAAAACCCGACAACACAAGCTAGCTGAAATATGATTACATAAAAAAAAAAACTCTACCGTGATGTACAACAATGGAAGCAGCAGAACCGAGAGGATGTCATATGACATGAACAGAACAGACTGTGCAGAATAATTTCATTTACACAATTACAAAAAAATAAATAAAAATACTTTCAGGCCATCACGCAGTATTTCTCAACTGTGGATGGTGAATTATTGTGGTTTCTGTAGCTGCGTTTCCATGACACAAAATACAAATAATATTTCCAAAATTTTGAGAAAAGTTAAATTGCGATTTGCAGGTGTTTCCACTGAATGGTGTGAAGCACATAAGCCGTAATTCTGGTCCAATCTCGTCCCGCGAGACCCTTACTGGGAGGAGGACGGAGGTGCTAAACATTTTGTGTTTTGGAGCATTTTCACTGGTCAGTCAAGTTTTGCACAATTCTAGGGGTAATACAGCTTGTGTTTACACCAAGAACATGAAAACACCGGACAATGTCCTTGCCAAAACCGAGGAGACGTACAGATCATCATGTCTCCACTCACTCACCACAATATCATCAGCGTAGAGGATTAGCGTGAAAGGCTCAGGGACTGTTCCTGCCTTGTAGACCACAGCGTAGAGGACGTCAACAGCCTGTCAAAGTCCATCACTGGATCAACTTCATTATATTGTACCTGTGCAGCAGGTTGATTTGATGGTAAACCGTCGGTAATCCAGGAGAGGAAAGCCTTACTGAAGGGGAAGAAAAGGATTTTTAAGTGTGAAAAGAGGAGAAGGAAGTCTCCCCATCCCCCCGAACACCACTTGATACCCAGTCTCTCTCCAGCCGTGTGTTCACTCCACTCTTCTGAAAGGCAATTTCACATTTCTTCATGGACAGTATTTTATCTCTGCGTCTCGTACTCACCCACGTTCGAGCTGCTTTCACCCACTCGGTTGAGACGTGCGTCTTTGTCAGGTTTCATCTACAGGAACTGCTCCGAGGACGGCTGGTCTGAGCCCTACCCCCCCTACGAAGACGCCTGCGAGTTCATAGAGTATGAGAAGACTGAACTGGAGGTAAGTCAGCTGTGGTGAGATGTCGTATTTTAAACAAACGTACGCCTTCCTTAAGATGTCTTATATCTTGTAAGGGGAGCAAAAGCATTTTCAACACGGACACCTGAAGAAATCACTGGACCAAATATGTTGTACTTGCTGTCTGCTCTCCCTAAACCCCCCCGGTAGACGTTAATTTATCGCCACAATAGAGGGAAAAAAGAACCACAAAAGAAAAGTTATTGTTTTATACGAGTGGCTGTCATTAAATGCAAGGTTGTGGTACGAGGTTCTGTTGTTATGTGGACGATACAATGCTGTGACAAACGATTGGACGATGGTTGTTGGTTGACATGACTTCCTGTTTGCTGTTGAGACTCCACTCGGAGGCTGAAGCTGGTAATGGCTCTCGTCTTGCTGTTTATTGCATTTCAGCCCACATACTTTTCCAACTTCAAACAAGTGTACACTGCCGGCTACGCCACTTCCCTCATCTCTCTGATCTCGGCCATCTTTGTCTTCACTGTGTTCAGGTAAAGACGGAAAAGATCTCCTGCCTTCTTCCAAAGAGCAAACCAATATTGAAGCATTTGAAAAAAATAGAATAATAAGTGAACATTTTTTTGCCTGGTCACAATTTTGGAAACTTTTAAAAAAAAAGAGCCAACGCCTGTTCAGTGACGATGCTGTCGTTCTTTGCATGGTTTTCTGCAGGAAGTTTCATTGCACCAGGAACTACATCCACATCAACCTTTTCTTCTCCTTCATCCTGAGAGCCGGCGCGGTCTTCATCAAAGACGCTGTTTTGTTTTCCGATGAGGATCAGGACCACTGCCTCATGTCGACGGTGAGTTTGAGTCAGGGCAGATGTTCCTGTTGACCTGCTTCCAGCTTCAGATCACACAACAAGCAGAGTTTTGCTTGTCTTTCAATCCCCAAAGTACAAAAACAGACTGGACTTGAAACTGATCTATAAATCTATAAATCTATACATTGATAAGTGACCCAAGTGCCAAACTCAAAGAAGATTTTTTTAGGGCTTTTAGTTCGAGAAAATTCAGTAAACAGACTCGGAAAGAAAATAATTGCCAACGTATGGCTGGAAAATGGTGAAAAGCATCATGATAGAAATACTGTTACCCTCAGGTTGTACTTATGACACGGTAATAACACCTTGAAACCTTGAAAGTACAGTTTTCCAGGTGGGTCACCCAAGCACTCACTCATCTGCTCCTCCTCCCCTGCAGGCCTCCTGCAAGTCGGCCGTGGCCTTCTTCCAGTTCAGCATCCTGGCAAACTACTTCTGGCTGCTGGTGGAGGGGATGTACCTGCAGACACTGCTGGCCCTCACCTTCTCTTTCCAGAAGAAGTACTTCTGGTGGTACATAGTTATCGGCTGGGGTGAGTTTACTTCTGCTGCTGCTGCTGCTGCTCTCTGTCGCCGTTCTCCTGAAGCCTTATTTTTCCTCTCGTCTTCTCATCCGTGTCTCTTGTTGGCAATTTGTCGTTGACTCAGCTCGATGACTCGCTTTCTCTCTTTTGCGACTCGCAGGTCTCCCAACAACAATCATCACCGCTTGGATCCTGACTCGTAACTTTGTTGATAATCGAGGGTAAGAAGCCGCTGCTGCTGCTGCTGCTGCTGGATGATTCTATTGCAACCAGCACCAATTTGTACGCCCACCCACCCACCACTGCACCTGCTGTGCAAACCACACTGCTGTCATTGGCCCATCCCAAACCCCACGCCAGTCCCCACCCCCACTCCTTGCATGAGCACACTGATGAAGACGAGGGGTCCTTGAGGGGACGGAAGTCATCAAGGAGAAAAATACGACAACCATTCTTGACAGCAAACAAAATGGAAATGCAGATTTATGGCAAAATGTTTAATACGTCCATCTAGGGCTGTGCAATTAATGGATTTTAAATCAAAATCAGATTTTTTTTTTTTTTTGGTGGTAACGATGTTAAATAGAGGAAAATGTGAAAATTGATTTTCCTCTTTCATGCTTCTGGGTTGGCGCCTCTTGGCTACCGTAGTCCTCCTCCCCCCTGGAGAAGCTGTTAACTGGCTACCTATGTTGACTGGCGTCTGCACTAGCTAGCCACAGCAGCTGTTAAAACCAGGAAGTGATTCTGTTTGCTGCCCTCACCACTGCCTGGGAAATTATTTCTCTGAAGTCTCATACAACACAGCACTTGTCCCATTTTTTTGTAGCGTATTTAACAAGATTTCTGCCCCCCACCAAAAAATAAAATCTAAATTGAAAATCGAGTTTTCAGAGAAAAAGAAAAATCGGGATTTCATTTTTGACCAATATATATATATATGTATATATATAGCTGTTAACTGGCTACCTATGTTTACTCCCGTTTTTGTAGCATATTTAACGAAAAAAAAAATCTGGATTTCATTTTTGACCAAAATCTCCCAGCCCTACTTCACACCATTCAGTGGAAACACCTGCCGATCACAGTCGTGCTTTGTTGAAACTGCCGTGGAAATGCAGCTGGTGAACTCGGTGGAACAGCGACTGCTGCCGAGCTCAAGGTCAGAGTGTCCTCGGCCGGAACGTATGTAGTCGCCTCCGTAGAACTGCCCCGTTTGAAGTCGATAAGAAACTAGCTGGCACCCGTCGTCGCTCTTCCAACGGCTGCATTAATCTCGGCCAGTCTGCTGATTGGGAGCAGACGTATGCACAGTCAACACGTCCACCATGGCGCTAGATTGGAAGGAAGGATTCGCAGTTTGCTCCTCTTGTTTTTCCCCGGCTGCTCTGAGGAGTCGTTTGTTTCTCAACGAGCCGAGCGTTGTCGTCCTTCTGCGGCAGCTTTGTTTATCTCATTACTGTGTGCTGTGTGTCCCAGGTGCTGGGATGATACAGACATGGCCTTCATCTGGTGGATCATAAAAGCTCCAATAACAGTGTCACTGCTGGTAAGTGGGCAGCAGTCAGAAGTGGAGTTTTTCCTTTCTTTCCTCCACTCCAAAAGTCAAACCTCGGTTGTCATCGCACACCGGCTGTTTCCTCGGTGGAAAAACTCTGGTTTGCTGGGATGTACAGGGTAGTAGCCGAAAGATGAGAACATCGAGTAAAAGTTGTTTTATTTTGGCGATTTAACATCAAAGATGAAAGCAACAAATGTTATTGAGCCATTCCACGCAAATTGACATCTCAAGCAGTTCCTTGTTGTAACTTTGCTGATTAAGATTTTCAGCTTATTAAAACCACAAACCCACAAACTCAGAAAATTATTATAAAATTTGAGGGTTTTTTTTTTTTAAGCTGCAAGACCTGATCAGCAAAATCCAAAGAAATAAAAACTTGAAATATATTGATTTGCATATTATTCCTTTATATAATATGTCACATTCACCTTTTAAGTTGAATTGCAGAAATACTACAACCTTTTCAGGACATTCTAATATTCTGGCTATAGTACCTGTATGTTTATTATTGAATTCCATGTTAACCATATCTGTTTTAGTGCACAGCCTGTCTTGACGAGCTCAGGCAAATGTTTGCTTACTCTATTTTATATTTTATTTTTTCCTTTCCGTCTCTTTTTTTTGTTTTTATTTTTTTTATTTTTTATTTTTCATATTTATCTCATTAGTCAAACTCACCTTTTAAGTTGAATTGCAGAAATACTACAACCTTTTCAGGCTATTCTAATTTTCTGCCTAGCACCTGTATAGAAACCCTTTTTGATTGCAACTCTTTGTTTGGATTTCAGTCTGGAACTGAAACTGAAAATAAAACCAGACTGGTGAAGAAAATCAGCATTTGTGGGCATTAATGCCTTTGAGTTATGTATTTGATTTTTTCCTCCTCTTAATTCCTCCAACTCTGAACACCTGCTGGCTCTGCTGGCTCTGCTGCGTGCAGGTCAACTTCATCATCTTCATCAACGTCATTCGCATCCTGGTCCAGAAGCTGAGATCTCCGGGCGTCGGTGGGAACGACACCAGCCACTTCAAGTAAGAGGCGTGGTTCAAGCCGCACCGTCTCTCTCTCTCTCTCTCTCTCTCACACACACACACACACACACACACTCACAGGGGGGACCGGTCCGTCGTCCCTCACGGCTGTGGTTGTGTGCAGGCGGCTGGCCAAGTCCACTCTGCTGCTCATCCCGCTCTTTGGGATGCACTACATGGTGTTCGCCTTCCTGCCCGAACACACCGGCGCCGAGGTCCGCATCTTCATCGAGCTGGGCCTGGGCTCCTTCCAGGTAAGATGCAGCGGACACAGCCAGGGTGTCCACGGTGCGCCAGCAGCTTCTCCTGTGTTGCTGTCCTGGAAGAGAAGTCAAGTGTGACTAAACGGTGTCTGTTTGGAAGGGTTTCGTCGTGGCTCTGCTCTACTGCTTCCTGAATGGGGAGGTATGTGGCACTGACTGCATCATCGCACTGCTTTCATACACCACTAGAGTACCAATACTCACCGATTCTGATATGTAGTATTTGAAAGGCCATTACACACTATCGAAGTACTACCACAGATGTTCTGTTCACAACATTGCTCGGCATTTTCCTCGAACTGGGCGACTGCCGCTAGTTTCACTGCTGGACAAACACAACTTGAGCTAAATTGTCACGAACAGGTGCTACCCGAAAAATGAGAATATCAAGTAAAATCTTTTTGAGCTGCAAGACCTGATCAGCAAAATCCAAAGAAATAAAAACTTGAAATATATTGATTTGCATATTATTCCTTTATATAATATGTCACATTCACCTTTTAAGTTGAATTGCAGAAATACAACAACCTTTTCAGGATATTCTCATTTTCTGGGTAGCACCTGTAGATACATATACAACTGGTGTCAGAAGGAGAGTTCTCAACCCCAGCATCAACACTGACAGCCAATACTGCTCGCAGGCGTGGGTGCATCTCTGGTTTCATTGAATCATTTTGTTTCTAAGCGCTCACAGATCAATGCTAAATGAAATGTAAACCACCAGGAACTGAAACTCTTCATCAATACAAGTTTATACTTCCTCCTGCCCCTTTTTCGGACATGAATAACATTATTTTAATGTATATTTCACTAGTATTTGCTTACTTATCCTATTTATTATTTTATTTTTTTACTTTTCTTTCGTTTGTTTTGGTTTCGCATCCCTTTTATTTTCTCATTTTCCTTCATGTTGGAAATAAATAAATTAAATAAAATAAGATAAAAAATATAAAAATAATGAAAAATTCTAAAATCTGTCTGAATGTTGCATGAATTGAATTGAATTTTCACGTCGTGTTTGATTCACAAGCTGCACTTCCTCGCCAAACCTTTAAAATCTAAGACTAGATTCAACAATTTGACTCTCTCTCTCTCTCTGTGTGTGTGTGTGTGTGTGTGTGTGTGTGTGTGTGTGTGTGTGTGTGTGTGTGTGTGCACGTGCACTCGCCCTCTCAGGTCCAGGCGGAACTGAAGAAGCGCTTCTGGAAGTGGCAGACTCAGAGCTACCTGAGCTACAACAAACGGCGCCGCACGCTGTTCACGGAGAGCAGCACCATCACTCAGATCTCCGTCCTGGACAAGTCCAGCCCCAAAGATCTCCCCGCCGGCGAGGTTCCTGCCGGCACCGGCAGCAGCGTCTCCCCCGTGTGAGCCGGTGATTCAAGCCGACCTCGACCCGGCCGCCCGGCTCGTCACTGAACTCGATCGCATTTACCATGTTCCCGCCTCGGAGGTCGCGTCCACTCGGTGCGTTCCTCACAGTTTCTGCTCCTCCTCCTCCTCCTCCTCCTCCTCCTCCTCCTCCACATCTGACTCACAGCCGCCTTAATTCCCTCTGCTAGGCAGGAGCGCGTCAACCGCTGCACTGCTGTTTCCCTCCAATTTAAGATTGTTAACTTTCGTGCGTTGCTTTGGCTGATGGCAGGCGATGTGGGTTTATTATTATTATTATTACTTTTTTTTTTTTTTTTGTCTTTCCCCACTCGTAAGACAGAAATGAGGCCCCGGCAGGTTTGATTTAGCTCCTGGGTACCGGGCGGAATTTTTCTGGCGTCGCGGAAATGAAACAAAAACGGTGATTTTCTTCAAGCAGCCCGCGTCAGATGGGAGAATTTCGCCAGGTTTATTATCGTCACCGTTCTGCCTTGCTTATGCACGACCATCCAAAACCCAAACTCCAAAGCACACACACAAGATCCACATGACTTGCTGGTGCTGCTTGTTAATCTTGAGATAATGTCATGTTTATTTGTAATTTATTTAGGATTATTCCTGCTTGAGACATTTAAGTCAGTCAGTCAACATCAGCTGTACACACAAATATAACAGCCGTCCAAATCACACTGAATAAAAGGTAGAGACGTTCAAGTCGTACAGAAAATTGTTGTAGTTGTGCAGTGTGTGTGTGTTTGTGTGTTTGGTTTCTTGTCTGTGTGTGTGAACAGGGGGGGGGTTGAGGTGTAGAAGGTGTAGCTGACGGTCTGACTGCTGCTACGACAATGTTTCGCAGGTACTTTCTGCTTGTGTCGCGTGAGCTTCTCATAAAAGCAGCATTAGCATTAGCATTAGCATTGTTGATGATTCGACAAACCCCGGTTGGATTGCTAATGGGACATTGCTGTCCTGACCTGGCGTGTTGTCCCTCTTATACAGCAGCTGTAGGGGTTCTTCTTTGACCAGCAGGGGGCGTCTTCTTCCTTCAATCCAGCATTCGCTCTTCGGTCTCGTTAAAGTTGAGGTTGCGACACTTCTTGACCAGCGCCGACCCCAACTCAATCCCAGCAGCTCCTGTTTGTCAATCCTCCTCATAACGACGTGTCATCGGCATATCTTAGAATGACAACTGCATCATTTTGAGTGGCAACAATGAGTCTCCACTGGTCTGGATTAAAAGAAAACCCCAGTCCAGTCCCAGACTGAGACCAGAACCAGTAAAAAATGCCTCTGAGTCCGAGACGAGACCTGGAGACCAGGACCAACCTCCAGGACGGCAACACCTGCTCATCATCAGCAAAGACCTCTGAGATTTAGACCTGATGCGTTACTTCATTTTCCCAGCAGTGTATATATGCATATGCAGAGAAGGGGGGGGAGAGGTTTATATATTTAAGAAGGTGATTGCAGTTATTGATTTGATATTTGTAGGAAGATGTTTTTTATTGTCACTTGGCCCATGAGTGTGTGTGTGTGTGTGTGTGTTGGTTTGGACTTCTGTCTTCTGTCTTTGTTTGCTTGATGCAGTGTGTCGGTGCCAGCAGCTCTGCGTCGGCACATCTGGAGCACTAGACTGTAAACATCTCTTTTTTTCATTTGTCAGATTGTCGTTCTTGTGGAGACGTGAAGAGAGTCGATGTGTATTTCTATTGCAAATCTAGAAGAAGAAAAAACCCGCGGGTAGAGAAACGGCTTGGTTTTGGTATTTCTATTGAAGTGCTCAGTGTGAGATCTTTGAGATTCATTCTCGGATACCACAAGGTGTAAAAATGAATCACGCTGTAGAACTGCTTGGTAGCGCCGCCTTCAGGTGATATTGAACTGAAATCCTCACCACATCTCTAAAACCTACATGAGCTTATATTTCATTGCATTTATGCTTAAATTTGGTATTTTTGTGCTTACTTTCATGTACGTTCTAAAGTCATGCTTATGCGGTATGTAAATTACGCAGCAAGGAAAAACACGTTAAATAATACGCTTTTTTCGAGAGGTAGCTATTTTGAAGAATTTCAATATAAAACGCGTTTGATCGCTTCCTCCATAATTCCATGTGTGTTCATACGTAGCTCTGATGCCAACAGTCATGAGAATGAAAGAACAGACATTGTATTCCTAGGCTGTGTCCAAACTCTTGACCGCTAGCGTAGCTACAACTGCACTGTGTCCTCTTCCAGTGGAAGTGTGGAGCTCAGCTACCGACCGCTACAGTGCCTTTGGCCCGTCTGTCCTTCTTCTGCAGTTTCAGCTGGAATCCACTCCACTCCAGTTTCTGTTCAAACTGTCGTCTGACCATAAACAGTACGTTGCTGGAGCTGAACGACTCACTGGGTCTTTTTTTTTTTTTTTTTGCTGTCTGTGAATCATTTTGTGGTAGATTGGAGATAACGCAGCATCACTGAGCACGTTAGACTGATTTCAACATCATGCTTCCATCGCTTCGCTCACTTTCTCCCAAGTTCTCCATCTTTATTCTCTATGGGAGTTTTTTTTTTGAAAGCAGAATGTTCATTGATTTTGGCTGAATTCCAGTTCCTCCCTTAACCCTCAATCTCAACCCCGATCTCAACATTGCGCGGTCCCGCGAAGTGCAAGTGCTGTCCCCATTCTCAGAAGGTCCAGTTGAGGGACCAGTTTAAGGGCTGCATCGCCCTCAATGTTGAGATTCTCCGACACCACCCTTGGCAGTCAGGGCTACCCAGAAGGCATTGTGTATTTTCGCCAAGACATCTTCGAAAAATGGCGATGAAAAAAGCGATCTACAAATGGAAGTATTTTCTTAGTTAATAAAGATATAAATATTACCAAACCATTTTATTGTCTTAGTTCAATACTTTTTATGGATTATTGACATCGTTGTTGCGTAACATCTTTTTTTTTTTTTACTTTACGATGTTTGTCAGCCGGACCGGCGGTCCCGGCTTCACGTTACTTGTATACCTCGTTGTGTAGCGACGGAGGACTTCTTCTTTTTCGTCGTCGTAGTCGTCTTGACAGACTGGACGTAGCTTTGGCGTGAGGCCGCCCCCCACAGTCTGAAGACGTAACTGCACTTAAGGGGTGTCCCATTTCTAAGTCACAAGATAGCCCTGACACTTATTTTGGAGGGCCAAAGATTGAGGAGTTAAGGGCGAGGGTTGAGATTGAGGAGTTAAGGGAGGAACTGGAATTGGCCCTTACAGTAGTAAGATGACTACACAAAGCCACTACTACTTCAATAACGATAAATTAAAAAATTAAAAAAAAACTCTCGGCTTAGGAACTCTGGCGTTACACCGGCAAACGTGAACAACAGGGAATTGCACGGCCACACGTTTTCCATCCAGACCTCAATATACTGTATGTCATAAAGGTTTTCCATATTCTATGGAAGACGTCATCCTGTCTATCTTCTACAGCAGCACTGTGTTCTGGGCGAGGCCTTCTGCACCGTCTGGTCCAGCAGACCTTCTCATCCTCTACCGTCGACTGCCGGCTGCTTTGGTCGTCCTCCTGTAATTTATCCTAATCTGCTGGTATTAATTTAGCATTGTGCTACGCTTCTTTTGAAATGTGCCTGCTTCACCGCGTGGACTGGAAATGGTCGCGAGATGCATCACATCACGGGAAAGCGTCTGTTTCTGCTATTGCGATTGTGTGAAGAAAATGAATAAATGATTTTATCTTTGTGGTTTTCGCCGTGCTGGAAAGTTTTTGCTCGCTCCTGTCCGGAGACGGCAGTGGTCGGCTGGATTCATGACAGACAACCAGTTGAGCCAACCAGTTAAAAACATTTATTGGAGATACTTTTGGAATGTACAAAATATCCTCGTCCAACCAGAAGAAAAATGTCTGATGAGGAAGAAGAGATGAGCTGGGGGGGGCGGAGGGGGGGGGGGGCTCAAGCACTTTGAGTTACATTCAGCGATTGGCACCAAAAAGCAGCTGAGTCCCGTCGCCTCTGCAGTCAAACGGTGACGCGAGTCCACGAAGATCATCGTCACAAAGTGACGGAAGGTTCATGTCAATGCTTTGACGTCAAATCAAGCGGAAGAAAAGATGAAACCAGTGGATTTTTATTTATTTATTCCCCCCCCTTTTTTAGTTTGCCAGTTTAGTTTGCCTGTAATTCACTTTTCCTCATGTTTGTTTTGTAACATTCAAAGGAAAAAATGTTTGGCAGATCAATTGAAAGCCAGCGTTGGCTTTGCGGGGATGACAAACGGCCTCATCCGTTCGTCAGACTGGAGAGCGACGGCCCCTCCTGAAAGCCAAAACCGGCGGTCATCACATCTTCTGCTCAAATGACATCAAAAAAAAAAAAGCTTTTTCAACATGCACGCGGCAGCCCACGGAGAGTACAGAGGTAATCCTAGGGGGCGCTAGAGCTTTTTTTTTTTTTCTTTTGTTGCAAACACTGATCACCATTTCAGAAAAAACAAAACAAAAACCAAACAGGAATAATAAAACGTATGAAAGCAATCACAATTTCCTTTTTTTTTTGTCTATTCTTTTTTTTTCTGTCTTGAAATTGAACCACAAGAGAACTTTACAAAGGTACACATTTCAATGCAGTCACACAATGTTGGCTCGTTTAAACACTGCAGCTAAACTACTGTATAACGCAATGGCAACAAGAGTTCAAAGAATCATTTTTGTTTTCATTGTTTTTTATTTTATCTATATATATATATATATATATATATATATATATATTAACGTATTTATTTTTTCATATTATTTTTGTTTTGACATCAATGTAGTACCGGCAATATAAGGCTCCGACTGCCACATCAACACGAAAGGAAGTGACTCCCAGTAAAACCCAAAGAAAGGAAGTGAAAGAAGAAAGCGACCTGGTGGTGAGATTGTCTCCGTGTTGGTCACAAAAGTCAACATTCAACTGAAGCAAAAAGCAGCGACGCTGATTGTCCAGCCCTCCCTCGTCCGCCAAGCAGCGCCCTCTTGTGGCCGCTGTTGGCATCTGTACAGTGATTATTACCAGTTTCCAGTCAGGCCTTCTTCTTCGTCGGTCGGTCTCCAATCATTTTGGTCATTTTGCTGGTCAAAAATGTATGACGAGGAAAAGCTAGAAGGTCATTTAGAGAGAAAAAAATTCCCAATTTATCCAACGCAAACTACGACGAACGTCCAGTGATCGGCACCATTTCGAATAAAAATGAACTGATTTCCATCCGCAGCATTAAAATGAATGTCAGTGGAAAGGAAAAGATAAAAACGACGCTAACGGAGAAATGGAGCTGCAGGCGTCCAGGAGAGTCGACAACTCCAAAACTACAACCACATTAATAATAACTTCAGTGTAGTCTCAACTCCACAGCAGCAATCTGCTGGTTATGACGTCACCGCGTGAGGTGAAACCTCTCCTTCTGCTGAGCTCACCAGCAACGAGTGACAACAGCCTGCAGCAAGGAGGCCTCACACATGGACTGAGCCAGCACCACCACCAGGGGGCGGTGTAGGGCTGATTACAAACCTCTGCAGCAATGAAAAGAAATACAAATAAATACGTATCTGGAGATTATCCCACAATTTACATTTTGCTTGTAAGACAGCCTGACAGCAGGTAGGAGACTCCTGACTGGAGCTTCTCAAAAAATAAAAAAAAAAAAAATCCAAACGCAAAGTAGAAATTAAAAAAAAACTTTGATGGTTTTTTTCTCGTTGGCTCCTGGGAGAGGCAGCTGTTTGCATTCAAATACAGTTTGGGTGCGTTTTTGTATTTTTTGCACTGGGAAAAACAGCCGGATTCGTCATCACAGCCGTATTGGCTGCTCACCTTTTAGCAGAGACGAGCTAACGTCGCCTAAAAGCGTTCCCCAGTTTGCAGCACTGATTCAGTCTGCAGGAGGATCAAAGCACTTTTGCTGAAGCCTTTTGCAGTTATGAAAAAAAGACAAATTCTCACAAAGGTGAAATCACTGGGTTTTGTGCTTCAAAGGCACTTTTGGAGAAAGAGTTGAGTGTTTGGATTGAGAAGATTCCCAGAATGACCACAGAGGAGGGGACATGTGAGGAGACTTCAGTTTGAAAGCGGATTGAAAATACACATGTGAGAAACGTGTTGAGTGAAGAGAATCAGCGTCTCTCTGGGATGGCCCGGATGACCTTTTTTTTTTTTTTAAATTGAAGCGTTCAAAAGTGACAATTTTTCCCACAGATCATGTGAAGAAATAACGGCAGCTGCGGGATTTATTAAAAAAATCATTTAAATAATATTTGCCAGTTGTTATCCAGAAGTGTCACTCTTAGCTGAAGCTTCACCTGGGCCACTTTAAAAAGCCGCTGAACACATGAAACGTTTTGCTGCTGGCACCCTGAGCCCCCTCCTCAACCCCTGAAAAAAACCACACAAAAAAAAACCCTATAAAATGTGATGCTCGGAACATCTAGCGAAACAACTCCATGCAACAAGTGAGACGCGCGCGACGCTGACGCAACGCCCGTCTCATTTTCATTGACATATTCTGTACTAGCGGCTATTTAAAAACTACAAACACCACCCTCTTCTTCTTCTTTTTTTTTTTAAATACAGACGGGATTCCAAAAAAAAAAAAAAAAAAAAAAATTCTCTGGAAAGATTTTGC
Organism: Thamnaconus septentrionalis; assembly: GCA_009823395.1. NCBI lineage: Eukaryota > Metazoa > Chordata > Actinopteri > Tetraodontiformes > Monacanthidae > Thamnaconus > Thamnaconus septentrionalis. Next base: position 21,861,378 of record CM020508.1, on the reverse strand, counting down.
TGTGCTGATTTGGCAGAACTGTGCATTTTTTTACTATCACCTGGTCATCACCACTAGACACCCACCAGCAGCAGCAGCACCAGCAGCACCAGCAGCTCCTCCCTCAGCTGCAAAGCAAGAAACACCGGGCCAGTCCATCAGTAGCATCTGTGATCAACATCTAACAGAGTGGAGAGCTTATGTACAAACAAGACCTTGCGGACAGAGGTCCTTTGAACGGACCGCCGCCTGGCCCCTCCAGGCGCCAGCTAGCGGGTCGGGTGGACGGACCAGCTGCGGTCAAAGTCGTGGCTTTCAGACGAGAGGCTGCTGGGGGTCGCTGGAGCTGAGCTGCGTCTCCAGGGTGCTCTCCTCAGGGTAGGGGTTGGGGTAGGGGTTCTTGAAGGGGTTGCTGAGGCTGGTCATGGGGACGAGGACGGGGGCGCCGGCCGCTGGGTTCTTCTGGTGGTGGTGGTGGTGGTGGTGGTCGGCCAGCGCCGGGTTCAGGTCGCCGGGGTCTCGGCCTGCAGGCTGGACATGCGGATCTGCGAGCTGCTCTTGCTGAGGATGGACAGCTGCGTGCCCCCGTTCACCCCACTGCTCGCCAGCGAAGGATGCCGGTGCTTCAGGTCCACAGCAAAATACCTGTTCACCGTCCAGCTGCGCCATTTCCTCTTGATCTCCGATTGCACCTTTAGGGATATACTTCACAAGGTCATTATTAATGGACCTCGCTGAAAGGAGACAAGCTTCACTGAGCTGCAAGGTGGACTAGATGTTGCTGGCCAACACGAGCGGGGTTTCCATCACACACACCCCCCCCCCTGCATGAAACATCACATGTGGCCCCGGAAGCTGGTGATGGAAACAGCGAAACCTGGAAAAACCTCTCAAATATGAACAATGAGGAGGTTTTTCAGGCGTCTCCACAGACAGGAAGATCACAGGTGGTGTTATGGAGTTGTTGGGCAAGTATTCCGAGTTCAACAAAGCACATTTTGTTCTGAGAGGTTCTGGACTGAGATGTCTATAATCTGTCAGTTTTAGACACAAAGAGCCATCAACTTTGGCCCACTTTCTATTTGGCAGCACTATCGGTGTGGTTGTGTGTGAGTGGCTGCTTTGAGGCTTACCTCTCCATTCAGGAAGCAGTAGAGGACGGCCACCACGAAGCCCTGCAGGAACACAGAGTCGTTAGTCAGAGCTGCGGATGACTCCACTGTGCACACATGCACCTGTGTGTAATGTCATGATATTGTATTGTATTGTGTTATATATTGTGGTTGTTTCGTATCCACTGAGACAAGCTAACGAGAGATGAAGATTTCGAGGGAGTCGTCTCAAAATCCAGCCGACAATCTCAAAAAGATATTTGGTGTGACAGGATTGAATAGAATGTTGCTGTCTGCTTTTAGAGATCCACACAGCATTAAAAGAGTAAAAAAGAAAAGCACATTTACAAATAAAAATGTGAGCAAAATGTGAAAAGAAGAAAAGAGAGTTAGGGCCACAAGAAGAGAAAAAAAATATGAAGAAATATATTTTTTCAAGTTTCCATTTCGAGAATAAATTAGAAATTTTATGATTAAAATCAAAATTTTGAGAATAAAGATGAAATGTTGAGATTAAAGTCGAAATTTTGATTACAGTGATTAAAGAGAACAAAATTTCACAAAAAAAAATAGTCAAAATTTCGAGAATAAAGTTTTTTTCCAAGATTAAAGATTAAAGTCGAAATTTCACAAAAAAATAGTCTTTTTTTTTTTTTTAGATTAAAGTCCAAATTTCATGATTACAGTGAAAATTCCGGGGTTGAAATTTTGAGAACAAAGATGTTGTGATTAAAGTCAAAATTTCGAGATTAAAGTCAAAGTAAATAAAATTGAAATTCCACGATTAAAGTCGAAATGTTGAGAATAAAGTGGAAAGGCTCTGCGCACAACCCCAGCGGAGTACTTCCGCTGTCGCCAGTTTCCCGTTTACTTCGACTTTATACACGAAATTTCAAAATAAAACTCAAAATGGACTAGCGGCTCAATCAACGGTATTCCGTATATTGTGGGCGGTGACGGAGCGGTGGGGGCGGGGCAAGCAGGCCATTCATCATGGCGCCAGTGGGAGGTGGGAGTCACCTGGAAGGATCCCAGGCCCAGCTCAAACACCAGGCGCTCTCGCTTGCTCACGTTCTCGGGGGAGAAGGCAAAGACGGTGTAGTGGATCCCAAACAGGGGGATCAGCAGCAGAGTGGAGCGGGCCAGCCTCCTGGAACACACACACACACATTCAAGCATATCACATGTATTTATGGGCAGTGTATGCTAAACTTTGAAACTTTTAGCAATATATAGTATAAAAATGACAACTCAAGCCAAATATTACACACTGGACCTTCAGACACCCAGCGTCTGAAATATTTTTTCTAAAGTTCTCGCTTTAGCTTTCTGTTCCCCCCCGACTTAAAAAAAAAAATGTAATTGTCCTGAAGAATTCAGGATGTGAAATATTCCAGCTGAAGGAAGAAACATGAAGGAAATACAGGTACTGCCCGAAAAATGAGAATATCCAGTAAAAGTTGTTTTATTTTGCCAATTTAACATAAAAGATGAAAGCAACACATTTTATTGAGCCATTCCACACAAATTGACATCTCAAGCAGTTCCTTGTTGTAACTTTGCTGAGTAAGATTTTCAGCTTATTAAAACCACAAACCCACAAACTCAGAAAATTATTATAAAATTTGAGGGTTTTTTTTTTAAGCTGCAAGACCTGATCAGCAAAATCCATAGAAATAAAAACTTGAAATATATTGATTTGCATATTATTCCTTTATATAATATGTCACATTCACCTTTTAAGTGGAATTGCAGAAATACTACAACCTTTTCAGAATATTCTAAATTTTCTGGGTGGTACCCGTAGATTAACTCACAGGTAAATGCTGGATTCATTTCCTCCGATGTCTGGAGACTGCAGCTTCTGGACCAGTATGACGATGATGCCGATGAAGAGGACAAAGTTGACCTGTAGAAAAACCAAATTGCATTACAAATTGTATTTTTTTTAAAAAAAAAAAAAAAAGATCACACTATCACAGAGACAAACTTTTTTTTTTTAATGACGTCATACCATAATAGAGGCCAGAACTGGTCCCTTGATAACCCACCAGATGGCAGCATTGTCATTCATGTCCCAACACCTGGATCAACGAGAAGCTCTCAGTGCCTGCGTAGGAATCACCTCAATAACATCAGCACCCGGCCTGTAGGTGGCGTTGGTGGTTGACGGACCTACCCGATATCATCAAAGTGAAGCCTCAGCACCGCCCACACGGTCACGCACAGGGTGGGGGCTCCTGAAGAGACACACATTCAATGTCCATTTCAATATCAATATCAATTTATTGAGAATGGGGTTGAGCGACTGAAGGCAAATGCAGTTTTAAGAAAAGAAAAGAAATGTGACAAGAAATTATATTTTTAAAAAAACAAGAACAACTTGTTTTTAATGCAGGATTGAGGATAGCATCAGTAGTGATTCACCACTAGAGGGCGTCGTCGGTAAAAAGGACTCTTACCCCAACCGATGATGATGTACCAGTAGAAGTATCTCTTCTCGGGGAAGAAGGTCTCCACCAGCAGGGTGAAGAGGTACAGTCCCTCGATGAAGAGCCAGAAGTAGTTGGAGAGGACACAGTAGTGGAAGAAGATCATGACGGCTCGACACTCCAGCTGGGAGAGAGAGAGAGAGAGAGAGAGAGAGGCCGGGAGAAGCGCTGGAGGAGGAAAAGCAGCGTAGGCAGCAGCGTCTGACGGCACTCACAGTGTGAATGAAGCAGTGCTCGCTGTCCTCCTGGGCGTACAGGACGCCATCTTTGATGAAGACTGAAATAGCTCTCAGGATGAAGGAGACAAAGAGATTCATGTGGATGAAGTTCCTGGTGCAGTGCAGCTTCCTGCGCAGAAACACAAGCACGCAGCTCATAGTTTGAGCGGCATAAAAGTGAACGTGTGGTATACAGAAAATGTATCACTGGACTGTAATGTACGGTCAAGGCCACACTGAATGGACCAATCAAATCTGTCCGCTGACATCATGGACTTACAAGACCTCAAGGTCTGAGATTTTATCTCATTGTACTTTTTGAACAAGTATGCTTTTATTTCAGCATTTGGTTTGTGCAATATGTCCAGTTCGCAGATGACTGGACAGATTTTGTACAGTGGAGGACTTGACGTGACACTGACAGTGACAGTGATGTTCTCACAGACATATGATCGAGGAAAACCATCAGAGCAGCAGAGACGTCTCCAGAGTTACTGACTGAGACGACCGTTGCCTGCCATCGCACACAGCGGCACTGAGCCAACTAGGACCCACACTGCCGGCGTCAACCATCAGACTCGGAGGTCTCACCTGAACCTGCAGAGGATGACCATGGCCATGGTGAGGGAGACCAGAGAGGTGCTGTAGCCCACCGTGTAGAGAGCCTTGACCGACACGTAGTACATGTCCTGGAACGCAAGCCCAAAAGCACAAATACATGTAGATCATAGAAATAAGTGTTTGTTTTTTTCTCTTCTAAAATCCTGAATCATCTGACAGCGTCAGAGTCTTCTCACCACAGAGCTGCCGTTCCCCTCCTCGTACAGACAGGCGTCGATGTAGTGCGGGAAGGTGTCAGACCAGCCGAACTCTGAGCAGTTGCGGCTCACTTTGCCCAGTTCTGCCGACACAAGCACACGAGCCTCACATCAGTTCAGTAGTTCGAGACAGCCGGTCGACATGAAAACTTGGAAATAGTGACGAGATATACTGAATATATGTGGGGCAATATATATCCACACTTGGTTGCAAAATGTGGCAGAGGGGCCGGAGCAGCAGCAGATGGATGAAGTGTTTTGGTGAGCCACCTCATAGGAGGAGAAAATATAGCTTGCAGTTTTGTAGTTTGCTCATATCTGGCTTAGAACCACCTAGAACCACCCCAGGCATACCTAGAACCACCCAGAACCAACCATGGCATACCTAGAACCACCTGGAACCACTCCTGGCATACCTAGAACCACCCAGAACCAACCCAGAACCACCCATGGCATACCTAGAACCACCTGGAACCACCCAGAACCGACCCAGAACCACCCCTGGCATACCTAGAACCACCCAGAACCACCCAGAACCAACCCAGAACCACCCATGGCATACCTAGAACCACTTAGAACCACCCCGGGAATACCTAGAACCACCTGGAACCAACCTAGAACCACCCAGAACCACCCCTTAACCGTCTAGAACAGTTGTGGGCAAAACGTTTTGACTGGTGGGGCCACAATGGGTAGCGTAGTGTTTTGGTGAGCCACCTCATAAGAGCAAACAATGTATCATGGGATATGGAGAAAACATGTTGCCTTAATGTCTAATTTAGAGTATGTGAATGAAGCTAAAACTTTGAGTTTGGCACTATGAGTGGTCTCCTGTCAGCGGGGCACAATCAGACACATGTAAAGCAACAGGATGAACTGACCAAAGTCTTCTTCACTCATGAACTGAGAGAAGAGCTCAGGACAGTTGACTACAACCACGTCTCCAATCCTGGCAGGCTGCCAGCAGGTCAGGTTGTCCCACATCCATGGACAGCCTGCGGACACACACAACTGGCAATTCTCATTCCAATATCAAATACATGCATGATCACATTAGAACATTAACACATTTGACAATTTTTTTTCCCCACTACTTTATTATTTGTAAAACCCAGTTTATGACCTCTGACTCATCTCTGTGAATTTTCAAGAAAAATGAAGAAGCATGTTAAAAAACAATTGAGTGTTTTTTACTGAACAATACGCCAAAGAAAGCGCCGATGCTTTCAGGGACCAACTCCTCCAGATGTTCCATAACAGGTAGCAGACAGTCATTTCTGAGCCTCTCTGCTCTGATTGTCCTGACAAACTGGTTAGAAGAAGAAGGTGAGTGAGGAGGACGAGGCCCAACTGGCCTCTCCTGGTCTCATTTCCTCCTCAGCCAGAAGAGGCACTTGTGAGTCAGAGCCATTCAAGTGCCATCATCACTGAAGACCTCAACAGACCTTCAATTCCTCAGAACCAAGTGCTGGCAGTCAGACCCGTATCAAAGAATCAGGAAGCCATTGGCAATATCCAGGCTCCAGAGATATTTTTGTTTGTATCGATGTATCATTATTATCATTATTATTATTATTATCATTATCATTATCATTATTATCAGACTGAACTCCTACCAAACTCAGGATCATTTCCAGGATCATCTGAGGCCATCATCTCCATGCATTTCTCCTGCTCCCTCTTGATCACACAGTTGGAAGGGACTTGTTGACTCAAAACCTGGGAAATGGAGCATGAGTGTTGGACACACACACACACACACACACACACACACACACAGACACACACAGACAGATCAGAGGAATGACCCAGAGGTCCCACCAGACAGGGCAGATGTTTCTTAATACAGATGTTGACAGCAGACAGAGGCCAGAGAGCTGGAGAACAAGGCGTCCGGCGGCTGGCTGGCTGGCTGGCTGGGGGAGGAGCTTATTCCTGGGGGTGGGAGGATGGTTTTGCATCTCTTGGGGGTCAGTGGCTAAGACGCAGCGTCCCAGTTTTACAAGGTGCAGCAAATGAGCGGCTGACGTCAGCAACCGCCCCACTTGGGAGTCGCACGGACGATTTAGCGCAGTAATCGTCGACACACGAGCCGACGCACAAGTGACTCACGTGCGTTGCCGTCGGTGTGTAGACGCACAACTGCGGCCGTCTGGCGAGGGAACTCGTTAAATGAAAGCCCAGTGCGGACATTACACCGGTGTTATATCGCACTCCAGTGCAAGAAAGGAGGTTCGCCGGAAATTAAGACGCCGGAATGACTGATACCGCCCCCTGGTGTTGGGGGGGGACACGTTCCCGTCAATAATTTGATTTTCTCAGCTGGGAAATTTTTGAGTTATTACAAGACAATTTTTTCCCATTTCAACCAATTTTATTTGTTTTTTACATTTTCTTCTTTTGTCTCTACTCTCACCGTAATAATAATGAATTGTTTCATACCCCCATTATAGATTAAAGCAATTAAATTAATGTTTTGGCCATTGACAGATTTTTAGCGTTGCTCTAATCAAATATAAAGCTGTATTTTCCAATAACAGTACAGTTCAAATGTATGAGAGTACATCAGAAATAACTGTTTTGCACACTGTCTACATTTTTATGTTCTAAGTTTCTGTCTATGTGGAATTATATAGAGAACAAAAACCAAATAAGAAAATCTCGCTCTCACTGTTTGAAAACCATTTTTAGCTGCGACTCGACAACAGGAAGTCATTGATGGAGGTTTTGGGTGATTGCAAGGAAACATCACGCTGTCTGTTCCCAGGAAAGCTAGCATGGGCGGAGGGTGTGATCGATCAAACACCAGGGACCTTCCAGAAGTAGCGGTGAGTAACACGTCGCTGTGGCAGACTGTCGCTCCAGACTGCCTCACTGCCAGTGTGAGATGAGGAGCTGCTGTACAAACACACAAACTGGAGATTTTTTTTTTTTTTACATACACACGTATACACCTGGGATTGGTGTCGTGGTATCGGCACGTATTTTATGAGTACGAGTAAAGTACTCAACCAGGTATCGGTCCAGATGCCCAATACTGGTATTGGTGTCGGTACATCCCTAATATTATATATTATATTACATTTCAGCTGCGCACACTGTTTGAGTGTTTGGGAAGTTGATAAATACTGTAGTCTCTGTTTATTCCGCTGCTCAGCGACATCTTGTGGCCAATTATGTCTGCTGCGAGTGCGTCCACCATGTCTAATGGGGTCAAGCAGAGCTTGTTCTACATGACTGGCTTTGCACCACTGAGTCCAGGGCCGCTGCCACTCGTGAACCCCCTTACTAACTAATAATTCCAGTGACCTTAGTTTCCATATCGCCGCTGAAATAACTGTTTTTTTTTTCCATTACAATAACGCGGTAGTTCCATTCACACTTTTTCTGGATTTTTTTTTTTTTTTTTTAAAGAGCAAATGCCACACAATGTTTCCATTTCATGACTTTCATGGTTGATTCGATCTCTCCTTTTTGTCTGGATAATGACCGGAGCAACAGTGAGCACTGTGAGGAAGCAGTGCGCAGTGAAGGCGACCGACCTGCTGGCTGGCCGCCGCCGCCCTCGGGCAGCATTTTGCAGAGTTGCAGTTGAAGATGATCCATTTATGTGGGTCATAATAGGCCTGCGAGTCAGGCTTTTCTCGCTGCACTTGAGGGCTTTGACGGCCAAACTACTGTACTTCACATCTGTGCACGTCTCAGCGGACACGGCCGCTGAAGTCAAGGCTTCTTCTTCTCCCACTGGAGCTGCGCTGGGTGCCTGAGCCCAGGAAAAGTCTGCTGTGCACTTCACCCACTGATCGTTTGAAACTGATGCAGATGCACAATGAGCTTTTCAACGTGACCGCAAACAGGTGTTTGTTAAGCTACGCACAGGGAAAGGGTTTGGTTTCATTGATTTATTTGGCCTGTTCCTGATGGAGTTGGATTGTGTTGTCCATTCAGAAACAGCTTAGATGTAAAAAAAAAAAAAACACACAACGCTTTGAGTCATCTTACCGAGGGCAGGAGGAAGAGGAGGGCGAGGACGTTGGGAGCAGACATGGCGCTCGTCTCTGTTTTTACCAACGCAACCGTTCACAGCATCCAGGCAAGCAGGGTGGCAGCTCACCTCGGGATCTGCCGGGAGGAAAGACATCAACTCAGTCTGGACCTTCACTCTCTGCAAGTGTCTTCAGAAATCTCTGTCAAGAAATCCTCATTGTCGAGAACATCAAGGAATGCCAAACTTTTGGCACGTCGTGTTGAACTTCCTGCAGTCTGGAGGACGTCGGTCAAAACATCAGTCCGACTGTCTGTCTGCCTTTTTGTATGGAAGTGCAATTGCATCGCTCCTTGCATCCTCCTACAGTAAACCACATGGAGGCTCGTGTGTTGCAACAGCAACCTGCTTCAGTGCAATATCAAAGAAATCAAAACGGTGGATGTGAAATTCAATGCTTTAGATGTCAATGAGGTGGCAGTGAAGACTTCATTGTGATAAAACCCAATAACTTAGATGCAAATGAATTGATTTGCAACTGAATGTAATGTGAAAGACTTGGGGCCAATTCCAGTTCCTCCCTTAACTCCTCAATCTTTGGCCCTCAATCTTGGCCCTCCAAAATAAGTGTCAGGGCTATCTTGTGACTTAGAGATGGGACACCCCTTAAGTGCAGTTACGTCTTCAGACTGTGGGGGGCGGCCTTACGCCAAAGCTACGTCCAGTCTGTCAAGACAATGACGACGCGACGAAAGAAGAAGGAGAGATGAAAAGAAAGAAGTCCTCCGTCGCTACACAACGAGGTACACAAGTAACGTGAAGCCGGGACCGCCGGTCCAGCTGACAGACATCGTAAAGTAAAAAAAAATAAATGTTACGCAACAACGATGTCAATAATCCATAAAAAAAAGTCTTAAACAAAGACAATAAAATGGTTTGGTAATATTTATATCTTTATTAACTAAGAAAATACTTCCATTTGTAGCTCGCTCTTTTCATCGCCATTTTTCGAAGATGTCTTGGCGAAAATACACAATGCCTTCTGGGTAGCCCTGACTCCCAAGGGCGATACAGCCCTTAAACTGGTCCCTCAACTGGACCTTCTGAGAATGGGACAGCACTTGCACTTAACGGGAGCGCATTGTTGAGATCGGGGGTTGAGATTGAGGGTTAAGGGAGGAACTGGAATTCACCCTTGGAGTCTCCAGCAGCCTCGGCCAGTCTGGCCACAGTGGCGGCTGGAAGTGGCAAACATCAAGCTTTGAAAGTGGGCAGTTTGGGGAAGGAATCGACGGACTTCCTCCCCCCCAAGGACCAAGCGCACTCAACACCGTCGCACACACCAACCGAATCCAAATATCAAGCCAGGCGTCGGCGTCACGCCCGCCTTGCTGGGTCTGCGGGTCCACATGGACGCGGCCCGACCCCGACAGGCCCGCAGCGTTGGCGCACGAGCGAAGCCAAGTGGCAGAAGTGAGCGCTCGGCCTCCGCCCCCCCACCCAGGAAGCGCTTGGCGCTCCCGCTCCATCAGAATGCTGCCAGCAACGCACACTGCCTCAACCTACTGCCGTCGTCAAGAGCAACAGCTGAGAGCTGCTGAGTTTGGATCTGACGCTCACCACATGGACCTTCAAACCTCCTGCTTCGCTGGAAATAGAATTGCTCAGGCCTCGCTGCTCTTTCAAGCCCAAACATCCACGTACGCCAACTAAGAACCTCGGCGCAAGAACTCAAGGAAATGCAGGCGTTTGAATCGACTTGAATTGAGGTTTACTCGTGAACATGGCAGAAACATCTCAAAGCAACGTCTGCTTGCTGATCCTGGGCCTTGGAGAGAGTTGCCGTGCTTCGCGCTGCAGCCAGCACAGGCTGCCGGTGATTCAATTCCTGCAACAAGCAAATCCCCCCCCGACGAAGAGGCGGAGACATCAGTGCAAACACATCAGAGGCAGTGTGGTCGTCTGGAGGCCAACACCTGCACCTGCATCTGATAGGACGGCAGCGGCGTTCCGTCCAATCAGATATCAGATAGCGACGCCATCAACGCAGCTTCACAGTCACACTGGTGATGCTACGTTTCTGAGGGTAGCGCCATCTGTGGGGAAAACACTGTACAACTGTACACAGTGTTATCGTAATTTCATCATACATACAGGTGGTACCCAGAAAAATGAGAATATCCAGTAAATGTTGTTTTATTTTGGCAGTTTAACATAAAAGATGAAAGCAACACATTTTATTGAGCCATTCCACGCAAATTGACATCTCAAGCAGTTCCTTGTTGTGACTTTGCTGATTAAGATTTTCAGCTTATTAAAACCACAAAGCCACAAACTCAGAAAATTATTATAAAATTTGAGGGTTTTTTTTTTAAGCTGCAAGACCTGATCAGCAAAATCCAAAGAAATAAAAACTTGAAATATATTGATTTGCATATTATTCCTTTATATAATATGTCACATTCACCTTTTAAGTTGAATTGCAGAAATACTACAACCTTTTCAGGATATTCTCATTTTCTGGGTGGTACCTGTATACGTATTGAAGTACTTATACAAATTAAATATTCTAGCGCCAACTATATCACCTGTCTGAAATTAAAATCAAATCCTCTGCAAAATGTTTCATTTGTTGTTGTTTTCCCCCTTATTTTTTTTTTTTTTATCATTCAGCAGATGTTTTCTTTTCCAAACCTCAGCTTTGGTCTTTTTGTGGACAAGACGTTTCAACTCGCAGCCTGTCTGAGAGCTTCGTGTCTGCACAGGAATGTCTCCCGAGCTGCAATCAGCACATCAGCCGGGCCCCCAGCAGCTGGAGTGGCGTCAGCTTCGCATGTCTCTTTGTGTGCGACGCAAACGGTTGACGGAAACTTTTGCACACAAAAGAAAATCAACTCGCACACGGTTTAGACAGCAACACAAACTGGGCCAGGTCCTCACAGAGCGGAACGCAGTCCAGTCCAGTCATGAGAATGAAAGAAAAAGCATTCAGTCAGGGGTACGAGGCCCAACCAATGAGCTCTGAGGAGGCGACAGAGTCACTCTGACGCCAGGGGCAGCGGCTGCTTCTCTGCAGGCCAGTCTTTGTGAATCATGCCTTGTTTCTAATGCAAAATGATCAACTGAAACATATTGAAATGAGTCTAGCGCCGCCCTGTTTGTACGGGCGACTCGTCGTAATTTCCAGCTACCTAAAACTGCCTAAAAGCTACCAAAACTACCTAAACCAGTAGTTTTGGTCCCATCTCAAACGCAAAACAGTCGCTTTGTGGATCCGAATCTATGTTTCTCCAGAGTGACTGTAGAGGGAGGAGGGAATGGAGAGAGAGAGAGAGAGAGAGAGAGAGAGAGAGAGAGAGAGAGAGAGAGAGAGAGACAGACAGAGAGAGAGAGAGAGAGACAGAGAGAGAGAGAGAGACACTGAGAGAGAGACAGAGAGGGGGGGGGGGGGTAGAGAGAGAGACCTCTCTGACATTAACTTGACGCTCACTACGTGCGTCCCTGCTGGTGATGTCTCCTCTCACTCCAGGGGTTGCCAGGTTGGGTTGACAGTCCAGCTGCAGTGTGAGGTTGCCTGGTTGTGGACAACAACGGCCTGAGCTTGGTGTTTCTGCTGGGACCCCCCTCTGGGATCTGTGGTGGTCAGGCGCCGACAGCTGCCGGCTGAAGGCTTCTCACCTAGCGTTCACTGACAGACCCCCCCCCACCCCCGCCCTCTTTAATCTCCTCATAATGCAAGCTGTTTTTATCCAGAGGGAGGGGGGGCTAATGATGAATAGCAGAGATATTCTCAGCTCGACTTCAAAAATCATCATCCAGCATGTTAATCCAAGCGCTAGACCGTCTAATTCCCGCCACATATCACAGTAAGTCACTCAAGTCTGAGGCTCTAAATTTAGCTCAAAGAATTATGGAGCTGGTGGGGGGTTATCATACTCAGACGTTACTGAACCATCATTATTTTGGGGAGGAAGAGGGAAGAGGGAGGGGCACTGATTACACTTCCAGTGTCCGGGTTCCATCTTCCCACGATGTCTCGTTGTTGTCTTTACGCCTCTAAAATTCAATTAGGAGCGAGAGTTGGGTCCCGGCCAGTGGAGACTCAGCAGCCAACACTGCACGGCTAATAGCAGTAAAGACTCCAGCTGTTTAGGGTGTCACAGTGCTGAGACTCCGCCTCCACATCGAGCCTCCTCCTCTGTCCCTCCTCCCTCACTTTCCTCCACCGCCGCCACTCCAGACAGAAAATGCCACCAGGCTAATTGGGCCATTAAAATGTCAGCGTGACAGACGTCTAATGCACTGCAAATCTCTGCCTTCGGCTCCAACGGCTTCGTCTTTGCAACACCTTATCCGGGGGGTCCATCGTGACCACGTTTCACATCTGATGAATAAGTTTTGACGTCCAGCAGTAAAACAAGGCAGCGCGTTGTTTCAGTGAGACGGTGGAGCGCCAGTGGACAAGCCCGGGGTCTTCTGTCAACGCTTTGTAATGAAAAGGATTTTCAGTCCGCTAACGCGTCGACGCAGGCGACGGCGCGTCGGCCGTGTACGCAACACGACCGCGCTGGCCTGCAAAATTCACCTTGGGTGTTTTCACGCTGAAGATGAATCAGAGAGAAAACGTTAGCTCGCAGACGCCCCCCTTGTTCAACACTTAGCGAGCCTCAGAGGCGGCACGCTGCCCTTGCAAGGCTTCAAACTAGCTTGCAAAAAAAAAAAAAAAAGCAGAAATGGAAAAAAATGACAGGATTGAAATAGAAAAGAAACGAAGCAATATAGCAAACAATTAAGGCGACAATCAAATTACAAGCAGGTCAGGCTCACCTGACTCAGGTGCTGAGCTTGTGGCTGTGGTTTTGCATCATTAGGGCAAAAAAGCCTGGTGGATCTGCAAGAGCTGAAGAGGCAAAGACTGCCAACGCTTCCAATCACCAACGGCTTTACTGCAACTTGGCTTTGATGTTTTTCTACAGGAAACGCAGTCAATGCAAACAGGACCTCTGGTTGGTGTGAAGCCAGATTTCACATCATTGTCTGGCTGCATCAAGTTGGTTCTCATATTAAAAACCCCCTCCAAGGCGGATTGACTTGGTTATTATAATGTTATTACAAGGTTATAACACATACCTTGTGTAATCTCATTACTGTTTAAATCTCTTTTGTTCACTGAGGTTCAGCCTCCCACCACCCTCAAGAATCTATCTATCTATCTATCCATCCATCCATCCATCCATCCATCCATCCATCATCTATCCATCCATCTATCATCCATCTATTCATCTTTCTATCTATCTATCTATCCATCCATCCATCTATCCATCCATCCATCCATCCATCCATCTATATATTCATCCATCTATCTATCCATCTATTCATCCATCCATCTATCCATCCATCTATCCATCCATCCATCCACCCATCTATTCATCCATCCATCCATCCATCCATCTATTCATCCATCCATCTATTCATCCATCCATCCATCTATTCATCCATCTATCCATCCATCTATCCATCCATCTGTCTATCCATCTATCCATCCATCTATCCATCCATCTGTCTATCCATCCATCTATCCATCCATCCATCCATCCATCCATCCATCATCTATCCATCCATCTATCCATCCATCTATTCATCTTTCTATCTATCTATCTATCCATCCATCCATCTATCCATCCATCCATCCATCCATCTATATATTCATCCATCTATCTATCCATCTATTCATCCATCCATCTATCCATCCATCTATCCATCCATCCATCCATCCATCCATCCATCCATCCATCCATCCATCCATCCATTCATCTATCCATCCATCCATCTGTCCAACTATCTATCCATCCATCCATTCATCCATCCATCCATCCATCCATCCGTCTATCCATCCATCCATCCATCCATCCATCTATCCATCCATCTATCTATCCATCTATCTATGTTAGATCCACAGTCGCTCAGTTCTTCTAGAATGTTGAGGTGAACCAATCTGAACTCGAGCCCACGGAGGAAAAAAAAAAGAAAAGCAGCAAAGAGCAAAGCCAGTCTTGCTCAGCGATCAGCGCATGAAAAGACACACCTGTCACAGAGGCGTGCTTGAACATTCTTCCAAAGGGGCGGGTGTCACCGAGGAGGAGCCCCGTGCCTGTCAAACACCAGGACTGACTGCAGGCGGCAGCAGGAGAGCCACTTTCTTCTCACTGAACCCACCAACGGCAGCAGAGAAGGTGGAAAAAAAACCCAAAAGAAGCAGCAGCAGCTGTGACTCAGTGGTGGCACGACTCATCGCAAGGTCACCAGCAGCCTTCACCCAGCGACGTGCGGCTCTGTCAGGTTGTCATCCTTTCTCCTGGGGCAGAAGCTACGGTGGACCAGGTCTCAGGCATCTTCACCAGTTCCACGCTGCCTGGTCTGCACGTCCACCTGGGTGACCTGATTAGGACGGCAGAGACTTGGCAGACGAGCTCATCAGCCCGTGACTTATTTGACGGGATCAGACGCTGTGACACATGTATATTCTTGGACAGCTGCTGCTGCTGCTGCTGCTGCTGCTGCTGCTGCTGCTGCAGAGCCTGGTGAAGAACATCTAGCCTGGGACTGTGAGGAGGGCAGGTTGGAGCCTCCTCACTGAGGCATGCTGCAGCATCTCAGCCTGCATCCCTCATCTCCATCAAGCAGCAAGACATTCAGACACACACACACACACACACACACACACACACACACACATTCTTGTGTCCAGTGTTGAATCTCACCATCGCGGCGTCGACATCCATGGAATGCGGTTCCTGCTCGCGCGGTGGCCCCGGGTGGATGTGAGCGCGGATGGGATCGGGGGCGATGGAGCCTCCGGGCTGCAGAGAGAGAGACTCTGCCTGTCTGTCTGTCTGTCTGTCTGTCGGTCGGTCGGTCGGTCGGTCGGTCGCTTCACATTCACAAGACGCGACTTGCTGTCAGAATCACATCAGATCAGATCAGATCCGATCAGATCAGACTCGCTCTTGGAATCCGAAGCAGCCGATGATGAGGAAGATGAGGAGGAGGAGGAGGAGGACGATGATGATTTTCTACTCCCTTCGTTGCATCGCCGCTGACGATATTCCCGCGCACGTCGCTCGCTCGCTCTCATCGCCCTCCAGTCAGAACAGAATGCGGCGTGCACACACACTCCTCTCTCTCTCTCTCTCTCTCTCTCACACACACACACACACACACACACACACCTCCCTCCCTCCTCTTCTCTCTCCGTCTGTCCTCTCACGCTCTACCAACGGGCGCGCGCTGGGCTTCAGTGATGAACAGGGAGCGATGAACGAGGGACATCAATCCACGGACGACCCTGAAGGAATCAACTCCCCCACCTGCCTGCAGTGGAGCTGCAGAGTGGCTGTTTCTGTTGGATGAGCGTGTGTGTGTGTGTGTGTGTGTGTGTGTGTGTGTGTGTGTGTGGGTATGCTAATCACACAGAGCGGGATTAGCATCACCACAAATAGAAATGAGTCTCTCAGAAGTCGAAAGGTTTTCACTTCATCCTCAGATGATAAAATTCTGTCTCTGCAAAGTCCAGACAGACAGATTTTCATCATTATTATTATTATTATTATTATTATTATTATTATTATTATTATTATTATTATTATTATTATCATTGGTGTATTTAAAATTTGCAATAAGTGTCCTCAAAATGAACACAGTCGGGGACCATACGCGGCCCGTTAAGATTTTTAATCGGCCGGCCGAACTTTAATTGTGTCATTCAGTCAAAAGGTTTGCCCACTTCTGGATTAGCATTAGCACCAATAGCAATGAGTCTCTCAGAAAGCGTCGAGCTCCATAAAATTCAGTCTCTGAAAAGTCCAGAGGGACAGATTTTATTTATTCATTTATTTTGAATTTAAAATTCCCAGTAAGTGTTTGTCTTCAAAACGAAGACAGTCATCTGCATACACAGTAAAGCGCTGGGACGATCTGAATGAACATGAATTGTTCTTTCCTGCTTTTTCTACTTTTCTGGGCTGCTTTTGATTGCATTCAGCGACTGCTCCGTCTCCTATTTGGATATCCAATATACTAATATGATTTCAATCGGGATTTTGCTTCGGCATGTTTGCATTCCTAACACTCGGGTTTGATTTGATGAGGTAATGGCCAGTGCCTCTTACTCTGAAAACTCTGCAGCGACTTCTTCTTTGTCCTCAGTCACTCTGCTTTACGTTGGTACTGCACTGTCACTGATTTCGGGTCGATTCTCATCCCCAAAATTTCCATACGTACCAAATTTTTTTTTAACTTCGTATTCACGCTCACAACCCCAGCCTTAGACTGACCCTGGTCTCTGCATTATTGGGCATCGCTAGCTGCGTTTCCGTGACAGTTTTTCGCAAAATAAAAGCGATATGTCTAAAAATTTTGACAAAGTACAGCTGCAATTTTTAGGGGGTTTCCATTGGATGGTGTGAAGCGCATAAGCCGTAATTATAAGTCGTGATTTTGTGTATGCGAAAAAAGTGTTTCCGAGAGACTTTTGTTGTTGCTGTTTTCTGAAACAGACAAGTTTTTGTCTGTAGTTTTTTATTACTTAAGATAACAAATGATGCAGAACTGTTCCGCTGGACTCGACTCGGGTTTGAGGAATGGAGACCCCGCTTTTAAAGTCTCGTTCTGCCGGAAGTTGGACTTTGGCGAGAACTCTGTCGGAATTCCAAGCGAGGAAATTCGCAGGAACTTCGGTAGCCTGAAGCTGGAAAGCCAATATGGCTCCTCCCCCCTCCCCTCTGCATCGTCGCTCAGTGAAAGCAGTTTGCGCCACTTTGTTTCCGTCACCAGATTTTATTGCCATATTAGGTTTGGTGTAATTCTCGGGGTTGATGGAAACGCAGCTAGAGATTTGCATTCTTCCCAGTCTTCCTCAGCTGCTTCATCGGGTCACTGGCTGTCGTCACAAGGCAGGCAGGGACCACGGCATCTAATCCGGAGGTCTGGCTTTGCTTCCCCTCCTGAGCTGCAAACAAAGATATTTTTCCTCTGTTTCTTTGTCATACATTTATATTCACCCACCTACTCACACACACACACACACACACACACACAGAGATGTCTAGCTGCAGGCTGAAGGAATGATGGTTTGGGGTTTGAGAGCTCATCGTGATGCAGTGACATCATCACTAATTGATCCTCCGCTGAATTCTGAGAGAGAAATAACATACTTCTATATGGTTGCCATAGCAACTGGCCCGTTTCAATGCAATGTGGATCTGCAGGGCTGCTTCAAGTGCTGGCGGTAGCGGTGTGTGTGTGTGTCAGGCTGGGGTGGGGTGGGGTGGGGGTCGTATAATGGGGATGTTTAGTGCAGTGGGGGGTTGGCAGTGTGAAGAAGTGGCTGGCTGACACCAACCAAAGCCTGGGAGCAGCACACCAGGGTGTTAGCAGGGCGGAGTTAGTACTCGGTGAGACGCTGAATTGAGAATTTATTGCAAAATCAGTATTTTAGTCAATGATTTCACAGTAAAATGCCCCGAACCCACTTCTGTGTTAACACAATAAATCACCGTAAAAAGTGCAAAACAGGCAATTACTGTTTTTATTTTGTTACAGTTAAATTATGGTGAAAGTAATGCAACTAGTGTTGGAAAAATGAAGATGTTTTGTATTTTATCTCATCATATGCTAATAAGCTAAAAGATGAATATATACTTTGCATGGCTACAAGCGACAGTCTAATAATCACAGCTTTGCGGCAGACCTGAGACGGAGAAGTGAGCGTTTCCTGTTGTTTTAACTACAGCAAAAGAAAGAGGAGCAGAGCAGAAGAGCTTCTCATGACCTCCTGGTTAGAATTCACCGTAAAGTACGTATACGAAGGTGTACTTTTGAGTTTCGGCCTAAACAAGTCAATATTTGGCCTTCTGAAGTGAAGCTTTGGAAAATATCTGCAACGCTGAGTCGTTTTCATGCAGCCGTGATTGGAGGAAGGTGAAAAATGTCCGTTTTGAAAAAAAAAAATAAATAAATAAATCTGCACAGGTGCAAACTTGTCTCGTGTCAGCACTGGAGCATGAACTGTCTGGGCCTCGTGCAGAGTGGCAGATTTACAGATTTACGTTTCGGAGGTACTTTACTCCTAACATGTCTACACCGAGGCTGATAAAAAAAAAAATAATAAATAAATATATATATATATAAATAAATCATTTTCTCTTTCTTTTAAGCTGCATTATTTTATTTTATTTTTGTCAGAGCAGATTTTTCACATAACTGCACCAACCCGAAAATATGTGACCTTTTTGCCAGAGCCTCCAGCCAGAAATGAGTTTCCACGACCCCTAGAATGGCACAAAAGCTAAATATGGCAATAAAAAAAACTTTGGTCATAGAAACTAAACTTGGATTTTCAGAGGTATCCATACAGAGACAGAGGTTAATCTGCAAGTCATCAAAGAGAAAAAAATATTACAACCACTCCTGACAGCAAACAACGTGACAATGATTGATGATGCAGATTGACGGCAACATGTTGCGTACCTCCGTCCTCCTCACGGTGGCGTCTCGCTGGACCAGATGTGGTCGGGAATTACGGCCGATGATGTTCTTCGCACCATTCAATGGAAACACCTGCGAATTACAATTGTAGATTTTTTTTCAGAAGTCATCCAGAAGTCATGGAAACGCAGCTGATGTACATGAAGAAACCTTCAATATTATTTACAGGCAAGATGACGATGAATTTATTGCAATTGCTTTTGATGGCAAGTAAAAAGACCGTTAGGACTAGGAGATGGCTAACCCAGACACTACCTACTCTGGATGACTGGTCTGGAACCATCCTGGAAGTTTTTAGGATGGAAAAATTGACCTTTCAATTGAGAATTCAGCAAGACAAGTTCTAGCAAATCTGGAATAAATGAATTTTGTTTATTACCCCAATGAGAGCAGATTTCTTGTGATCTTACTGGTTTTTTTTTTTTTGTGTGTGGTTAATTACTATTATTATTATTAGTTTTTCTCCTTTTTGTGGCAGCGGCTGTCGGTTGACCCCCCCCGGTTCTTGTTTGTTGTTCACTGTTCTTGTGAACTATTCATCTCATAAAATTCAAGTAAAAATGAAATTAAAATTTTGTTGCAAAGCTGTACTTGCCATTCCACCGGTACAGGTTTTAAGAATAAGTTTGCTGTTTCCCAGGAATGCAAGTTACCAGGACTTAAACAAAAAATGGAAAGACTTTAATCTGACCCATCTTTTATTTTGTTGTAATGTGCAATTTCTCTGTCCTTTCCAAATAAAGAAAGAATCTCAAAAAAAAAAAAAAAAAAGATGACGATGAATAAAAAAATCACAGTTTAGGAATGAATAAAATGGCAAAAGAACAACAACTATTGATGAATATGAATTTAGGTGGATTAGTTTTATCTTCTCCTCGGAGTTCTTTGCCATTGTCACAGGCATTGACAGACAGCCATCCTATCTGGCAAGCAAAGATACCTGCAGAGAATAGAGCAGTGCATCTTGAAGGAATGTAAATGCAATGCACTTTACCGGCAGGAGGTCCTCATCACGCTGTGGCAATAACAGTGATTTCAAATCTCCATGGCAACAGAATTTCTACCTGGAAGCGAAGCTGAGGAGAGGAGGGAGGCGTTGTCGGGAGGCGGAGGGAGAGAAACAAAGAGAAGCGGACCAGCAGCTGCAGCCTCTGCTACGTAAAGAACAGCTGGGAAGCGTTGCAGGCGACGCTCTGGAAGGAATCCATTTTATTCAGTTCGTCCATACATCTGCGCTGCGTTTCCATGGCGGTTTTATCGTGAAGATTTCGACAAAGTACAGTTGCGATTTGCAGGAGTTTCCAGTGAATGGAGTGAAGAGCGTAAGCCGGAATTCTGAGTTACGAGTGATGGTGTGTAATTGCTTTTGAAATGTCTCGCGCAAAAAGAACAAACTACGCAGGCCACACCCACTGAATACCCAACAAACTGTACGTAACTTTATTTTAAAAAAAACAACAAAAAAATCAACCTCCATCAAAAAAACAGGAACAATTTTCAGAGTTGGAATCTTTGCTCTGGTTCACTTCCACTTATGTGTCCAGCTTGGCCAGTGGCCTCAGTGACTTCTTGAACTAGAAAGCAGCAGTATTGATATTCACTGCAGCGCCGCCATTCAGCGTGACTTTCTATGGACAAACAATGCAAAGCAGCAGCAGCAGCAGCAGCAGCATTCAGAGGCTCCAGTCGCTCTGGTTCACAGCGCTTGGCTGGCAGCGTTCGTCCCTAAGATACGGCCCCCTGCTCCTGCTGCTCCTGCTCCTCCTTCTCCTCCTCCTCCTCCTCCTCCTCCTCCTCCTCCCCCTCTTCCTCCTCCTTCTCCTACCCCCTCCTGGCTGTATTTGGCTCACACAGACAGTGACGTGTGACTGGTGCGTTCTGGTTCCAACATGACACTTTGAAACTGTGTGTGTCCGCTTGTGTTCCTAAAAACTTGGAGCGCTGAGTAAATCCATTAGCGTTGATGTTCCAAAGGGCTCTGGAGTTCCATGGAGCGAAAAACACAGCTGCGCCTGCCAGTGCCAAGCTCCTCTTCCCACGGCACAGTCGCTCGGCAATTCCCAGAGGATGGTTCTCATAAACACAGTGCAAGAGTCACAACCCGCGAGCCATTTGTGTGTGTCACGTATCGCACACCACGTGCCTACTGTCACTAAATCAGAGGGCAACGCAGCTTAATGTCAAGAACTGTGAAGAAAGAAAAAGGGGGAAAAGCCCACCAGAAATAACCGGAGGGTCTGAGGAGCTGAGAAGATTAGTCCGGTCCATCAAGCCGTGGTCACACATCTCACACAGCTCCTCTAAACCCATTACCTCCAAGATGTCTTTGCTCCCAACGTCTGCAAGAAGTCCAGTCTTCTTGATTTATATAAGCTGTCAATTGGTGCATTTATGTAACTAGTGTTGTAGTCAAGCCGGCACCAACCCAGACCAACCCAGACCAAGACCTTATCAAGACCAGAGGGTATGGAGACCAAGACCAGACCAAGACATTCTCAAGACCAGAGAGCATTGAGACCAAGAGACCAGACCAAGACCTTATCAAGACCAGAGAGCATTGAGACCGAGACCAGACCAAGACCTAATCAAGACCAGAGAGGACCAAGACCAGACCAAGACCTAATCAAGACCAGAGAGGACCAAGACCAGACCAAGACCTTATCAAGACCAGAGAGCCTCAAGACCGAGAGCAGACCTTAGACATCAAAGAAAAATTAGAAGAAAACAGAAGAAAATGACCAGCATCTTTTTTAAATTCCAGTTTGCTTCTAAATGGAACAACAACTCTTTTCAGCAAGGTGTCTTTTCTGGAACACTTTGCTGCTTTGCCAACTATTTTGAACCATTTTCAGAAAAACAGCTTTGCTTCATTAAATTAAAAAAAAATCAATGAACTAGGACTAAGGGGACAGGGTGTCACTCTGGGTGTCACCACCAGAGCGAAACGAGGCAGCAGCTGGATTCTTTTCTGTTATTACCGTGTCATTACAGTGTTGGCTGCGTCTCCACTGGTCTGGATCAAACCCCCCTGCCCCCCAGTCCGGCTGTATGTATATCAGATTTTGAAGACTGGACCTTGAAGCTGCAGTTCAACCCACTGGACTAATGATGGGCGAACGCCGCGTCTTATTCGGCTCTGTGATGTCCTAAGAAGAGGACCAATGGCCCACCTGACTGACCCCGTCCATTCTAGCGCGCGCACTGCTTCATCCTGCTCACTCGACTGCAACTGCAGTGAAGCGGCAGCTAAAGGCTAAAGTGAGCTACGGCCTCGTCTCCCTTCAGATCAATGGCCCGTTAAATCCAACCGGAGCCCGATTGACATCCCGCTCTTCCTCACGATCAATAGCAGCGCTGCTTCTTTCACCAGTCCCACAGTTTGGATGAGAGGATGTGAACACATCGCTGCTGCTGCTGCTGCTGCTGCTGCTGCTGCTGCAGCAAGAGGCTCTCCTCCTGATGCCATCACGCATTTAGGCAATTTCTTCTTTTTTTTTTTTTTTTTTTTTTTAAATTGCATAAATAAAACAACGAGCAGTCATGGACTCTGGTGTGAGCAGTGGCGTTGTAGTCAAGACGGCGCCAACCCAGACCAAGACATTATCAAGACTGGACAGCATGGAGATCCAGACCAGACGTTTGGGGTTCGAGACCAAGACTTTAAATATCAAAGAAAAATAACAACAAAAAAGAAAAAAATGACCAGTATCTTTTTTTTTTTAATTCCAGTTTGCTTCTAAATGGAACAGCAACATCTCTCTTCAGCAAGGTGGCTTTTCATAATTTTCTATGAACCGTTTTCAAAAAAACAACTTTGCTTCATAAAATTAAAAAATAAATGGACTAGGAATATTTTCTTTGCAAAAAAATTCAAGGAAAAAAATGTATGTAAATTATGTGTGTGTGTCAATGTAAAAAGCGTTCGAATTCTCAATTAATATACAATGAAATCAATCTGCCAAAGCCAGGCAGCCTCCACCTCCTTGCATTCTGCTCTGTTTCTCACCTTTGTGTCAGTTCTGTGGCTGGGATGCACTTCCAGGTCCTAGTGTCACCGGTTTTTCACTCACTTCATGGATCTGACTCTTGCTTTTTAGTTTTTTTTTTTCCATTATTATTCTTGTTTCTGTAGTTGGGAAATGCGGTCTGCCTGACAGCCCTGTGGCATTGCTGCAAACCGCATGTGACTGTCCTGTGTGTCAGTCGAAGCACAAAAAGATTGTCATCTCATCTGGACTGAAGTCTTTGCTGTAATCTGATTATGATGAGCAGAATTGTTCCAATCTGTTTTCAACATGCAAAGCTTTTGTTTTCAAAAAAGGACAAAGCCGTGTTCACAATTTGCCTCTTCAGACAATTTGCTCATGAATGAACAGATCTAACGCGACGTGGGAGAGAGAGAGAGAGAGAGAGAGAGAGAGAGGGAGAGAGAGATGTTTGTGACAGAGTGGAAAATCAGCTCCATACATGTGAACCAGCTGATGGCTCCAGATGGAGGAGGATCACTTGCAGCTCCAAGCGAACCAGCATCCTTCCACCTGGTTTCACCACAGCCACTGTTAATATGGAAGAGCACTCCCTCCTCCCCCCACACCTTCTGACTGTTGAACGGGCAGGTGGAAATGTCAGGTGATGCATGTTAACTTGCCGCCATTCTTGAATAAACACCAGGAGGGTGAACTTTCGTGTTCCGAGTCTTCAAAATGAGGAACTGGCGGTGAGAACAGCTTGGAGTGAAACAGTAGCTGCGCTTCCATCACCCCGAGAATTGCGCCAACCTAAATATGGCACAAAAAAAAAACACTGGTGATGGAAACAGCTCCACTTGGAAAAACCTCTCAGATATGGCTGAAAGGTTTTGACGCTCTCATCAGGTGGTTTTTCAGACGTATCCATTTTGAGGAATATTGCAAAAGACTCATGGAAAGACTTTTTTGGCATTGACGCGTCAGTGGACGGGGTCACGTGACCAGTTGACTGACCAGTGAAAACGGTACGTTTTGATTGGACGGAGGAGGAGACGGAATATTTTTCTACAAGTCATCAAAGACTTCTCTTCTCAGCTCTCCAGAAACACCAACGTCTAAATATTCAACACAAACGTAAAATCTGTCCTTCTCTATGGCTGTGAGACCCGGAAAACCACCAAAGCGCTCATCAGTAAATTACAAGTGTTTGTTAACAACTGCCTCAGACACATTACAAGAGTCCGGCGGCACAATGAAATAAACGACGTAGACCTGTGGAGAATGATGACACAGGAGCAAAGTGGGGATGGATTGGCTGCACACTTGACTGTGTAGCCCTGGACTACAATCCACAGGGCAGAAGGAAACAAGCAAGACCCAAGACCAACTGGAGGAGGGAGGTCCACGCTGGCCAAGACGGGGACCTCCTGGGAGGAGGCGAAAGCCACCGCCCAGGAGAGAGTGAGGTGGAGATCCATGGTTGCCACCCTATGTTCCCAAGGGCACGAAGAAGAAGAAGAAGAAGAAGAAGAAGAACAAGAAGAAGAAGAAGAAGAAGAAGAAGAAGAAGAAGAAGAAGAAGAAGAAGAGGAAGAAGAAGTGAAAAATATAACAACCATTCTGGACAGCAAACTACATGGAAATGCAGATTTATGGCCAAATGTTTGGTCCCTCCATCCTCCTCACAGTGGAGTCTGGCTGGATTCTGGATTTCCATTCAATGGAAACACCTGCAAATCCCAACTGTACGTTAGAAACACGGCTTTTATTTTGCTAAAAAAACAGCTGTCATGGCAACGCAGCGAATAACCGCGAAGACAGAATATGAACACAACCCAACATTTCATTAATATGCTCGCACGAAAACCAATCGCAAATCATCGCCCACTATCATGAGAGTGATCACAACCTGCTACAAAGAGCATCATTTGCTGATAATGGAACCCTGCAGGGTGGACTGATAACTATTGGATAATTGGTGGTTTTAATTGATGGAGGTTATTATTTCTCAACCAGCGCCTCCTCCTTTAACTCCGTGGTCACCGCACTCGTTCACGAGCAGAACAAAATGATCCGGTGCTGAGCGCTCCCTCCTCCTCGGCTCAGCATCTCCTCGGCGTCATCGCTTTTGTTCTCATGACAGCGGCAGTGGGAGGACTGAGCGCGCAGTGAAATTCTACTGATGAGTCTGATACCGAGCAACAAAGACGCCCGGCGAAGACCAACGCACGAGCCCAAAACCCGCTATTACCGGGGAGATTAATGTGATTTTTTTTTCTGACTCGAGGGGGAAAAATAATCTGCAGGAATGGAAAGGAGGGAAAGAGAAGAATTTCTGGGCAGCAACATCCCAGGAGTCTGGTTGGGAGACAGACAGCCGTGTTAAAATTCAGATCACACACTCGCCTGCAAACCATGCTGTCACCAGGGAGGAGAAGGATGAGAGACAGTGGGGGAGGAAAGAAGAGCAGGAGAGGAGCAAGAGAGGGGAGGAGGGCCTGCGTAGCTGAGATCCTGCCTCACAATAAACAGAGAAACCAATAAAATTCATCTGCATCTTCACAGACTAACGACGTACGTCGCCGATATTTTAATGAGGTCATGAAGAATCGCGCGGCTTCTTGCTAGCGGGTAGACGCTTTGAATCTGATTAGCAAACGTTAATAAGATCACACCTTTTGTTGTCGGTTGCCAGGTTTGTCCTTCTCCCGGGGATAGCAGTTTCTAGCGTCGATTCAGGTCTCATTCGTAACACAGGAAACAAAGACGGTGCAGTTGCACTGCTGGAGACTCAACCAGCACTGTAATAACACGGTAATAACACGGTAATAAGAGAAAAGAATCCAGCTCCAGATTGTTTGGCTCTGTTGGTGGCACCCAGAGTGACACCCCGCCCCCTTATTGCTAGTTCATTTACTTCTAATTTTATGAAGCAAAGTTGCTTTGGTGAAAATGTTTCAAAGTAGTTGACAAAGCAGCAAAATGTTGAAGAAAATTAGCATATAAGTAAATAAGTCTGGATCTCGATGCTCTCTGGCCTTGATCAGGTCTTGGTCTCGCTTGGTGCCGTCTGGACTCCAACACTGGGTTCTGGCTCGGTGCCTACTGGCTGCTCTGGGATGGAACCGCTGACTTACTGGGATTTTTACACACAACCATCAATACGGTTTCCAGAGGATTGGTCCACTAAAAGCTGCCTCGGCTTCTCACAATGCCAAGTTTCACTCTATCGCCTACTCAGCAGTTTCAGGTACGGACTAAAACATACTGTAGGTTACCATGTTAATGTGACCCAGTCTCCGAGCCGGGCCTGGTTCCAGAACTCTGCACTGGTGAGCGTTTGTCCGAGTGTGTTTGGCCTGAGAGGAGGAAGGCGTGAGCCAGGCTCAGCGTATCTCCAGCTCAGTTACCATGGCAACGCACTCGGCACGCTGCAGGCACTGGAGAGGCTCGGCTCGTCCTTCGGTGAGCAAGGTCTCCGACGTCGAATGCCGCGTATATCTCACAGTGTGCTAGGCGTCCCGGCATTCCCGTTCCTGGACAGGACGTTCCGTCTCACCTCACGGACGCTCGTTAATCTTCATAATCTGCCCTCAGTGTCGCACTGGCAGTGAACGCAGTGTTTTGGCCATTTTGTCAGTGGCGGTTTTCACCACAACGTTGGAGACACGGCAATCAGTCACATTTGAATAGACCAGGCGTGGGCAAACTACGGCCCTGGGGGCCATATGCGGCCCGCTAAGCAACCAGGAGTCCTTCAACTCCAGGGGAGGAGTTTCGTCCTTCCCCTCTGGTAATATCATCTCCCAGCAAGCGGGCCAAGCAACAGGAGGCAAAGAGCAACGCCAGGCGAATAGGATTGTGAGTTAAGAGGAAAAGGATCCAATTAGCTGAGAATCCAAGATGCACACGATGGACTCGTCCAAGAACCGGTCCCCGCTGGAAGCCATGCAGGACAGAGGGCAGAACCACGAGCTGAGGGAGCGACCGATAGGGCCAGCGTGAGGATGACAGGCTTGCAAACTAGCAGCATCTCTGAGTAGACACCAAACCCTGGACACCAAGACTGGTCAAGGACACAAAACCCATCCATCCATCCACTGACTCATCCATCCATCCATCCATCCATCCACTGACCCATCCATCCATCCACCAACCCATCCATCCATCCAACCAACCATCCATCCATCCACTGACCCATCCTCCATCCACCCATCCATCCATCCATCCATCCATCCACTGACCCATCCATCCATCCATCCATCCATCCACCCATCCATCCATCCATCCATTCACTGACCCATCCATCCATCCATCCACCCATCCATCCATCCATCCATCCATCCATCCACCCACTGACCCATCCATCCATCCATCCATCCATCCATCCCATCCATCCATCCATCCATCCATCCATCCAACCCTCCATCCATCCATCTTCTACACCTGCTTACTCCTGTTTGCCAATGGTTCCAAACCTTCATCAATAAGTGTCGCCCACAATTCTTGCCCCTTGGATGAATAATTATTCCATTCAGTTAACGACTCCTTTCATTGACACACTGACATCCTGTTTCATGACAATAAAAGCACTCCCCTCGGGGTTATTCATTAGCTTGAGTGCTTTGGCGGAACATGGCTTCATGCATGGGAGCAGATCCATCACAAAGTACCGCGGTAGACGGAAGGGAAGTCACAGTACGAAGGGAAGAGCACCTTTTAACTCTCCTCTAATGATACAAGACTGTTTACTTTCCCTGGAAGTCACATTGTTTGCCCGCCTGCTGGACGCAGACAAGCACACGACTTCATGCAGCCCATGAGAGCTGGAAAGTGTGATGTGTGATCTAATGAACACGTGCTAGTCACACTGGCTGTGCTTGAGTTGCACCTGCAAGCCACAGTGTGTGTATATATACAGTATATATATATATATGTATGTAGAGTAGAGAGATTATATAAGTCTAAAATATATAAGTCTAATAATGTATTAATGAATGTATATATTAGTTTTAAACTTTACTTCAGTGTAATTACCAATATGTTCCTCAACTCAGACCAAACTGAAACTGATTCAAGTTCAGCCAAATGTCCACTTTACACCTGGACCTTTGATAGGACGACAGATGTCATTCACACACACAACGCAGTCACTACAGCAACCTACTGTGGCCACGCCTCTCCTCTCAAGTCAAGTGTCTCACCTCCTCTGGAGTAACAAGCGTTTCCTCACCACGTCGACCCCCACCCCCCCGGTCTCCACTTTAGCCGACTGCCTGAACAGAGAGGCAATCAACGGGCAACCAGCGGGCAGAGCCACGGAACAAAGCTTAATGACGCGTGAGGGCTGTTTTTTGATAGCAGGTATCAATAAAGCGCAGCTCGCTGCCTCAAATGGGCTCAGAACCAAGACCGGCTTGACTCTGCAACCACCAGGAGGAAGTGAATCAAGGTTGACAGAAGGCTCTTCTATAAATCATAGAGTCAATCGGTCTTTTTCAACCTTTTTTTTGACACATTTTTTACATTGAAAAAAATCCCACGGCCACACCTCCGCACAAAAATATACACACGGCCTCATAATGACAACATAGTTTCTTGATTGATTTACGCTCACTCGGTGTGAAACATGGGCTTGTTCACGTGCGTATGAAGCCGGGAGGGGAACCGAGGGAGGAAAACTCTTTTTAAAGCGCACTGCCACTCCACACTGGAAGTCATTATTTCATTTTAGACCAATTACGGTGAAACCGGATCCATTTTTTTTTCACTGCGCACCTGACATCATCTCACGGTGGCGACGACAATGAAATATTGTCGTCGCATTCCAAAGTGCAGCCCACAGTGAGCTTTTCAGCACGTTGCCAAAACAACCGTGAACGAACCCTCCCTAACCCTAACCTGGCGGTGCCAGCCAATGGCGTGATGAAGAGTCTGAAGAAGACCGAGGAAGATGGCAGGGAATTTAGCTGCGTCGCCATCGCCCCTAGGCAATGAAAAAATGGTCATGGACACTCAGTCAGTGTCATGGAAACACTTTTTTTTTTGGCATTGACGCGTCAGCGGACGTGACGTACGGGGTCACGTGACCGGTTGACTGACCAGTGGAAATGGCGCGTTATGATTGGACGGAGGAGGAGACGGAATTTTTTTTTTTTTACAAGTCATCAAAGAGAAAACCACCGCCCAGAAGAGAGTGAGGTGGAGATCCATGGTTGCCGCCCTACGTTCCCAAGGGGACGGAGAGGAAGAAGAAGAAGAAGGAGAAGAAGAAGAAGAAGAAGGAGAAGAAGAAGAAGAAGAAGAAGAAGAAGAAGAAGAAGAAGAAGAAGAAGAAGAAGGAGAAGAAGAAGAAGAAGAAAGAGAAAAATATAACAACCATCCTGGACAGCAAACAACATGGAAATGCAGATTAATGGCCAATGGTTTTGTAACCTCCATCCTCCTCACAGTGGCGTCTGGCAGGACGAGATCTGACCTGGCTTCTGCTCTTCACACCATTCAGTGGAAACTCCTGCAAATCGCAGTCGTACTTCGTCAAAATGTTCCAAATATTGCTTATATTTTAGGAAAAACTGCAACGGAAAAAACAGCTTGTGAAATCTCGGAACCCCGCGGCACAGCCGTTGGGCGACCCCACCTTGCTGCCCCCTCGGTGTTTCGCTCACGTTGAGTGTTGATAGCCCGCCGTTAGTTTTTTAGCTGTGCGTGAGTGAATGTTGTCTGAGTCACGAGCCTGTAGGGAAGGCAGGAGAAAAATCCACACAAATTTACTAAAACTCAGTTAGGTACAAGATCAAAGACATCACAATAACCACAGACGCTCCCGCCTACACACACACACACACACACACACACACACACACACACACACACAGGCGATGAGCTGTCACTGCCAGACTGCTGCTGTCCCCAGGCTGGCAAAGTAAATGAGGTGTAAATGTATGAAGCTTAAAACATCCCTGGGGAGGATTTATATGAAAGAGACACCATCTCACCAAGGAGAGAGAGAGAGAGAGAGAGAGAGAGAGAGAGGAGGAGGAGGAGGAGGAGGAGGAGGAGGAGGAGGAGGAGAAACAATGCAGAAGGAGCAGCAGAGTCCAGTGGTTTTCAGGGAAGACGACAGAGGAACGTTCATGTTTTGAAGACCCTCTGACGTCATGATACTGTTGGACACTCAGTGAAATCAGACCTTCTGTGTTTGATTCAAGTATGAGCGGTTGATGCGTCGGTGCATTGCCTGCATTTACAGTAGGCGGGTCATTGGATGTGGACTTTGAAGGAAAAATGATCAGAATTATCTTCTTACATGGCAACTGCAAGCAGGTGTGGCTGGTGTACCTCTCTGCCTTCTCTGGATGGTGTATTCCTGCATGCTGACTGTCTGACCTCTCACACTGCTCTCCCAGGTGTCCCCCCAGCAGCTGCAGCAGCTGCAGCAGCCGTCTCTGCCAGAGAGCCTCAGCCGCCTCCCTGCTGCCAGACAGGTGGGACTTCTCACCCCCCCAACACCTGCAACCCCATGCTGACACTCAGCTGCATATTCAAGGCATCAGGTGGGAGGAGGGCTTGACAGTGGGTTCCACAGTTACAGTGAATAATTCAGGCGCTAATGTCTGTGTGTTCTGTGTCTTCATTCAACAGCTTCCTCTTTGTCGAAGCTTTTGCTTCAACTGTGAGTTTTTGCATGTTTTCAATGTGCATTGCGTTCTAACGACGCAACGTTAACTTACTCTGATGGTTATATTTATATCATCTTTTTATGGCTTGTAAGGTTTTAATAGCCTGTGAAGCTACTGTATGTGTAACTGTAGCTGATGGCAGAAATGTTTTGACATGTGGTGGCGTTGTTGCACTGACACTCACGCAGTGTCTTAGGAATCATTGATGAAATGGCGACTTCATGCACAAACAAATGTGCTAAATGTATGTAGATGATCCACTGAAATATCTTCTAATGACTCCGGTGCAGTTCTGAAGCTTCCAGTGGCCCATTGCATCACTGCCGCTCTTCACCTTTGCATGCCGTCTGTGAATAGGATGCAATTTTTCTCATTTGCAAGTCTCATTTGCACAGGTTTTTCTGCCGCAAAAGCCACACAATGGCTGTGTCTCAAGTCAGGCTCTACATCCTTGGAAGGAAGCGTCCTCCGTCTGAAGGAAGCGTCCTCCGTCTGAAGGAAGCGTCCTCCGTCTGAAGGAAGCGTCTGAAGGAAGCCCAAACCCCGCCTCCCCGGTAACCACACGGGACGGTCTAGCCTTCGGCGTATTTCCTGGTTGCGTCACCGCCGTTCCCTCCTGCTGGCCAACCCCGAAAGTGACGTTTTCATAGCATCAAGCGAACCATTGGTTCGCCATCCAACGATGGCGTTGGATGTTCAAATAAGTAAAAACCCTACGTTAAAAACTGGATACTTTATGTGAAATTTAATACTTAAATTTATACGTTGTGTCTTTGCCAGTAGATGGCGCTAATTTCAGCCGACTTCCCAGGATCCCAGGATGCTTTGCAGCAGCACGCAAAGCATCCTGGGATACAGAAGGAGGTGAAGGACAGTAGCAGTGCAGCCTTGGAATCGGCTAAAAGTAGGGCGCATTTTCGAGGACGCATTTGGAGCGTCCTTCGGACTTTTGGGAATTGGGTCGAGCCTTCGCGCAGTGCTGTGACACAACTTCCTTTCAAATGCAGCCTTGGAAGGATGCAGAGACCTGAATTGAGACACAGCCAATGACTTTGTCCATCTGGCCCTTTGTTTTTCACCAGAGCTGCAGCTGTGGTTGAGCTAAGGTCGCATCCTTGGCAGGCCTGACATTGTACCTGAAGTCAGTGGGACAGGGACACTGCATAGACCATGGCTCTGCAGTAAGTTCACCAGTTGGGTGCTTTGCTGTCACCACATGTTCAACATTAATGTTTGGAAATGTCTCTTATCCAAATTTAATGTTTTAAAATTGGTTGTAAAAGTTACATAGCAGTTATAGGAGATACCAAATAAGAAGAACTTTCTGCTTGAGAGTCCAAGAGTGTGTCAGCGAATCAGAGGAAGCGACAGGAGGAAGGAAAAACAGATAAACCAATAAAAAGAAAGGACAGGAGTAGAGACAGCAGCAGGCTGAAGGCCTGGCCAGGGTCCCTGTGGCGAGGGTCTCCACAGCCTGGAAGCCTGCGGTGCTCTGGAGCTGCTGAGGAGAGGAGCAGCTCTCCTGTCTGAGACCCGCTGCACTCCTTCGCTGCCCCCCCGCTGCCGTCTTAACCTCCTCTCTCCTGTTTGTACATCTTGTTTCCAGTCAGGTCACATCAGATGTACCCGATGTGCTAACTGGCATCCTATCTGCGGTGGGAATCAGAGAGGCAGGCAGGCAGGTCAGCAGGCAGATGGCCAAAACAGACAGACAATCATCGCTGAGGATTAGATTAACGTGAGAGTCTAATTGTGTTTGAGAAAGCAGAGAAAATAGAAAAGGAAAAAAAAAAGAAAAGTCTAATTCAAATGAGAGCTCAGTTACGTAGCAACGTAGTTATAAATACAGGCGCTAGGTCATAGATTTCACGAGGTGCTCATTATTAATTATCATACATAGTATAATGCCTATATACATATGTTATAGTATAATACAAGTTATAATAATAATAATGATAATATTATTGCTTCAACGAGCTTGCTTTTAATTGGGGGCGTGAAGGGAAGAACAATCCAGTGTGTTTGCAGCGAAGGTCTGAGCAGTCACCTGCCACAGGTTCGCTTTGTCATCAGGTGGACAGTGATTCACAAACTGACTGTCGCAGTCTGCATAGGTGCTGGAACCTGGAACCTCCACCCAGGTTAGCAATGATGGGAATATATGACCATAAATAGATTTGGTTTGATTTAAAAAGCCAAACACTGACACCGTGTGGTAGGATTATATAAAGGAATAATATGCAAATCAATATATTTCAAGTTTTTATTTCTTTGGATTTTGCTGATCAGGTCTTGCAGCTTAAAAAAAAAACCCTCAAATTTTATAATAATTTTCTGAGTTTGTGGGTTTGTGGTTTTAATAAGCTGAAAATCTTAATCAGCAAAGTTACAACAAGGAACTGCTTGAGATGTCAATTTGCTCAATAAAATTTGTTGCTTTCATCTTTTATGTTAAACTGCCAAAATAAAACAACTTTTACTGGATATTCTCATTTTTCTGGGTAGTTCCCGTATATTCAAGTAATTCCCTTTATATGTTTAATTTTTTTATATATATATATATATATATACACATATATACATATATATACAGATGTATTAGAACTTGAAATGTGTCTTCTGCCTTGTGCTGAAAGAAGCCAGTGTGTGCAGGAGGACATGAAAGGGTTTTATTTCATGAAAACTTGCACATGATTTGTAATGCAGAGTAAATAAACAGTTAGCATCAATATTGAGAGAAAACACATTTTAATCAACTTGCCTGACTGATATAGTTTCTCTGTAGGCCTTTGCATAGAAGAGCCTCTGCAGTGCAACTGTAGCCTATAAATATGTCTGAGGGATATGTAGAAAACATGTTGTTGTCAATGTCAACTGAAAACGAAGCAAAGCAAAGTTACAACCAAAATCAGCGTCTTTGAAGCCCCACGATATTTAGCTCTTTATTGACACGACTCGAAAAAAAGGAAGGATGAAATACAGCTATTTTACGACTGAGTTAGTAGATTTAAAAGCTTAAGGAGCCGCACGTGGCCCCCGGGCCATGGTTTGGCCACGCCTGGTCTGGGCTGTTGCTAGCAGCTCCCAGGGTCCAGTGGACTCAGACCTCTCTCCTGCTCTTCTGATAAGCCCTTGGTTGCAGAGTGCATCCACCTGCGACAGCAACCACACCTGATGCTTCCTCTACTTCGCCAATACATAGAAATATATTCATAGATGTGTGTATCCAGAGCCCTTTTGAAGGAGTATAGAAAGACCTTCCTTGTGTACACTCACGTTTGTGCTCTCCCAAATTAGACCAATCAGAGTGCAGGAAGGAGGAGCTGGTGACCTGGCAGAGGAGGCACCAAAAATCCAAACCTGTGGTTTCATTGAGGACGCAGCGCCTGAGATTGAGTCACATGGTTTCCTCACCAAACCACATCCAGGGGCGTCCAAAACTCTGCTGGACTTTATTATTATTATTATCTACAGCAGCAGTCAACAGTTTGGACCCATACATCTGATCTCATGGTTTTTCTTTCATTTTCATGACTGTTGACACTGTAGGTTGTCACTCAAGACATCAAAACTATGAACGAACACATCTGGAATATGTATGACAGAAAAAAAGTGTGAAATAACTCCAACCAGTTTTATATTTTAGATGATCTAGAATAGCCTTCATAGAAAATATATAGAACATCACATATTTAGGTGTTTAACGTGTTTCTCTTCTGCCACATTAATCCACATATCTTGCTGATATATTTGATGTCTTCAGTGTGGATCTGCAGTGTGGAAAGTAGTGAAGATCAAGAAGAAGCAGCTGAGTCCAAACTGTTGACTTGAAAATGTCTCTTCAGATGTGAGGTTTGCTTCCCAGCTCTTCAACGGTGGCCTTCAAGTCTTGACCATCAGTCAGAGTGGGTCAACCTCGGCCAATCAGGCCTCAGGTCTCAGGTCGGAGCTTCCAAGCCCCCAACCCCCCAAAACTCATTTCATGAGCAGCGGTTTGAGGCGAGTGGGTCAATGCGTCCCAGCCGTTGACGTTGGTGGTCTCCACGCGTCCACAAGTCACTGTGT
>CM020508.1:21776514-21821514 GCA_009823395.1 Thamnaconus septentrionalis | reverse complement strand
TTTGTTACTGTCATGACTGGAGCAAGATCATGATGAGATGATCTGAGATGGAACTCACAGCCTCGTCGAGCTCTCTGACGGGAGAGCCGGGAACGTCCACCACGTAGTTGGCAGGGAACCACAGCTGCCTCCTTCCTCCGTAGTCACCTCGCCACCTGGACAAGACAGGAACAACAGGGAAGATGAAGAAGAAGAAGAAGAAGAAGAAGAAGAAGAAGAAGAAGAAGAAGAAGAAGTAGAAGAAGCAGAAGAAGAAGAAGAAGCAGAAGAAGAAGAAGAAGAAGTAGAAGAAGCGGAGGAAGTAGAAGAAGCAGAAGAAGAAGAAGAAGCAGAAGAAGAAGGGAAGTGTGATGCTCACCATCCGCCTTCCTGCTTGTCGACATTCAGGATGAGCGCCTGTTTGGGGAAGGAGAGTTCGTCCTCCCGCTGGGCGCGGTAGTCATACAGAGCTTTGACTGTGCACTGAGACACACAGAGGCAAGATGGACTCAATGCAAGTGACGAACGTTAAAACCATCATTTCAGCATTTTACTCGTTCTTGAAAAAAAAGTTCCATTTTCCTTCGGTTGAGAAATACATCCAGGCAAAAAACTAAATATTTTTTTGAAACGGTTGATGTAGATTGCATACACTCACCAGGCGCTTTATTACCTCATACCTTACTAGGTACTTCAACTAGGTATCGCTACTTACTAGTACTGACTTGGATGCCTTTTGTCTTCACATATGACAAAATTCTTGGTGTTATAAATTCAAAAATGACTGAAAAAAATAAAAACTGAAATTCATTCAAGATGAGAATCTGGCCTGTGATCGACTGATTTGTATTGACTGTGCCGTCGACCAGGGCACAATATAAAGTGTCAGGTGAGTGTATATCAAACCTACAGTCACTACCTGCTGTACCATCAATCTGTTGGATTTGCTGAACTGATTCACTTTGATGGTGGCGGTGGCGGTGGCGGCAGCACAGACTGAATGACTTACCCGTGCTGTGGGCATCTTGTTGGCCTCCACGTAGAAGTGAGGAGTGCGGACCTCATACAACGCCCCGTAGTCCAGCTCCTAAGACAAAGCAGCGGATGGACAAATGGGATGGGATGTTTTCAGAGTCACTCCAGCAGCTGGTTTCAGTTCCAAGTGATGCTCGTTATTGTGTAAACAAACAAACAATGATCTACACTCATTGAAAAGGTTGCTGTTCACCCTCATCATCCTTCCAGCACTCACTGCCTCGGTTATTATTTCTATATTACAATCTCCATAGATCAATAAGGGCTCCCAGTTCTGCCAGTTAGCTTATTATTTCTAAGGAAGCCTGGCGATAATCCAGCTGCCTTGAACTGTCTCCCCTTTGTATAGATCAATAAGGGCTCCAGTTCTGCCAGTTTCATACTCGGAGAAGCGCTATTAGAATCTCCATAGCAATAAGGGCATCTTGCACCGCCATATTTCTAAGGAAGCCTGGTGAGGACAATCCAGCTGCCTGACGGCGCGGTTCGTCATTAGGGTGACAGCTCACGTCTTCAAATACACCAACGAAGAAGAAGGCGGACGAGGTGTCCAGGTTTGGCCACTGTAGTTCACTGGCAAGCTCAGGAGGGGGAGACTGAGGGTGTAAAATCTCCAAATATTACACCCTTAAGATACAGTGTGTAAAAATTGGCTTAATTAATGACTTTTATATTGGTAGAGGCTTAATATATTAATACATTATCAAATGTAAAATATATATAGGTACATAAAAAATAATAAAAGTGTATATTTGCAGAAAAATGAACTTGGTTTTCCTACTGTTATATTCTTATTTATCCATTAGAATATACATATAGCAAGGGTCACTGCAGGGTCATTGCCTCACAAGGAGATCAAATTCAAAACGTTGCACATCAGCGTTGTGACTGACCGCTGTGCCCATGCGGTCCAGGGTGTCCTCATTGATGGGGTACCGCAGTCTCATCTTGCGGTACAGAGGATGTTTCTCATAGTAGCTGACGAGGTCCACCAGACTCTCAAACTCTGCCGAGCTGCCCAGCATGAAGAGGCGGCCCTCCTGATGGATGCAGCAGTGCTTGATCTTCTTCTCCGCCCTGCAGGCCGAGTACAGAAAGACGAGAGAACGAACAAAAAAAAGAACGATGAACTGTCGCCGCTGCCATTAGATCATCATCATCATCATCATCGCCTCTGCCGAGTGATGTAGTCCAGACGGAACCAACCCAGACCAAGACCTCATCAAGACCAGAGAGCATCGAGACTGAGACCAGACCCAGGCTTTATATATTAAAGAAAAATCTCAACAAGTCAGAGCAACAGTGTCTTCATTGCGTCTTCAGGTTTGCTTCTGCGTTAATGGAGCAGCAACATCTCTTTTCAAAAAGTTTTTTTTTTTTTTTTAATAACATGTTGCTGCATTGTAAACTATTTTAACCATTTTCAAAACAACAACTTTGTTTCATAAGCTTAAAAAATAACTACTAGGAAAAAATGTCAAATTCGCCTTTTAAGTTGAATTGCAGAAATACAGCAACCTTCTCAAGATATTTTAATTTTCTGGGTAGTACCTGTATGTTTATTATTGAATTCCATGTTAACCATATCTGTTTTAGTGCACAGCCTCTCTTGACGAGCTCAGGCAAATGTTTGCTTACTCTATTTATATTTTCATTTTTGCCTTTCCGTCTCTTTTTTTTTTTTTTTTTTTTTTTTTTTTATTTTTTCATATTTCATATTTATCTCATTTAATCATACATTCCTTGTCGATGGTGTCCAACATGTTCTTGTGGGTGGTGGGGGGAGGGGTCAAAATACAAAAATAAGCATTGTAACCCCTGTAAATGTATATCTATGTTCCATAGTGTTGATGCTGAATAAAAAGAATTCAAAAAAAAATTTCAAAAAATGCTGCATTATGATTGGACGAAGGAGCCAAACCTGAACGATATGGCGTAGGAGTTGGGCTCGCTGCGCTTGCGCACCAGGAAGGCTCCGTCTCTGGGGACCCGCATCAGCATGTGTTCAGCCTGGACGCGGCTCAGGTTGGAGTGGAACCACCTGGAAGAAGCAGCAAAAGCTTTACAGCGCCCGGGTCCCTGGTCCGGTCGCTGGCGGGCGGCCCACAGGGGGGCGCCGGTCACTCACTCTCTGCTCTCGTGAGCGTTGGGCTGCGGGACGGGGTTGCCCAACCTCATCTCAAACTCATTGCAGCGCAGCGGCGTGTCTCTGTAGTGGCAGATGAGGCGGTACAGGGTCTCAAAGACCAGGTTGTCTGTCAGGTAGAAGCGGGTCGAGCCGGACTCCTGGCGGGAGTGAATTCTGCAGTGCTGGACTCGACCTGAGCGCCTGCACAAGTGTCAGTCAACACAAAACACTTTTGTTGTTCTTTCTTTATTTTAATATGTTAATATGTCATTTAATATGCTAACATTTCTTCTGTTCTGCTGGATGAACTGTGTACTCAGGCCCCTTTGTAATGTTGCTTTCAAGGTCCATTGTGTCATATTTGGCATGATTTATGATATTTATATATTGGTAAAAGCTTAATATACTGCCCATATATACATTACAGAACATAAAAATGTATACTTGCAGCACAATAAAATTAATTTGGCTTTCATACCCATAGAACGGTTATTATTTCTATATTAGAATATACATAGATGCTGCCAGTTAGCTGCCATCTTGCACCGCCATATTTCTAAGGAAGCCTGGTGAGGACAATCCAGCTGCCTGACAGCAGAGCGGTTCGTCATTAGGCTGAACGCTCACGTCTTTAAATAAAGCAAGAAGAAGAAGGTGGACGAGGTATCCAGGTTTGGCCACCGTAGTTCACTGGCAAGCTCAGGAGGGGGAGACTGAGGGTGAGCGACAGAGCGCCGCAATCTAAAATGTAACCACTTGATGTCACCGTTTCCACTCAAAATCTCCAAATATTACACCATTAAGATACAGTGTGAAAAATTTGGCTGAATGAATGATTTTCATGTTTCTAAAAGCTTAAAATACTGGCCATTAATACATTATAAAATATAAATATATATATGTACATAAAAAATAATACAAGTGTATATTCACAGCGCAAAAAATGAACTTGGTTTTCCTACTGTTATATTCTTATTCATACAACAGAATATACATATAGCAAGGGTCTTGCTCCCAGTCAGCTGCCGTATTCCACTGGCAAACTCACTGGAGTGGAGTGGGAGAGTAAAAAACGCCGCAATAAAAAATGTAACCACTTGATGTCGCCGTTTCTTTTCCCCAAATATTCCACACTCAACCTTTAACATCCCAGAATCCCAAACCCCACCGCTTCCTCGACTCCTCCCAACTGTAAATGAAACTGAGAAACAAAACGTAGACGTCGTTTGGTGTAGTTTGACGGCTCGTCTCGAGCAGTGTGACTGACCAGAAGGAGAGGGTGTAGTCGCCGACGAACGTCTCGCTCTCCCGCACCAGGAAGGTGCCGTCTTTGGCGCCGCCCTCGCAGTATTCCTGCAGGAGCTTCTCGGCCACCTGCCGACCGTCGCGGCCTCCGCCCAGCTTGCCGTGGAACCAGCGCTCGGCGCAGTGCTGCTCGTTGTTGTTGCACTCCTGCGGCGGGGGAGGGCAGCGGTGAATCAGCTGTCCAGCCGACAAGCTATTGGACTTGGTGTTTTAGGTGCTTAGGTGTAGTTGTCTCTCAGTGCACACATATTCTATTTGAGGAGTAGCAGTCACTGCCATGCAGCAGGAGAGATAGAGGAGCCAAAGTTAGGTTAACCGGACTGAGGAACTCAGCACATTGCTGCCACCCTAGAAAAAAAAAAAAAAAAAATCAGGGCTCGATATCACGTTATAACGTGAAACCGTCACCTTTTTACGTAATTATCACAAGATAACGTGAAACTATCACGTTATTTCGTGATAATTTTCCATGTTATTTTGTAAAGGTTTCACGTTATAAGGTTAAAATCACATAAAAATGTGAAACCATCAGGCTACTTTGTGAAATAATGAATAATGAAATACTAAAATAGTGTGAAATAATTTTTTTTACATCAAAACGTGAAACTTTCACCTTATAACGTGAAAATTATCGTGATATGTTAACACGATAGTTTCATGTTTTTACATGATCATTTTCATGTTATAACATGAAATTTAAACAAGTTAAAGTGAAAATTATCAAAAAATAATGTGAAACT
The DNA here is from genome assembly GCA_009823395.1 of Thamnaconus septentrionalis. Lineage (NCBI taxonomy): Eukaryota > Metazoa > Chordata > Actinopteri > Tetraodontiformes > Monacanthidae > Thamnaconus > Thamnaconus septentrionalis. Next base: position 21,816,327 of record CM020508.1, on the reverse strand, counting down.
ATCACGTTATTTTGTGATAATTTTCATTTTATTTTGTAAGTTTCACGTTATAAGGTGAAAATCACATAAAAATGTGAAACCATCAGGTTATCAAAACGTGAAATTTTCACGTTATAACGTGAAAATTATCGTGATACATTAACATGACAGTTTCATGTTTTTACATGATAATTTTCATATTATAACATGAAATTTAAACAAGTTAAAATGAAAATTAACACAAAACAACGTGAAAATTATCATGTAAAAGCGATGCTAGATTCACATTATAAGATGATACTGAGCCCTGTTTTTTTTCTAGGATGGCAGCAATGCGTTTCCGTACTTTTATACCTCAGTCAGTCTATTAAAAAGTTTAATAAGCGTTAGCATAGGGACTTGGCCACTTTGATGTTTTGCCTTGTATAGCACATTGCATGTCTGATGTTACACTTTGTCTGACCTAAGAGTTATGTTTTTGTTGTGTATGTTGTTTTTTTTTGCCAATTTGCTTTGCGGGGAAGAAACCAGGCGTCTCGGATGCAAGACAAATTTCAGGAGGAATTCTGACTATAAAAGTAATCAATCAATCAATCAATCAATCAATCAATCAATCAATCAATCAAGTGCTTGGCTGCCAATGGACCGGGACTCCGGTCTCCGCCGTGCCTCTTTTCCTTCGTCTTCCTCCTCTTCATCAGCGGTCTGGTAGTGAGACGTCTCCTCCGAGTAGTAGATCTTGTTGCTGGTCAGGACAAAGTAGTGCGGCGTCCACGCCTGTAAGGTGACGAGAGGCCAAACGTCGGCCGTCGGTTAACAGCGACTGAGCTGCGAGGACGAAGGGAATCTCCAGCAGGGGGCGACTCGTACGTGGTCGATGGGGTCCTCCAAGTACAGGATGCCGTTTTTGAGGGAGTTGCTGATGTCGTTCTCGGAGTAGCTGGCTGTGGACACCTCCTCGTAGAGGGTGCCTTCCACCAGCTTCTTGTGCTGCAACACCAGGAGACAACCGTGATGTCACAGTCACATCGTTAGAGCATTGAACAGTGACAACTGAGCAGAGACAACTGCCACAAAACTCCTTCTAACCCAGGGGTGGGCCAACTTTTTGGCAATGGGTTGGAAAATTTGACATTGGAGAAAAAATATAGACCACGGGATGAGCAAAAGCGTTACAATAAAATCAGTGTCTTTGAACTCCCCCTGTTGGCCTGTGGGAGGCGCTACAGATGCATCAAAGCAAAAACAAACTGAAAAAGCTTCTATCTGAGAGCTGTAACCATCCTGAACTCTACATATACCACAATGGAAACAATGCAACCAAGTATATGTTAAATGAAGTAAAAAAAAAACAGACTATGGAGAATAACTTTATTATCATATTTGCTGGAAAATGTACTTTTTTTTAAAAGTATGGTCAGGCCAGGAGAGAAGACCTAGACGGACCTGGACCTAGAAGGCCCTGACGGCCCAACGCTGTCTGAAGGTCATCTCAGTAATATCAGTTTGGTCCCTGTCTGTGTGTGTGTGTGTGTACCTTGATGAGGATCTTTCTACGGAGCTGGTACGGTGACGGGAGCTCCTCTGCGTTGCCCTCAACCGGCTTGGTAAGCAGCAGATCTCCAAACACCTTCTTGAAATGCGTGGCCATGTTCCTCTGTTGTACCACACTGCAGTGATCCTCAATGGACAAGATGACTGGGTACCTGTGTGAACACCGTGTGAGAGGTTCACTGTAAGGAGCTGCACTGGCGCTGGAAATAAATACTCAGTCATCTTACTCAGATGTAACAAAGGCGTGTTCTTTGATCGTATGGAGAACGTCGAAAAATTTAATCTTGGAGGTCAAAGTGTGGCCGTGGTAGATTATTGGCAGGTCGTCAGGCCCGTCCCAGCAGTCCACTGCGATTACAAAGCACAGATTTAAAGAAAGAAGATGGACCGAGTGTTGTTGTTGTTGTTGCGATGAAAAGTTTTGACAAAATTACATTCGATGCAGCGGCAGCCCATCCTCAGGCAGCGGGCGTAGGCCTCCAGAGAAGATTCACTGGAGAACTGGTCACCTGTAAGGTAACTGAGAGAGCAACACCAGTTATATATACAGTATGTACTGTATATACACACACACACATATATACACTTTAATTAACATTATTTATTGGCAGTATGTTAAGTATATATATATATATATATATATATATATATATATATATATATATATATATATATATATATATATACTTAACATACTGCCAATATATATGTTGATAAAAGCGCATATATATACGAGGTATGTAGGTTTGTGCTCGCTGGCCACAGTAGGTCACTGGCAAGCATCAAGCTCAGGAGGGGGAAGGAAAATCTTTGGCACCGTGAAAGGATGCAAAAAAAACGACAACAGTCCTTTTCTCTTCAGTGCCCCCATTTCAACACTGCAGCTTGACACCGCTGTCGTGTTTGCAGGTGTGCAAGGCAAAACCGTACGTGTTGTGAGAGGAGGAGATCCAGTACTGAGACAGCGGCCTCTTCATGTCATCAGGAACAACAGCAGACAGCTGGGGGTCGCATATGGAATTCTCCTTGGAAAACAGGAAAGTCAGGAACTACAAACACAAAATGACAACCGTCAGACTTTGTCATGAGCCAGATCATACATGTTGGTTTTATTTGTTGGCTTGTTTGCGCGCGGCTGTCTCGCCTCGTCCAGTTGCAGCATGGGCTCCGGCTGCGCTCCGCTTCTCATGTAGCTCATGAGGAAATCCCTGACGCGGGTCAGATCGGAGGCCCACGACTCCTGAAACCGGCATAAATAACCGTCATGAAGTCAGCGCACGGCCACATTTTTTTTAAAACAACACAAGCCTGTTCTTCACGCCGTACCTTTTGGTCCATCTGTAGAAACTTCTGGAAATCATAGAGGGATATCTGACAAAGCTCCGGTCGGTCGACATTCCTGCAAAACATTTTCCAAGACGTCAGACGGTGAACGGGTGAGAGGCTCAGCAAAGGAAAAGAAACACAATAATGGGGCATGCAAATGTCTATCTGGGGCAAACTATGGCCCGGGGCCCACATGTGGCCCGTTAAACTTTCTATTCCGGCCCCACAGAATTTGAACTTGTGGCTGAAAGCACTGAAATGCAAGCACGTGTTCAGTGGTATCGGCGCATCCCTAGAACAAATCAATGAAATCAAAGAAATAAATGGAAAGAGGGGAGGTGGAGTGGAGGGAAAGAGAACGGTGAAGTCCTCGGAGCCGGTATGCAGAGGAGAGGGCTGAGGTAGGAGGAGGAGGAGGGACTCACCGCAGGGGGAAGGAGAGCTCCAGCTGCTCAATGATCTGGGGTCAGAGCGGGAGGAGCCGGGCAGGGGACAGGCAGGTGGAGCAGGTGGAGCAGGTGGAGCAAGTGGTGGAGCATAAACAGCAAGGACACAGTGAGTGAGGTGAGTGTGTGTGTGTGTGTGTGTGTGTGTGAGAGAGAGAGATTCTCCTCTCCTCTCACGTCTGATGACCAACATCACTGCCACCACTGTGTCACAAAGTCTTTATTGTCATAAGGAAATTATACAAGGTCTTTGAAAGTCAATGGAAAATTTGGGAATCGGTACCGTCATATTTTTTCATCATCATCATCATCATCATCATCACCACCACGATAGAGGAAGAAACTTTGTGGTTTGAATTTGGCATTCAGACATTTTACTGGAAGTTTCTCCTAAAACTTCACCTTTCATGATCTTTTAAGATAATGCCTGGGACAGGGAGGACAGGAGGAGGAGATTAGTGATAATGTAGTAGTAGTAGTAGTAGTAGTAGTAGTAGTAGTAGTAGTAGCAGTGGGAGTGGTAGTAGTAGTAGTAGTAGTAGTAGTAGCAGTGGGAGAAGTGGTGGTAGTGGAGCAGTGGGCGAGTGGTAGTAGTAGTATAGTAGTGTAGTAGCAGGTCAAGCCTTAGTAGTATTCAGCTGTAGTAGTGTAGTGCTGTAGTAGTAGTAGTAGTCAGGACTACTTAAAGAAGAGTGGAAGTGGATTAAGCAGCGACTGCTATTAGAATCAGTGAGGGCAGTCAAGCCTTAAACTATTCAGCTGGTGTTTGCTGCTAGTTCTAATTTGTATGAGAGCTGCCAGTTGAATGCATGCAGGCTGTCAGCCACAGCTAAAGTGACTTAGCTTTTTTTTTTAAATCACCTGATTAGTTTGTGCTTTTGTGCAAAACATTATTTGGCAATAACCTCAAATTCAGTTCCAGCAAAGAAAAAAAAAAGGGTGAATATTTTTCGACCGCACTGTAGATTAGAGATGAAATCTGCTGGCGGAGCAACTCTGGCTGGAACTGCTTTCAAAGAAAAGGAAACCTGAAATCATGACAATTTGTCATAACAGCCACGTTTAAATAAAAAAAAAAAAAAGTTCTTCTCTGGATGAATCCATGCATCATTTGTTGCAGTGTTGTGTTGACTTCATGCCATATTTAGAAGGTTTCTGTTAATGCTGGAAAACAGATGCAAGTAGTAATTCGGAAAGTGAAAATATTGGTTATTTTTATTGGTTATTTTTGTTGTCTTAGGAAACTCTGACTTTGTACAAAAGAGGATTAGAAAAAGAAAAATATTACAGGAAGGAGATTTCAATTCGAGTTTTAAAGTTGAAATTTCGTTAATAAAGTCGAAGTAAACCGGCGTGAACGACCGGGCTTGAGTGCAGCCTTTCGACTTTATTCTCCACATTTTGACTTTAATCTCGAAATTTCCATTCTGGAATTTTTACTTAAATCGTGAAATGCTGACTTTATTCTTGAAATACCAACTTTAATCTCAAAATTCCGACTTTAATAATGAAATTTCGACTTTAATCTCAAAATTCCGACTTTAATCTCAAAATTTCGATTTTGCTCTCGAAATGGAAACTTGAAAAAAGCAATTTCTTAATAATTTTTGTTCCTCTTCTCGTGGCGCTAATTCTCCTCCGCACCTATGCTACTGGACTTCCAGATGGATCAGTACGTGTACAAGAGGAAAAGTGATGGTATTTACATCATCAACTTGAAGAAGACTTTTGAGTGAAAATGAAGGAAGTTGCCACTCACACTCTTCTGAGCGTCAAACATCAGAGTTCTGCAGAGCTGCGTGAAATGTGGGTACGACAAGTCGCTCCTGGCCTCCACCTCCTTCCAAAGGTGAGGAAGAAGGACAAGAAGAGCACGTGAGTGACGGCTCTCCACGCAGTGACATCACAACATCCAGGGGCCCTTGTGTCTGACCTGAAGCTTGTCTTTGAGAAAGCGCATGTTGGGGACTCTGTAGTTGACCTGCGGCAGCAGAGCTTTCACATCCTTCACCGTGATGCTGGCAGGCAGGAGAAGGAGGAGCAGAAGGTGAGATCAGAACCCTGCTACTCCAGAGAAACAGGGTCTGGCTTTAGAAGGTTCCACTGACCCTTCACACACATTGCACATTTGAAACTGAAAGGTTTTGGCAAGTTCTTCCATTCCAATGCTGTGTCTCAATTCAGGGTCTGCATCCTTCAAACCGAGCGTCCTCCGTCTGAAGGAAGCGTCCTCCCAAGGACCCGGCCTAGAAGGACGGACCAAACCCCGCCTCCCGGGTAACCACACGGGACGGTCTAGCCTTCGGCGTATTTCCTGGTTGCGTCACCGCCGTTCCCTCCTGCTGGCCAACCCCGGAAGTGACGTTTTCATAGCATCAAGCTAACCACTGGTTCGCCATCTAACGATGCCGTTCGATATTCAAATAAGTAAAAACCCGATGTTAAAAACTGAATATTTTATGTGAAATTTAATACTTAAATTTATACGAAGTGTCTTTGCCAGTAGATGGCGCTAATTTCAGCTGACTTCCCAGGGTCCCACGATGCTTTGCAGCGGCACGCAAAGCATCATGGGATACATAAGTACATGAAGGACAGTAGCGGTGCAGCCTTGGAAATCGGCTAAAACGAGGGTGCATTCCCAGTACGCATTCGGAGCGTCCTTCGGACTTCTGGGAATTGGGAGGAGCCTTCGCGCAGTGCTATGATGCAACTTCCTTTCAAAATGCGCACTTCAAGGATGCAGACCCAGGCCAAGACTTGGCTGCACTTATTACAACCTCAGCAATTCCCAAAAAGCCACCGTTCAAGCTCGTTGTTTCCATCATACCGTATCAAGTGTAGCACATTTTCAACAATTCCAATTACAAACAGTCACAAACTACTATTAAACTACTTTTCTACCAATAACGTGGGTGTCTCTTCTCTTCTGTCCGGACTTGGAAAAAACGATGGCTGTGCTTCCTTCCGGAACGTTACGCTAACTGGTAGTAATGGGGGAAACGCTCGGCTCCAGATGTCACATTTCATAAAATGCACCGACGCTTTTCTTTGCGTCAGTCAGGGCACCTCCAGTACTGCCAGCTGTTCTCTGTGGACAGCCCATGCGGAGGTATGACAACGTCAGAGGAAGCTCAGAGAGTTGAATCTGCTGCTCCATGCTGTTCTTATGCTGGTACTTGGAATTAAAAAAAAAAAAAAAAAAAGAATTCCACCTGACAATGATTGCATCTATATTTCAAACTATTTCATGGTATTTAGAACTTTATTTTTTTCCATTTGTTTTTAGCTTGAACTTACAAAAGAAACGGCTACCTGTCGGGACAGTGAGTGGCGTCGACTGATTTACACAACACGCGATAATTCCTCAGCTAGGAAGTGTAAGGAGGAAGTGGATGAAACAGGTCGAGCAGGAAAACAAAGACTGAAAGTAAAGAGGGGTTTTTGAGGTCGCTGCTTGCAGTCTCTCTCTCTCTGTCTCTCTCTCCTGATACCGAAACTGTTGCTATTTTCACAGGAGACTGGAAGCTGCCCTCTCCCACCCCGCCACCGACGCATCACTTCCTGCGTCTTATCAGCAGCTGGCAGGCTGTTTATCCCAGAGCGGCTTCCACCCAAAACAGAACGGCCGGGGTTCATTAATGATGGTGCAGGGGGAAGGAGAGGGATGGGAGGGTGGAGGTGGAGGTGGAGGAGAAGGTCTGAGAGGGCCACACCTCACCCCTCTGATGACATTAGGAGCTACTTTCACCTCAGGAGCTGCGTTTCCATCACCCCGAGAAGGCCCGCAAACTGTTTTTTTCCAGCCCGCCAGATGATTTTGCAAAATATAAAAACTGCATTTATCAATGAAAGAAAGTGCTGTTCTAAATGGGTCCACTTGGTGTCGCAATATCGTTTCTGTTTAGCAAACAAACTCAATACTGGGGCTGAGCAAATCGGCACAAGTACATCCACTCACGTCTCCTATTGGCTGTCCTCATTGCCCCAGAACGTCTCCTATTGGCTGCCCTCATTGCCCCAGAACGTCTCCTATTGGCTGCCCTCACTGCCTCAGAACGTCTCCTATTGGCTGCCCTCACTGCCCCAGAACGTCTCCTATTGGCTACCCTCATTGCCTCAGAACGTCTCCTATTGGCTGCCCTCATTGCCCCAGAACGTCTCCTATTGGCTGCCCTCACTGCCTCAGAACGTCTCCTATTGGCTGCCCTCACTGCCCCAAAATGTCTCTGTCTAAACAGACAAAGCTGATGCAGAGCAGTGTTGCCATCTTGGCGACTTTCTCCCTCCAAAAAGTCGCTATTCTCCCCATAGCGACTTTTTTTTTTTTTGTCAAAAGCGACTAGCGACAAATTGAGCGACTTTTCCTGGAGTCATTACGTTGCAATCAAGTGTAAATTGTCAATTATGCAAATTAGACGATGACGTCATTTGGCGACTTTCAGGACAGCCAATAGCGACTTTCCTTACTGAGGAGTTGGCAACACTGGTGCAGAGTGCAGAGTGCTGAAAGAACACGCACAAAGTAAAACAACTGGAAGTTTTTACGTTATTATTATGACCATACCATGATTTCACCGGTCCGGCCCACTTGGGAATAGATTTTCCTCTAAGTGGCCCCTGAACCAAAATGACTTTGACACCCAAGTGAGCATTGGAAAACATCACCCACCTGCCCTCACGGTTCCTGTCCATGATTTGAAACTGCTTCCTCAGCCACCTGTTCAAAGGATGGGGGTGGGGGGACAGAGAACATATGAAGACAACAGAATCCACTCGCACGTTCACCTTCCATAGCTTCTGCTGTTTGAGTAGCCACTGTGCCTAGCTGGGGGTATTCTTCATGATGCATGGTGTTGGAATGGTTAGAAAGAAGGTTGTGGGTTCAATGCTCAGTTTATTGGAGCAGTTTGGAGTTGAAGCTCTCACAGTGCTGGTGGTCTTATTAAAACTTTGTGGAGGAATCACCTTTTTTCTGAGTGTTGACAGCATCAGTGGCCTCAGTTACTGAGTCTGAATTATGATTTAAATGAAGCAGAAGATACCTTCTGCCCAACTGGGTCCACTGCATGAAGGTGATGTAATGTGCTGGTGTGATTCTCTGTGGATTCTCAAGCCGTGGTGTCGTATTGAGGGTGTTACCAGGTGTATTCATTTAGGATGGACTACATATGACGTCACTGATGGCCTCAGTGTGGTTCTCACTCCAGAAACAGAAAAAAAAACAACTTCACTCCTTGTCAACTAATGTATGCAATGAGCAGAGTAGCACTGCTCACATGATTCTCTGTCACAACAAGCTAAAACGAGCCACTTTTATTTCCCCAGGCAGGTTTTTACGATGCGTCAGCGAGAAAAGTTCGGCGCCTCCGTCTGCGTTTCCACTCACACACCAGCGGCCGAAACTGCTCCTGCGCAGCAGTCAGTCAATATTTACGCCGCTAAATCAATATTTGTGCTGCGTCTTCAACCAGCACCACCTGCTTTCATCCTGGTTGCCACTGCACTTTTGATGTCCTGCACACACTCACACAGGACGCACAGCACACCTTAGAGCAGGCAGGGGAAAACTACGGCCCGGGGGCCACACGCGGCCCATTAGGCTTCCTAATCAGGGCCAGCCAAACTTGAAGAAATTCTATTAATTTCTTAGACTAATTGTGATTATGACATTGGCAATTATAACACTAGACACACTAGCACGCAGATCAAAATGAACTCATGGGACGAGACACCGACACACACGGCATTAAAGTGACTGAAAAACCAGCCGGCTCCTTCGGGATTGAAAGCCAGCGTATCGTGGTAAAGGAATCGTGATTAATCACAATTCTCAATCAATTGTGATTAATTGAGAATCGTGATTAATCACGATTCTCAATTAATTGCGATTGATTGAGAATCGTGATTAATCACAATTCTCAATCGTGATTAATTGAGAATCGAGAATCGTGATTAAACACAATTCTCAATTCTCAATTAATTGTGATTAATTGAGAATCGTGATTAATCATAATTCTCAATTAATCGTGATTAATCTCAATTCTCAATTAATCGCAATTAACTGAATCATAGCCCTCTGAATCAGAACTGAATGAAATCGTCGGGTACCTGGTGATTCCCACCTCTAGTCAGTCAGTCATAAAATAGCTGCATTTCATCCATTTTTTCCAGTGTTTATAAAGCCATTTCAATCAAGAGCTAAATACGGAGGGGCCTCAAAGACACTGATTTGGTGGTAACTTTGCTTTGGTCCATTATTTAATTGACATTAAAGTGCATGTTTTCAAATTAAACAAAAAAAATAAAAAAATAAAAAAAAATCGACATTTATTAGATGTGAGGTGCAGAGTTTCATCACACCTGTCTATCTGCTGGGGTGCAGGTGCCCTCTGAGTGTCCATCACCAGCCAGTTGAGACCCGTCATCCACATGTTGACCTCCTCCTCACTGAATGCTGCGCAAGGTACAAGGACACGACGGCAGAGGTCAAAGGTCAGTCGCTTGATGAAAAGTAATGTTGCTGTGATTCAGAAGATTCATCGTTGAAGAAAATCCCGGGACTCAAACCCACAACCTCCGACCCGCTAACCAGTGCGACCACTGTGTGCGCTCATCAATCAAGTGGAGAATCCTAAACAATTTTGGATTGTGTGAACATTGTGGTTATCCAATGGGTCCGAGTGAAAATGTGTCATTGTGAGTCACACAAGGGGAGGCTTGAATTGAGCTGTAGGCAGAGGCACTGCCAACACAAACCGAGGCCAGAGACCACGACTGTGGCGGAGGTTTAGAGAAGCCGCTGCGCCGCGCTGGGAAGGGAACACTGACCCGCCAGGCTGAGCGTCTTGAGGCGAAACTCGAGACCGTAGACCACGATGAAGCAGTGGGAGGCGTCCACTTTACGAGCCTCCTCCGGGTAGCGCTCAAAGTCGCGCGAGGCCTTTCCCAACCGCAGCTCCCGGATCTCTCGAATGTCAACTGGGGAGAAGGAAGGAAGGAAGGAAGGAAGGAAGGAAGGAAGGAAGGAAGGAAGGAAGGAAGGAAGGAAGGAGGGACATTGTTGAACTGGCAAGACTGTCTTCCAAATACATTTAGATTACAATGACAACGACATAGAATTACAATGGAATCTCCCGCGCCACCACATTCACATCACATCCACATTCGTCTACTAGCTGTTAGCTAGCTAGCACGCCGGTGTTAGCGAAAAGAAAATGAGCCGCTTGAACTGCAAAACACTCTGTTGAAACTCATCTTAAGGTTCAGCATTGATTTGTGCCATTCATAAGGTTTTGTCAGTGTCAAAAAGTGCATTTTTTTGTATTTCATTCTTGTATATTTTTGCGCTGAATATTAAAAGCAGATGGGAAAAGTAAGGGGTGGGACTAGAAAAGCTGCTGTCAACTTGTTCCAATTCCTTTTGAACATGAGGTTTAATCATAAAGTGACTTCAGACAGAAATTATTTGTTCGTATTGATGTTGTTGTTGTGTTGTGTGTATGCGAGTAATCACTAATCCTGCTTTGATCCTATTGTATCATTACTAACAAACTAATCCAAACTGAAACCGAGCAGAAACAAAGCCTTGACCGAACCTTGAGGACTTTGCTCGAGTGTCTCTTTCACTTCTTCACTGCCTGAGTCCAGACACAGAGGCCAGGGCTGAGGGGGCCCCTCCTGCTGCAGCTGGAGGGGGGTTGCAGGAGTGGGAGGTGCGGTGGGCGACCACACGGTATGATGTAAACTCTGGACGCTACTTTCACACTTGCAAGCAGTGGACACACCCACGGAGGAAACGCTGGCTTATTGACATTGCAGATGTCTTGTGCAAACACACACTAACATTGGGACACTGTGGCGTTCACCACACACACACACACACACACACACACACACACACACACACACACGTTATTGAGGCTGTTTACAGGCGGTGGACCAGTAAGCACACAGGAACGAACCAGCTGAGCCCCGAGCTGGTTTTAAATCACTCAGAAATCTGGGTCGCCAAAGCTGGCCAACAGGTGGCGGCGTTTCCATGACAGTTTGTCGCAAAAAAAAAAAAAAAAGTGATATTTCTAAAAATTTCGACAAAGCACAACTGCGGTTTGCAGGCGTTTCCATTGAATGGTGCGAAGCTGGACGAGATTTGTCGAGAATTACGAGATGGGAAGATTTCTCCCGTTAGCCACATGTGAGATGTTCTCTGCCAGTGTTTATGTTTTTGCCTCGTTTGAAAATGAACACTCAGAATGTGCTAGTAAAGCTTAAGTGTGTAATACTTGGAGATTTTGAAGAAGATACAGCGACATCTTGTGGTTACATTTTTAGATTGCAGCGTCTTTCACTCTGCCTCCCTCTCCCGAGCATGCCAGTGGCTGCAGTGGCCTGCGCGCCCAAACCTGGATACACGTTCTTCTTTGTTGGTCTATTTGAGGACGCGGGCAGTCACCCTGAATACGGAACTCGCTGTCGGGTGGGCTGGATTGGCCACACCCTGGACTGGCTTACGCTAACCCATTGCTTTGTGCTACCAAGAAAGTGTACTTTTACATGTAGGTCTTCCTTGGGGGAAATTGAAGAAAGTTTAAATATACAAATGTGTTGCTAGTTTTTGAAACAAATGTCGACCTTTTGCAGCCTCACTCAACCATAATTGTGCTATTAAATACCGGCTTGACTGAATGCAACTCTTCAGGCCCTTCACTTTGTGGTCAGTGTCTCTGCGACTTCCTTAAGATTAGCACAGCCTTTGTTTTTCCGCTGCCCAGTCCTTCAATCTGAGACGGGAAGTGAGACACTCCCTGATAACCCGGCACTTCCTTCAAGCCCAGGACTCAATACCTCGCTCGTTTGCCGCCGTGCTCATCTCCAAACAAAACAAAGCGTCTAGACCGGGAGCGGGCAGACTATGGCCCGAGGCACAGAACGTCAGGTGAAAACAGTCAAATAGAGACGCGAGATGAGACCCTGACCGAGTGAAGGTTGGGAGTTGGGAGTTGAAGTCACGTCAACCCAGAGGCCGTGTTTGTGTGGTTGTCGGCAGCAGATGGGGGAGACAGGGGGGAGGACAGCTGGAGAAGAAGACGGAGGGAGAGGGGGGGGGCGGAGTGTGTAGCTGAGAGATAGAGCGGTGGGAGATACGCTGAAGGAGAGACCCACTGGCTTCCTGGAATGTTCTGCTGGATTTGTTCGGGGGAATCACGGGGGAGGAGGGGGTTGTTTGTGAAGGGCCACTTGTGGGTTATGAAAGCGTGCGTGTGCTTGTGTGTGTAAAGAAGTGTGTATTTACTCTGAAAAATCTGTGCAGGTCGGTGGTTTCGCACAAACTCCGCCCTCCAAGTCTTCCACCTCGCACGAGCGAAGGTGTCGTCAATGCTGTGAGATGACGATGGAGAAACTACGAACAGGAAATGTCGAGGCACCTGCAGGTGACCTGCAATCACCAACCAGTCGGCTTTTCGCTAAATAACGACGGCTGTGAGAGTGACCACACATCAAAAATGAACGACAAAGGACATTTTAAACACACAATATCAAACACTTCAAACTGCCGAGATACCTGAATGTACACAGAAACAAACACAACACACCTGTGGGAGTGTGATGAATTGTAAAAAGCAAATGGCAACTACGTGTGAAGAACGTTAGCATGTTGACCAGTAGCTGCGTAACCATCACCTCTTAGAATCGAACAAAGCCTAAAAATTTGCGATTAAAAAAAAAAAAAATGGCCAGAAACTTGGAAAATGTCTCAAATATGGCTGAAAGGTTTTGACGCTAACAACCACCGCAACATCCACCACACACAGGACGGTTTTACAGTATACAGTATACAGTATACAGTATATCACTACATCGTACACATAGAGCCTCATAAGGAAGTTCCTTGTTTAAACTGCGACTAATCTGCACACTAAACCAATACGCCAAACTAAACCAATTAGTACCGTGCCTTGACAAACCACTGGCTTGCAACTTAAACACCACCTGCGCGTGCTTGTCTCTTCTCCCATGGATATGCGTATAAATGTGCTTCAGGTTATCCTGAAGGAACGGATAAAAGTCCTCAAAGTCTTTCTTCCAAACAGAAGAACATGTGGCAGACAGAGGGGGGGAAACTCTATCATGCCAGTTGAGAATGCCATTGGTCTCATTGCTCACAGACACTGTAACCAATCCGTCCACCGGGCCACAAAATCCAGGGCGCAGACAAAAGCCTCCACACCCCAGACGGTAGAAAAGTAGTCCACCGCTGCCACTGCAGCGAGGCCTTGTGGGCCACCTGTCTGTCTGTCTGTCCGTCTGTCCGTCTGTCAGTCAGCTGGCCGAGGGCTGAGCCAGGAGAGTGGATCCACGCCATCCATGTACGCCGCTTTGTGCGAGGGGTTCACGGGGGAGGCGGACTTGGAGAGAAGAAAGGTCACAGGGTTGTGCGCCCGCTAGGAAGGCAGTCAAAACAACCCTGCTTCAAGTTTAGGGTTGTGACATAATGGCATGTAGCCGTTGCTGCGCACACACACAGGCGTACCGACCACTCTGAACCAGAAACTGAAGCAGGATCACAGCAGCTGTGCTTCCGTGACCCCTAGCGTTGCACGAAAGCTAAATATCGCGATAAAAAAAATTGGTGATGGAAACAGCTGAACTTGGAAAAAAAAACTCTCAAATGTGGATAAAAGGTTTTGATGCTCTCAAATCCCAATTCTGGTCAAATTTGACCAGAATCACGGCTTATCTCAATTGTCACAATTCGCAAATGTACGAAATTTTAGAAATATGGCTTTTATTTCGCGAAAAACCCGTCATGGAAACGCAGCTAGCGTTGCTAACTACTCAGAACTGGATCCGGTCCAGAATTCCGCAGTGTCAGAACTCATGGGCAGGTTCAAACCCAGTGCCGCCATCCATCCTCGCAGGCTTCCAGCGCTTTGCCGTCTTTGTCTCAAGCAAAAACCTGGATGGAGCTACCGCTGTTCCGCCTCAAACAGGTTTGTTCAATCACGAGGTTTTCTTCAATCGTGATCCAAGTCGCCGAAAACGACTCGGGGAGGAGGTTTTGGCAACGGATCAGTGTGAACTCCCAACGTAATATTTCAGCGATCCTTCCGCCTAAGGAAAGTTTTTTTTTTTTTTTTTTTGGACGACATCGGTTTGATCCTGTGAAAGGTTCACTGGAAGTGCACTCGACAGAGTTGACACTTAGTTAACAAGAGCAGCAGTAAATAAAGAGGCTGTACCACAGCTCTTAAGATGTAAGACGGATGATCAAATGGTGTTTACATGTACATTTAATTCTTCAGGCGCAGACTCTTTGCCTGCTGCTGTTAAGCGGGATGATAATGTTGGATTTACACATGGATGTATTAAGAGTGGGTTGTGTTTGTTTTCTTCTGATTGTAAAAAAAAGCGCTTTGAGACGCCTTTGGATGTGGTTTTGTGCTGTACAAATAAATGTTGATGATCGACTGGTTTATTCGCAAAAACTTTAGATTTCATTTTTTATAATTAAAGGTCGTTTATCTCGCTGGTGCCGTCAGTTTGCAAGTGCTCGGTGTTGTAGTTGAGTGTTTTACTAACTTGCGTCCCGGTCTTTATGCTTTTTGCTGTCTCTGTAGAGTCTGTGCATGTGTTCATCATCATCATCATCATCATCATCATCATCATCATCATCATCATCATCATCGTGTGAATGTCTGTTTCGCATTTTGTGCTGATTGCTCCCTCTTGTCCCACCAGAACTACACAACATCACTTTTTGATGGAGTTCCATGTGGGCCCAAACCCCAAGACCCAGGAGTTTAAACTGGGATCACTTAGCTTAGGTATGGGCAAACTGAGGCACGGGGGCCCACACGCGGCCTGTTAAGCTTTTCAATCCGACCTGACAAACTTGAAGAGATGATATTAATAGGAAGTGAGTCATAAAACAGCTGTATTTCAACAGTTTTTTCAGTGTTTTAAGAGTCATTTCAGCTAAGAGCTGAATACCGCTGGGGCTTCAAAGACAGATTTTGTTCTAACTTTGCTTTTGTTGATTTTCAATTGACAATTAAAACACTTTTTTTTTCTCTCCTATGAGGTGGCTCACCAAAACACTCCATCCATCTGCTGCTGCTGCTGCTGCTGCTGCTGCTCCAGCTCCCTCTGTCACACATTTCAGAACCCACTCAGAACCAGACTCAGCCGGTAGTGATATTCTACTCACCCTCTCCCTCCACTTTGTCCGGGTTCCGACTCCACACGATCTGCCGGGTGTCCTGCAGTACCTGGAAGGTTCTCCTCTCGGGTCTCAGACTCTTCTTGTGGTAGAACACCGTCATGACCGTCCCGATCTCCATGCTGTGGAGGAAGCGGAGGACGGCCTCCCCGCACTCCGCCATCCTGGAGGCTGTCACCGGGCAAGCGGCGCCGCCGGCACCGCCGCCGCCGCCGGAGGCCTCCTCGGCAAAGCCATTGAGGCTGCCACTGAATCTCGCCGCACACATCCTCAGTGCATAGTTGAAGGAAGCGGCGTTGTTGTTCTCGAATCGGCCGCTAAATGAAGGATTCGGCCGTGGGTGAAACCGCCGCCAAAGCGTCAAGACGAAGAATCGGGTTTCACAGGAAACAAAAAAGGTGGGGGAAAAAAAAAAAAAAATCTTCAGAGGTTTTGTTGAAGAAGAAGGAAGAATAAAGCAGACGCGGCCGAGGTGGGAATTATCCTGTGGTGCTGTGGGAGTGTATCCCCGGCTGTGTTATCCTTTCCAGATGCTTCTGGCAGCCCTCCGAGGGAGCGCTCATGTTTCCGCCCTCAGCAGCGTCGTCTTGCCGCGGCTCCTCCACCGGAGCTCCGCCACTGCCGCCGCCGCCGCCGCCGCCGCCGCTTCAACTTCACTTCTCACCCGCCACCACCACCACCACCTGCTGCTGCTCCTCCTTCGCCGGTGTACGTGACGTGGCTGGCCCCGAACAATGTAAAGTCGGGACGGGAGGCTCACGAAGACGCCGAGTTATGCAACGACGGACAAACAACATCCGAAGTGGGGCGGCGGAAAGGAGGACGCTGGCCGGCGGGGAGACGCTCCGGAGGCGGTCGCGGCGAGAACCGAGCGCGGTCCCATCGTTTGCCCCCCGTCACACACTCCTCCTCCTCCTACCCGGACACATTACATTACACTGGGGGTGGCGTGTGTGTGTGTGTGTCCCCCACCACCCCGGGCAAGGGAGGGCATTCGTCTTCGATAAACGCGTTAATTGAGCCCGTTTCTCGCCACCGGGGCACCGGCCGGAGTGTCTCCGTCTCTGCCAGCGCGTCGCTCCGGCTTGTGACGCCAGAGGTCGCGGGAGGAAATTGAGAGCTAGCAGACCGGAAAAGCTAGATGTGATTTTTTTTTCTCTCTCTCTCTCTCTGTTTCTTTCTCGTCCCTTCCTTTTTGGAGCCGTAGTGGCTGTATCTGAATGGAGGATGAGGGAGGTGGGGTGGGAAGACTGGGGGAGAGACTTTGGAGAGAGCAGCGACCTCCGCAGGCTCTCCGGGAGAACCGCAGCTGGCGGGTTCTCCCTGAGAGCAGGGGCGACTCAAGGATCAGAGCATCAGGGGTGCTGAGCCCCCCCATGAGCCCTTCCACCACCACCACCACCACCACCAACAACAACAACAACAACAGAACAGTGTGTAAAAACACACAAAGATTGTATAGTTTGACAGTACCTTGAAGCTGCATTCTGACAGGTGTGTGAGAAGACGACCATATTTTGTCTGAAGATTGACTAGAAATGCTTCCGTTGGAGCTGTACTAGCTGTATCTGAAGGGGGGTGACGGGAGAAGAGGAGGGAGACTGGAGGAGATCTAGGAGAGCGCAGCGACCTCTGCAGGTTCTTGAGGAGAACCGCAAGCTGAAAGAGCCCTCAATCACGACGAAGACATGGCACTCGAGAAAAACCGAATTATTGCCTTGGTCCGACGATGACCGGCCAACTGAAGCTAGTCCCGCTAAAAACTTCGATTAAGACGCTCAGATGATTCGATTGGAATTTGAATTTCTATATATATATATATATATAAGGGTGGTTGTCTCTGGGAGCAGGGGCGACTCAAGGATCAGAGCTTCAGGGGTGCTGAGCCCCCCCGACCCCCACCTCCACATTGCCTCGAGACTCTCCCTGACTTCCTCCTTGAGTATGATATATTCAAGGAGGGAATACAGGTATGAAATACAGGTGGTAAAAGGGATGAGTGCATATTTAATTAAGACTGGACTCATTCCAATACATTCTATTATATTTTACATGTGCCACCAAAATAGGGCCGGTGTTGTCCTTGACTGAGGGTGGTGCGCATTTGTACGTGTGTGTGTGTGTGTGTGTGTGTGATACCTTCTACAAACCATCAACGTTGAATCTTCCTCACCAAAACATGGAACATTTTCTCTTTGTTTTCTTAGTCTACTGCCACCTACAGGTACGTAGTTGTATTTTTTTTTTTTTTTTTGTAAATGAACTTTTTAATAAGTTGCAATGCACGGCGATGCCGCCTGATACGGCCAGTCACATGTCACTTGCATGTCACTGTCATTTGCTTTGTTACACCGTGCAAACCTCTGACATAACTCGGCCAGACAGGAAGCGGTTGCGACTTACGATGAAGGCCGTGACTGGCCACGCCCACCAAACCACACCACTGACGGCAGCCAACCGAGCCTCCTCGTGGCAAGAAATAAAGGACTGATGTATGAGGTGTGTGTGGGGTGCAAGGGAGCGGTCAATCAATAAAAAAAAACGACGAGTTGGCGGTTTTAGAACTATTTTATATCCACAATGGTCCATCAATGTTAAGTTTAACTGCTTCTCAGTTATAAAATCAACAATCACTTTACAGACGCCGGCGTTAGCGCCAGGGGAGGCAACACACTCGAACACTGTCGGGTTAATGGGGCTAAACTTCGTCACAGGTATTTTTTTTTGCAGTGAGGTAAAAATCCAGTTCACACAAACAGCAGAGGACGACAATAAAAAGGTCAGGGTCATCAGTTGGCTAAAAGAAAGTTCTTCTTGTTGGAGCCTCCTTCTTGAATCTCTGTCATTAAGCTGTGGAGTTTTTCAGATAGCGCCACCTGGTGGGGGGGGAAACGATGCCAAAGATTGCAGTGGTTAATGCATGCCACGAGCCATGGTTGTGAACACCTGCAGCAGCAGCAGCGGCGGCGGCGCAGAGTGACTGGATGGTGCGCGGAGCTCACTGTGTAGGGGTCGGGATCCTGCAGCCTGGTGTGTCCATGGTGCAGAGTCCAGACCGAGTGCTGGACCTTTGCTCTAGTTTCTGCGGCGCTGCACAGAGGGTGTGTAATCTAGACCGGGGTTGGAGAGAAATAATCAGACTCAACTGAGAAACGTGCTTCCTAAGTCGGAGCCAAGCAACCGCGACTACAGATTTGAATTCTTTCAGGCGGTTGAAGGAACGGAAATATTTCCCAGGACAAACTGCAGAGTCTTAGATTGAAATCAGACACGTTTTGGCCAAATCGTTTTAAAGTTTACACGGACTTGTCGGTATCCTCTTTGTGAGCCACACTTCTGCATTTGTTTCCATGGATTGAAGGTTTCTTGATAGGGTTTGGTGTGAGTTTGTGGCTTTGTGGTTTTAATAAGCTTGAAAATCTTAATCAGCAAAGTTACAACAAGGAACTGCTTGAGATGTCAATTTGAGTGGAATGGCTCAATAAAATTTGTTGCTCTCATCTTTTATGTTAAACTGCCAAAATAAAACAACTTTTACTTCAAATTCTAATTTTTTGGGTAGTATACATATATATATATATGTATATATGTATATATATATATATATATATATATATATACATATATATACACATATGTATATATATACATACATATATACATATATATACATATATATATATATATATATATATATATATATATATATATATATATATATATATATATATATATATATATATATATATATATATATATATATATATATATATATATATATATATATATATATATATATATATATATATATATATATATATATATATAGTATATATATATATATATATATATATATATATATATATATATATATATATATATATATATATATATATATATATATATATATATATATATATATATATATATATATATATATATATATATTTATATGTATATATCTATGTATATATGTTCTTCTCCCCCATGGAAAAAATGAAGACCAACCCTAAACCTAAAGATGTTCTACAGCAGTTTTCCTGCTTGACTCAGGTCAAGGTCTTCTGCTGGTGCTGGTGCTCTCTGACCTGGCCCTGGACAAACACTTCTTGCCGCAGGCAGGTGACGGCCGCTGGGGTGACCACCAGCGAGGAGTGGTCCGAGCCCACCAGAGGGTAGCAGTTCAGAGGTTCTCCACTCTGTGGAGGAGGCTCCACCGCCAGGCACACCAGGTCCAGGAAGGGATGGCCTGCCAGGACAGAGGGCTGATCTTTAATGAGTCGTCATGCTTCTCCACTAGGCCGCCGCCCAGTCATGTGAGCGACCACGAGAAGATGACACCGGCGGCCTGGCGTGCTGCAGAACTGGCTGTGGGCCATGTCTGCTTGTCCTTGTGCAGCTTGCAATACAACAATACTGAAATACCATGAGAACAGCTGAAGTCAGTAACAACTCTAGCAATATTTTATTTTGATTTATTTTAACTTAGTATATTTTTTCCCTTTTATTGCCACTAATTCTTGTTGATGTAATGATGCAAATTTCCCCAGTATGGGAAATAACATGTAAATATTAATATAATATCCCCATATGGGAATAATAAACGCGTTCTATTCTATTCTATTCCATTCTAAGTGGATGATAATAAAATGAGAGAGATGCTGCAAAGGGAGAATCTCAGTTTATATGAAATTAATTCAATCAATCATGTCGTTTAAATCAGTTACAATTCAGAATTGATTTAACTGGTCCTACAATGTGGGTCAAGCAGCATCTCATAGTGCACAAGTACAACTCTAGTAGGTCCTTGGTGCCTGGACCGCTCACCTTCACTGTCTGCCAGCCTGTAGATGTTCTTCCTCCCGGGGACGGTGGTCTTCTTTGGATCCTCGCTGATCTTCATCTTCGGCCTCTCGTTCACCTCCACCAGCTGACGGAGGCAGACGTGAACATGAAGCACATGAAGATGCTGGAGGGATCATCTGAAGCTGCCTCGTCAGCTTCTGATCTAACCTTGTAGACGCAGCCCAGCGAGGGCTGCTTGGTGCAGGTGACCAGGTGAGTTCCGACGCCGACCATGTTGATCTCATTCTCCTGCAAGCACAGCGCCCAGAGCGTCAGAAGAGCGAAGAGCGAGGGAAGCTCTTCCACGAAGCTGCTGCCATGCTCTCACCTTCTCGTTGAGCTCCACCATGCTCTCCTCGCAGATGTTGTTGGTCCCCACGATGATCAGCGAATCAAAGGCCGGGACGGAAAAGCTGAGGAAATCACGCAAACGGATAAAATTGGAGCTGAGAAGAGAGAGAACCTGCACGTGCTGGTGTTGTAGCCCAGACGGCACCAACAAAACCCAGACCGAGACCGAGACATCATCAAGACTGGAGAACATCGAGATGGAGACCAGACCAAGAAAAAATCACAACAAAACAGAAAAAAATGAGCAGCATCTCTTAAAAATTCCACTTTCTTTCTAAATCTGACTCACTGCTCCCTGCAGAGGCGGAAGACGCGGCGCACGTCCAGCGACTGCCTGCAGAGGTCGCCGCTGTCCAGGCGCAGCCCCTGCGGCTGGAAGCCCAGTTCGCACAGAGCTAGCGCCACGGCGCAGAAGTTCAGCAGGCCGCTGCTGCAGGGTTGAAGAAGAAGAAGAGAGTTAGCAGAGAGACATCAGCTCTTTGAACTGAACCGCTTCTGTCGGCTCGGCTCACTGAAAAGAGTCGCTGGTTCTTTTGGCTCCCAAGCGGCTCCTTAGATTTTTTTTATTTTGTATTTTTTTTTGTTTATAGTATTTTATAACCAAATGATGTGCTAAAATTAATGACGAATGTCCGCGAGATCAAAAATATTAAATGTGTATTACACACTCAACACAAGTGAAGCATTCAGCTAAAAATTGAGTTGATGTGTGTGTGTTATATATCAAGGTATCTATTATTTAGTTTATTCCATTTCTAATATTTATTTTTTATTTTTTTACATCTCTCTAATGCACAAAATCTCCACTAAAACTCTTCTAAGAAAAGATTTTATTTTAAAACTCTGGATGTAAAAAATAAAAAAATTTAAAAACACAAGACACCCTCATCAGTTGATTGGTCACACAGGAAGTAGCTCTGGCAGTTATAGACACACAGGGGTCACATGACTGAGGTCACATGACAGCCCAACGTGTGAGCCAGAGAAGATGGTGCCCAGTGTTTCAAAATAAAATCCTGTTGGGAAGAACTTTCTACCTGGATAAAATGAATCTATCTACTTCTGAAGCTCCTTCAACGGCCGCCAACTCTGCCACTGGATGTGGATCATCGACCCGTTTGCTCAAAAATAAACATCTCCCAATCAGGAGGCGGAGCCGGAACTCTCGGAACCGGTTGGTTGGCCAACGAGCCATCGCCAACGTCAACAGTCAACACACAGGTGCATCTTCAGCACGGAAGACGTTGGCGCTTGTTACCATCCAACGCTGTAGCTGTCAATCACAGGCAGGAAGTTGCGAGGGTAGGAGATGGCGTAGGAGAGGAAGGCGGCCAACTCGCCCTCGCGGATCTTCTGCGAGTCGGCCTCCAGAAGCTCGCACACTCGAATCAACCAGCCCTTTGTCAGCGAGATGAAATCCACTGGATCGGGAGCTCCATCAGCTGCCAGCAGGGTCTGAGAGGGAACACCAGACAGTGCAGCTTCACTCACTCCAGAAGATACACAGTGCAGACAGGATGTGCCAGAAACTGCACAAACACCTGAGTGGCTTTAAATGAAGAGTTGGGTGAATTCCAGTTCCTCCCTTAACCCTCAATCTCAACCCCCGATCTCAACATTGCACTCCCACGAAGTGCAAGTGCTGTCCCCATTCTCAGAAGGTCCAGTTGAGGGACCAGTTTCAGGGCTGTATCGCCCTCAATGTTGAGATTCTCCGGCACCACCCTTGGCAGTCAGGGCTACCCAGAAGGCATTGCGTATTTTCACCAAGACGTCTTCGAAAAATGGCGATGAAAAAAGCGAGCTACAAATGGAAGTATTTTCTTAGTTAATAAAGATATAAATATTACCAAACCATTTTATTGTCTTAGTTTAAGACTTTTTTATGGATTATTGACATCGTTGTTGCGTAACATTTATTTTTTTTACTTTACGATGTTTGTCAGCCGGACCGGCGGTCCCGGCTTCACGTTACTTGTGTACCTCGTTGTGTAGCGACGGAGGACTTCTTCTTTTTCGTCGTCGTCGTATTCTTGACAGACTGGACGTAGCTTTGGCGTAAGGCCGCCCCCCACAGTCTGAAGACGTAACTGCACTTAAGGGGTGTCCCATTTCTAAATCACAAGATAGCCCTGACACTTATTTTGGAGGCCAAGATTGAGGGCCAAGATTGAGGGCCAAAGATTGAGGAGTTAAGGGAGGAACTGGAATTGGCCCCAAGTCTTTGCAAATGGCTTCCAAGAATAATGACAAGAACGTGAAGAGAGAACGACTCCTTCTAGCATCTTCTCCAGGAGTGACCGTGTTGAAACAGCTTTTAAAAGGTCGACGCTGAAACTGGTGGAATCATCATGATGGGATGAAAACAAAAAGCCCACTAGACCATTCCTGTGTGTCCTCATGTTCTACCAGGAGTCAGAGGGGAACGACCTACCGACATTGGACAGTCGCCACAACACAGAGGTAACGCACACGACACACAACACAAGTCAGATCTTGCAGAGCATGATGGGGAAAGATGGAGACTGAGAGTGTGCACTGGCTCACCCAGCTGGACGTCAGAGGACCGGAAGGAAAGTAAACTGTCACCGGCAGCATTTTAGGAAGCAGGATTAGAAAAAAACACCCATGTTAAAGTGTGAAAGCAGCCTGCCTGGGATCAACACTCTGGGCTGCTGCTGCTGCTGGCTTCATGGCTGGCAACAGTAGCTGCGCTTCCACGACAGTTTTCACAAAATAAAATTTAAAAGATTTCAACAAAGTACAATTGCAATTTGCAGATGTTTCCACTGAATGGTGTGAAGAGCAGAAGACGCAATTCTGGTCAAATCTGGCACAATTCCAGGGGTCATGGAAACGCAGCTGAGTGTGACTTACAGGTGCTACCAAAAAAATGAGAATATCCAGTAAAAGTTGTTTTATTTTGGCAATTGAACATAAAAGATGCAAGCAACACATTTTATTGAGCCATTCCAGGCAAATTGACATCTCAAGCAGTTCCTTGTTGTCACTTTGCTGATTAAGATTTTCAGCTTATTAAAACCACAAACCCACAAACTCAGAAAATTATTATAAAATTTGAGTTTGTTTGTTTGTTTTTTTTAAAGCTGCAAGACCTGATCAGCAAAATCCAAAGAAATAAAAACTTGAAATATATTGATTTGCATAATACTACAACCTTTTCAGGATATTCTCAGTTTCTGGCTAGTACCTGTACTGTACCAGGATGCAAACGGCTCCTCTTGGGGAGAATAATTATTCTACCAGGAAACATCATCCATCTCAAACGTCTCTCTTGTTAGCAGGACGCGGACTCACCCTGGGCCAGACCTCCTCCAGGGAGTTGTAGGAGGTGACGTAGGAATGTGCCATGGTTCCAGCCACGGGGATCCCAAACAGGTAACCAGCCTGGACATTACTGGAGAGATCAAAGCCTGGGAGGCAGGTTGACACTTCAGAGAGACGCTGCTAACAGTCTGGTGCAAACTCGTCTTGGAGAAGAGAAGCAGGAGTTTAATCTGATTCAAAATCTACAGCTCAATCTCATTTCCAAGAAACGCTGCAAGAGACAGATTTCAAATGGTTGATCAAAATCACACAAATATATTTATATATATATATTTTATTCCATTGTCTTGTTATAATGTTGTTATAATTATAATAATAATTATTATTATTATCATTATTTTTGTTGTTGTATTATTGTCTTATTATTACAATTATTATCACAATCAGTCTACATGTAAATATACAGGAATATCTATCTGTATCTATATTATATATAGAAATATTTATATATTATATCTATATAGACTCATAAAATTTCTCCAGTACTCGTACAGCTGAAGTCCAGCACTATTTTTTAACTGGAGTTGTTTAGATTTGTCTTTGGTTGGTTTTTTGTTGTTTCTGTTTTCTGTTATCTGATCCTATATACTTAATTTAGTTCATGAGCTTGTATATTTATTGAAGTTGGGGGTAGGTACACATAAGTTTTTACTTCTTCCTACCCCTTTTCGAGCATGACTAATATTATTTTGATATATATTTCACTGTTGTTTGATTACTTATCCTATTTTTTTATTTCTATGTTTTTTGTTTTTTTGTTTAAGTTTTCTTTCGTATGTTTTGGGTTTTGTATCCCTTTTATTTTTAATTTTCATGTTCGAAATAAATAAATAAATCCAATCCAATCCAATCAAATCAAATCTTTTGTAGTTTGACCCAAAAAAAAAAAAAAAAAAAAAAAAAATCGAAAAATCGACTTTTCAGATGAAATAATCGTGATTTTATTTGCGTCCAAACTCTCCCAGCCGTTACCTCCAATGTAGGAGTATCTGGACGCAGTGAGTCCTCCGTCCGGCCCCTGGGCCCTGCGCAGCCCCATCTCCAGCAGCTTCCTCTGGGGGCCGGCCGCCACCCGGAAGCGAGCGGCGTTGCTGCACACCAGACTGACGACACAACCAACAGACACTGGGGTCAGCGGCGCCGGTTCAAACCAGCCGCCGGTGCTGCAGAACTGTAACTCACGACCTTTACTTAACCTTTGACCCGCCAGCCAAACGCAACCTGTGTATCACCCTACAGCCGGGACTAAATTTACACCGCGAGGCCTTCTGACCGCGACAGCTGTGAACACTACAACCAATATAGCGGCAGGCGGCGCCTGCCAAAAGTTTGCATTTAGGGGGAAAGACGCGGGGGAAAAATGCAGATAGAAATGTCAACGACGTCAGCGTCAAGTCAACAAATCCCTGTAGATACACAACAGGGATGAAGAATCATCAGGCAAAATATTCCTTGTCGAAGTTACTGGGATGTCAATGTATTAAAAGGGAAGCAGTGCCGCTGCATCTGCGGAGGAAAAGATTTTAGACCAAATACCAAAAAAAAGATTAAAAAAATCTAGAAGAATATCACAAAAGTGTTTTTTTTTTTTGGCATTTACACGTCAGTGGACGTGACGTGCGGGGTCACGTGACCAGTTCACTGACCAGTGGAAATGCTGCGTTATGATTGGACGGAGGAGGAGACGGATTTTTTTTCTACAAGTCGTCAAAGACAAAAACATAAATAACCATTCCGGACAGCAAACAAACGTAAAGAAACAAAAGAAAACAGAATCCTGGTCAAATGTCGCGAGATGAGATTTTTTTTTTTTTTTTTTTTTTATTCTTTTTATTGCACAAACTACGTCGAGTTGGATACATGTTTCTCATGACGGGATGAGATTTGAGCAGAATTTTTCGCTTTTCAACGGAAACGCCTGCAAATCGCAATCGCACTTTGTCGAAATTTTTTTAAATTATGCTTTTATTTTGCGACAAACTGTCATGGAAACACAGCTAGTGTGTGTGTGCGTGCGCGTGTCGTTACCTGGCGTAGTTGACCAGACACAGTAGGCTGGTCTCCAGCAGCTGCACCACCACCAGAGGACCTGCCACCTCCATCAGAGGCTCCTGCAAACATTTTCAGCCACGATCGATGCAGCTTCAATGATGGTCTGAGATGATCTCCTGCAGACCTCGTGTGTGTGTGTGTGTGTGTGTGTGAGACCTTCAGGCCTGCTGCTTACCCTGGCAAACACCACCGTGCCCTCTGGGACAGAGCGGAGTGTCACGTCTGAGCAGTCGAGGCTCTGGAGGTAGACGAAGAAGGCCGGGTCGGTGGTAGGGGGCAGCACTGACCGCAGGAACTCCACATCTGCGTCCACAAGAACAGAGGGGACATCGCTGAGAGAGTCACTGGCGGAGAGTCACTGTAGCAGAGGCCACATCAACCGAGAACCAAGACCTTCTCCAGAGTCAAGAACCAAGACGTCTGGAGACACCTTCTCATGCACAATGTTTCCCCTCTATCTTGACTGCTTTCTCCACTGCAGATGGATACTGAAGACCAGGGGGTCACCAACGTTCTTGGCACTGAGAGCTACTTCATGGGTCCCGGGATCACGTGAAGGGCTACCAGTTGCTAGACTCTCCTGAAATAACAAACTCTCTGAGTTATATATCATCATTATTATTATTATTATTATTAATGAGTAAGTCTTGGTAAGTGTGAAGACACTCAACAAGTTAACGGGTTCTCATTAATGATCAGAAATAACTACACAAGGCTGGACAAAATTGAATTTTTCTACTCATGTGGTCCTTTGGGGCAACCTGGTGCCACGTTGGTGACCCCTGCTGTAGACCTTGAATAAATGAGCAAGATATCTGTCATTATGCAGCAAAGAAAAACACCTTTCTGCTTTTTATGAAAGGTGGCCATCTCAAGAAAACAGACAACATGACCAGTGTAGCTTTTCAATTCCAGTTTGCTTCTCAGTGGAACAGCAACGTCTCTTTTCCAGCAAGGTGTCTTCCCATATTTCTCTTTAACATTTTGCTGCTTTGCCAACTATTTTGAAACCATAGTTTCAAAACTATTTTCAATAAAAAAACAAAAACAACTTTCCTTCATTACATTAAAAAATAAATGAACTGTAAATAAGGAGCTGGATTCTTTTCTGTTATTATCGTGTTATTACAGTGTTGGCTGAGTCTCCGCCGGTCTGGATCAAAATCCCCAGTCCGCCCAGTCCGAGACGGAGACGGAGACCCAGTAAAAGCGTTCCGGAGACCAGGATCCAACCTCCAGGACTGCCACAGTGCTGGTGTAGTAACAGCCGACACAGAGGGTGTGTTTATTTTCTGCAGCTTGCACTCTGACACGAATCATATGTGTCCCCGCCCCCCCCCACCCCCACCCCCTCCCTCTCACATGTTTCACAGCACACGCGTATACACATGCTTAGTAGCCTCAGAACAAAATCTAATAAGCCCCTGAACAGCTAATCCAATGCAGCACCGCCAGCGGCTGAGACCTTCTCAACCATTTGAGGGCTTGAATATCAAAACTCAGCAACGTCGTCGTTGTAGCTAGCGGCCTGGACGGAGAGCAAACTTATGCACACTTTAATCACAAGTATGCACACCCCAACAAAAAACAGCTACTGAGGAGGAACATCGACCTGTATTCATACAACAGAATTTTACACGTGCAGTTCAAACCGCGATTTAATCGCGAGTTAACTACGAGGAACCTGCGATTAATCGCGATTAAAAAAAATAATCGTCGACAGCCCAAGTTCATACCTACAACTATGACTAGAGATACGTACAAACAAAGAAACAGACAAGTTAATTCTTGTGGTTCTTGTGCGACTGCACTGATGCTAACAGCGCTTGGAGACTTCAGGCTGATTCTCAACACAATGCAGTACATCACAAAATACACAAGGTGTCCAAAACCTTTTTTTGTTTCTATCACTGTGGTATTACACAATCCTTGAATCCATGGCATCTCTCATTTGCCGACTTCTAGTTTATCTGGGGTTGGGGGTCATGCAGTTCATGTCTTCCTGACACACACTTTGAAAACTACCATACTAAATGATGTGTACAGGGCAAAAACGCTATGTCAGAATCAGAATAAGCTTTTATTGGCCAAGGTTTGTACACGCAAAACAAGGAATTTGACTCCGGGTTTTTCTTTATTCTACTACTTAGGTAAAAAACTAAGAACAAACAACAAACAAACTACAGAATAAGTAAAAAGTTAAAAGTAAGGGTAAGCAAGTCAAATGAATAAATGAAATATAAATGAAAGTATAAATTAAATGTGTTATTATTATTATTATTATTATTATTATTATTATTATTATTATTATTATTATTATTACATATTAAAAACGCATAATGACAGCAGACTGTGCCAAAGTTCCGAGTTAAAGTTCTTTTGAATTCGTCTTCTGTCGCCCAATCAGGATCTCCCATAACTCGTAAATATATATATTTTTTTTTTTTTTAAAGTACGGCAAGCAAAAATAGTTGGCAAATAAAACCTCCCCACACAGCCGCCACTTCTGCGGAAGAGGTTTGACTCGGCTCGGTTCGGCTCGGCTCGGCTCGGCTCGGCTCACTCACCGTCACTTGTGAAGCGAAAGCTGCGCAGGAAGAGCAGACAGTCGTGCAAGCCGGCGAAGAGCGAGAAGCCGCCGCCGAGCGGGTTGTCCCTGAAGAAGAGCTCGAAGACGGCGGGCTGCCGGTCCCGGCCGGAGCGCCAGTAGGCGTAGGCCATGGTGAACTGGTAGAGGTCCGTCAGCAGCGGCGGGACCCGGTGCCGGATGGACCGCTCCAGAGCCTCACATGTGTTCCCGCTCGGAGGAGCTGCCATGATGTTACTCCAACTGTGTGTGTGTGTGTGTGTGTGTGTGAGAGAGAGAGCGTGAGTGTGTGTTGAACCCAGCCGAGGTTCACTTCAAGCCAGCCAGCCAGCCAGCCAGCCGCCCAGTCCGCGAGGCGGGCAGCCGCAGCCGAGGCCTCTGGGACTTGCAGTTCACTAACTCACTAACTCACCGCGCGCAGTCCCGCGCTTACACAAGGAAGTTTGACTTTGGTAGCGCGCTCCACACCTCGAGTTAAATTCAAGCGTTTCTCAAAAATGGGTGGCGGGCTCCCCCTGCTGGCCGCAGAGTCATATTACTGCCAGTCAGCGGTGACTAAAAAAAAAAAAAAAAAAGTGATAAGCGTGGAACGTTTAGGGACGGAGCCCCTGAGTGGCCATTCGAGAAAAAAAACAAAACAAAACAATTGGTAATTCGTGGAATTAGTCATTGTTTTATTTGTTAGCAGAAAACAGTTAGCTAAACAATTGCTAATTCATGGAATTAGCAATTGTTTTTTTTTTTTTTCCTCAAATGGCCACTCAGGGGCTCCGTACTACGGATTCGTGGCCACGAATTAGCACAAATTAGTATTTCGTGGCCCCGAATTAGCAATTGTTTTAATTTTTTTCTCAAATGGCCACTCAGGGGCTCCGTATTTAGGCTTGTTTTAAATGCGATGTTATTGAGAGCTGCATTTTCATGTAAAATTGCAAGGTCACGTGGCAGATCACCCTGACAAGCTCTTAACTTACTGTCATGTTTGAGAGTCTGAAATAATATTGCTGGATTCTGGTTTAATAGGTGTATTTAATACTATTATACTTTCCATTGTCCTCATTATCACCTTTCTTACATGTTTAAACAAAAGAAAAACATTTTCTCATAGAACATTCATTTCATGACAAAAATAAATATTCAATAAACTCTGAAATTCAAGTTGAATTCTTCCACATAAAGTGTCCTGGTTCACTGAAGTAATTATCGTTCAATAATTAAAGAGTCAAACACACGAAAAAGCAAAAGCGAATGATTTCAGCTCCACCACAGCATTCACACCGACTCAACCGTTTTACTTTGGCGTACATTTTTAGATCAGATGAGCGCCACCTTGAGGCTTCTTTCCTGGTGTGATGCCAGACGCTACCAATAGCACACTGCTAGTCACCCAGACTACAATCCTAACACAGTGTCTGTTGTCAGGGTCTTTGTTAAGGCGGTTAAATGTGGTTTTAATGTGCAACTGACTGTTATAATCTCTGAGTTTAACTGTAACCAAACCATTAGATAGTGAGAATAAACCAGTTCAGAGACATTAAGGTGACATAACCGATGATGAATTATCAAATTGGAGATTAAATTAATTTCAACAAAATGAGTTTAATGGTCTGGTTTCATCATGTAAAACACTACCGGTTCAGGTCCAGGTCCAGGTCAAGGTCACTATCCAAGTTCTCCATGGTGCCCGCCGCCGCCGCCCGCCGCCCTCCACCAGCTCAGCGGGGAAGTGTCCTGCGAGGCCATTGGTCAGTTTGTGTTCCTGTCCTCTCCAGAGGAAGTGGGTGGGCTGCGCTGGCTGGCTGTCCTCTGCGTAGATGAAAAAGGGACTGAGCTCGATGGCCAGGGCGGACCGGACCAGGCCCACGCTGCCGCCACGCGCTGCGAGCAGGGGTGATACACTCGCCCGCTGGCAGGGTGCATGTAGATTTCCTCTGGGCGGAAGGCAACAGACAGCTTGTCGGCCCCGCCGCAGTACGACAGCAGCTCCCCCGCAGGTTCCTCCTGGTTCTGCAGCAGGTGAGTGAAGACCACGGGACGGTCGTCGCAACGAAGGAAGTTCCTCTCCCGGCCGCAGAGAGACAAGAAGGGAAAGGCCTCCTGGTAGCGGCCAGTCTGATTCAACTGCAGCCGACTGAAGAAGAAGACCAGGAACTTCTTGTCTGGTGAATCATAGAAAAAAAAAAAAGGCTGAGGAGTTGCAGAGAAATTCATGAAATTCGTGGAGATGTTCTGATTGGGTCACAGCTTTGTGGGCAGTTTTTTTTTTACGGGGATTTTAAAATGTACACATGTATATTTTTAGAAAATGTTGCGTTAGCGTTTTAATTTTTGTGGAATAAAATTTAGGTCACAACCTCATGATGTGTGTCCTCCTGAGACTCCTCCAGCTGTGAACCACTGTAATAGCGGCCGGTATAAACTCGGGCTGTCAAACTATTATTATTATTTTTTTAATCGTGATTAATCGCAGAATCCTCGTAGTTAACTCGTGATTAAATGGCGGTTTGAATTGCATGTGTAAAATTCTGTTATATGAATGAATACAAGTCGATATTCCTCCTCAGTAGCTGGTTTTTGGGTGTGCTACTTGTGATGAAATGAGATTAGATTGAACTTTATTGATCCAAAATTGGGAAACTAGACTGTTGCAGCAGTCAAAAGGCAATACAAAAAGTGAAACTAGAAGAATAAAAAAAATAATAATAAAAAAAATGGTGAAATGTATGTTGCATAAGATGTGCATTCATGCTGCTTCTTTACCTTTAAAGCAGGTCACGAAGTTCTTTACCTTGGTGTCGTCCAGAAAGAGCTGTCGATTGAGCACAAACTGATTGTCATGCCAGCTCGTACATTGTGTGTGTGTGTGTGTGTGTGTGTGTTCGTGTTCGTGTTCACCTGTCCCTGGTGGTCAACATAGTAGAAGTACTCTCGGATCCGCGGTTCCGGGCTCTGGCCCTGGGTGTACGAGGCGGTCCCCCTGGAGGCGGTGCAGCCGGCCGCGAGGCTGCGCTGCGCGGACACCAGAGCCCCGCGGCTGAGGCTCACACTCCGGACCACAAACATGGCGAATCACCGAGCATGGAGGGTGGATGACGTCATCCGAATACAGACCGTGAAATATAAGGGCAACACTTGTTGTGTGTGTGTGTGTGTTCACCCGGAGTGTCGACTGTTTGACAGACCGTCCTGTGTTTACTAAACGCAGCACGGTTTGGCCTCAGACCCGGAAGCACTTATCGGTTCGCAAACCAACCCCGCTTGTGTTTTACTATTGCCACCTAGTGGACATTTAGTGGAACTTGCCGCCCCTTGAACGATGAACAAGGACGTATTTAGAATTTGTAATATAGTGAGCGGCCGTGAGATTGAAAATTCAAGTAAATCCCCAAATTACCTTCCAACTGTGAAATTAAGTAATTTATAAAAGAGAAAGTAAGACGTTTGTTTTATTTTTTCATTCATTCGTTTATTTTGTAATTTATCAACTCATCTAGATTTATTTATTCTCCATCATTTACTGGTATTGTAACATATTTACTGACTATTGCACAACACAACTGTAACTTTTAATAATTAGGGGGAATAAAGTGCTATTGTGTAGTCATAGCAGATTGATATTATGCTCTTGTATTCGCTAGAAATCATGACTCAAACATGAACTTGTGTGCAGCTGCCTACATATTCTGTGCCAGTGGGAAATGTCAGGGCTAAAGGCGGACATTGTTGGGTGTGAAACAAGGGAACCCGCTGGAGAAAAGCTGCGCGTGAGTGAAGGACATTCTTACTTGCGGTAGCGTCGACAGTTGGAAACAGAAGAAGACTCGCTCAGTCCCGTTTCAGTAGTTCAACTCCTGTCCCAGTGAGGCGCCACCTGCAAGCAAAGTTTCCAAAAGCTACCTGGACGACACCTGGACGCCGTCGTCGTCTTCCTCCTCTTCCTCCTCCTCCTCCTCCTCCTGCTGCTGCCAGGGCGGGACGGGGGTGGGGCTGTTACCTCCGTGTTACCTGGCCGCTGGCGACACACGACACAGCGTTTCTGGTTCTTGAAATGGTTTTCCAGTCGGACTTCCGCCTCCTCTCATCGATATACTCTTAATTAAAGTGAGTCAGTGTATATATATATATATATTTTTTTTTTTTTTTTTTTTCTTAAATACGGAAGACTTCGACGTTTGATGACCTGTTTAACACTTTGCGGAACGCGAGTCTTGTTTTGGCCAGTTTGTAAAGTAACAACCGATTCTGCCAATATTGACAACGTCGAAAAATTATTAATGTTGTGGTTTTCTTTTCCAATTATTTTTTTCCTATAAAACTACATATAGTTGGTTTTCTTGTTTGTTTGTTTTTTTTTTTTTTCTTTCTTTGTATTTTGTTTTTCTGTCGAATAAGCCGTGCCGAAACTCCAGCGCTACCTGCGGCGCTAGCAAGTTGATCCTCCCACCTCAACAAAAAAAATTCGTAAGCTTTTTCTAGGAAACCAAAGGGTTGTGAAATGTTTCTCGTGAGCTTAAACACAGATGCCAAGTGGTTTGGTGGCGATTGGCTGGAATTCCACAGAGTTATTACAACAGAAAAGGTTGAAAACAAATGTATTAACTCATTAACTATTCTTTCTTTTTCTTTTCTTTCTTTTTTTTAAAAAAAACACATTTCCTTCAAACCTAAAGGCTGCTAAATATTTGTGTTGAGGTAAAAACCACACTATAATGCAGTGACAGAAACAGTACTGTTATCCTCCAGGTTAATGGTTGTACAAAGTGGAATATGCGGGTACTGATTTTATACGACGGTCCCTAAACTATCCGTTTGTGATCAGGTGTTCGGCTGGATATTTGTCATAAATCCACTACATTTTTTTCGCCATTAAAACACTGAAGTTGGCGAGGCTTGTGAAATATCTGGCGCTCCTTTTACTAATCTGGGTTGAATTGGGAGTTTTTATGACGCCTTTACGTTACGAAGAAGGAAGCGAGCGAATATCGACTATAAAACTAACTGTACGGCGCCAACTTTCCCCTTCTTACGTCGGAAACCGTCAAGATTCCGTTGCGATCGATGTTTAACGGGTTGCGCCGCGAATCTGTGGCTTTTGTGCGCTTTCGTTTTGTTCAAAGGTTGTCTTGGAGCCCTGAACGCATCGCCTCCCTTTCGCCAGATATGAGTCACGCTCCTCGGTCCAACCGGGACTACCAGAGAACGCAACGGAGAGGAGCGACATCACCGAAAACCCCGAGATGACCGGCGGTCGTCTCCCGACAGGTGACGTCACATCCATGCAAAAAGCTTTGCCAGTAATTTGTAGTGCAGAATTGTCGTTGTCGTTGTTGTTGTTGTTGTTGTTGTTGTTGTTGAATCACTTGAACATTTGCAAAATGTTGCAAAAGTATTTTGGCAAACGTATTTATATACATTTAAAAAGTACTGACTGTGGGAAAAAGTACTTCAACTCCTTTACTCAAGTGTATGTGCTACTCTAAAATAATTTCCCTCCAAAATACAATCCATTTTTATATTTAACTACACATCAGCGTAGCTCAAATAGCTGATCGTCATCAAGGTTTATACACGTGTAAATTAATATATATATATATATATATATATGTATATCTATATATAAATATATATATTTTTTTTTTTGACCAAGGTCTTCCTCAAGACCTCCTCCGTACGAACCAAGCGCGGATGAATCCCACCACAGGCAGAGACACGCGCGGGAGTCTCCCCGAGCTGAGCACCGAGAGGACTCCAAATGTTCAAACATTTGTTCCAGAAGAGGTAAGGCAGGAGCGGGAGAGGGAGAGCGACGTCCAATCAGAGCTGCTCTGAGCCGAGCTGCAGAGTCGCGCTGGTTTCACTCTCGGCCTCCAACTATACTAGAAAGACCGGTTCTTAAGACTCAGACTGAAAGCTGAGTGTCTATTCAGGCCACAGTTAGAGGCCTGAATTTCTCACCCTGAATTTCACGTATTATGATTTTGATGGGACACATTGGGTTCTAAAATGTCCCTGGACCTTCAACAGTCAGCATAAGTGACAGTAGACACAGTAATCTGAATAATAAGGAATAATAATCAGATTTTTCATGCTGCTCTTCCATGGATCTGGATCAAGGTCTTTCAATAAAAAGTGGATGTTATATAACTATTTGTTTAATGGTCAGTTCTTTCTTAATGTAAACATTAATATTTAATTATGCGCCATGCTAGAGGGTTACTGTTACAGTTGAATATACAGAATTAGCTATTTGAGAATCTTTTTCAGTACCAAAGCAAAATTGGTGTGGCAGCTAAAATATCGTATCGGAAATATCGGAACAGAATGGACCCGGGACCTGGTGTATCGGTATCGTATGGAGGAGTCAGTGTCGATACCCAGCTCTCCTCTTTGTCCACTCCAGGCATCGTGCTCATCTGCTCCGTCCTGACCAACGCCCTGGTCCTGATCTGCATCATCGCCGCCCACATGGTCACCTCCGGCATGTCCTCAGCGGCCAGCCTGGGCGGCTTCAACATCAACACCAACATCAACTTCCAGGGGACGGAGCTGCAGCAGGTGCGCGACCTGGACATGCAGTACAGCCAGCTGAGGGCGCCGGGCCTCTACGGCGGCATCCCCTTCAGCCTGACCTTCGGGGTGGTCTCGCTGCTCTTCGTGGTGTCCGGCAGCAAGCCGCCCTACCTCATGTCCCTGAAGCTCCTGTGGGGGGCGCTGGTGTTCCAGGCGGTGGGGGCGGTGGCCTACGTGGCGGCGGTGGGCCTCTACCTGCACTTCGTCATGGGCGTCAACGCCACCGACGTGTGCCAGCGGCGCGAGAGGCTGTACGCGCGCAACGGCTACACCTGGATGAACTGCAGCGTGAGCGGCGGCGACGCGGCCGTGGCGCTCTTCGGACTCATCACCGCCATCCTGTACGCCGCCGGCGCCGCGCTCACTTTCCGCACCGTCCGCGGGGTCAACCGCTACCGGCAGGGGCAGAAGCGGCGGGAGGCCGACAGGCGGCAGGCCGAAAAGCGGCAGGCCCGGGAGCGGGCAGGCGGAGGCGGTCCGCAGAGGGCGCCGCTGAGGGCCGAGACCACCTCGGTGTGAGATGGCTGGACTCGCTGGCCCCCCTTTCTTCCTTCTACTTCTCCTGGGGGTCTCGATGGATCTCATCGAGCTTGCAGGACTCGGAGTTAAAGCGATGATTTTTGATACTGAGTTTTGTCGTTTTTCATGTTTAATGTGTTCTTAGTGAGGTGTATTTTTTTTTGCAGTTTGTTATTTTTCCGCCTCATTGAGTATCATTGTGTTGTTGTTAATGTGTCGTTCTGTGAAGCGCTGCCTCAGCGCAACGCTGGTCAAGCTGCTCTGGGCTGGAGCGGTTAAACGTTCACTCCGTCCAGCTACACCCACTTTGAACTTTTAAACCAGTTTGTAATGGATTCAGTCTGGTAGTCTGGTTTAAATAAAGTTGTTTTTTTTTATAGAAACTGGGGGCGTTGATTCCATTGTGTTCCATAGTCATTCGATTTCAATTTGTTTCCGTTCAGTTTTTCCATACTCGCACTTTTAATTGATGGTCTACTTTTAAAGGTGCAGAGCGTAAAAAAACGTACCGCCCACAAATACATGAATAAAAGTGAATCATCGCAGTACAATAAAAGTCATTTTGTTTTCAGTTGGACCTCTGTGAATGCAGCTGTTGACAACGGTTATTAAACGCTCTACCTCTAGGGGGCAGTATAATTCTGCCTACCGATTGTTGTTGCATGCGTGAGTCCCATCCAGAGGCTTCTGCCAGCGATGACGTCATCCCTGTGTGTCCCCTCTGTGTTGTCACATAATGGGGCCACACATACACAAAGACACCGCCGGTGATGTAACACTTGGAAAGTTGGGCCAAGACCTGGGCCAGCAACAAAAGAAATGTTGCCTGGTGAGGTCACTGCTTCTAATTTTACCAGATAACACAATGACTGTGGCAGGGGACTGGGCAGGACCACAGTGGCTTCCTCAGCCTTTTCGCTAATATTTTCACTCAATCGTTTTAAGTGATAAGTTGAGATGTTTGAACAGATGAACTTTAGTTTGAAGCAAACTTTGCACCAAATATCAAGTGGTGTAGGATCCAAGCAGAGGTCTGATACATGGAGGAGGAGAGGAGAAGGGCAGAGGCAGTGGAGGTAGGACCACAAGGGGCCTGGACAAGGTGGGACCTGCCACAGCAAAACATCTGGAGATTGGAGCCTTCCAGACGTCTTTCCCTGCTTCAATCAGTTCAACAACACCCAACCAACTCCAACAAACCTTTCAGAAAAAAATTCTCTGAATTATTGCAAACAGATTGTTGCCGTATATAGCAGAAGATATGATTTAAAAAAAAAAATAAATAAAAAGTC
Source organism: Thamnaconus septentrionalis (assembly GCA_009823395.1). Lineage (NCBI taxonomy): Eukaryota > Metazoa > Chordata > Actinopteri > Tetraodontiformes > Monacanthidae > Thamnaconus > Thamnaconus septentrionalis. Next base: position 21,779,235 of record CM020508.1, on the reverse strand, counting down.
AAGAACACAGTGCTGGTTTTCTGAAGAAAAAAAAGATTTATTTAGCAAAAAGCAGTTTTCCCTGTGCTATAACACGACTGAGAACATGGAAGCCAGGGAAGGATCCCAACCCCTCCACTGTTCAGCGTGTTGTCACCACTGCAGCACCACTCTGAACTTTGCACAACCCGAGAACATAGTCCTGGAACACTTCACTTGGCTTTTTGGAAAAAAAAAAGAAAAAGAACTAACTTTTTTTTCTCTCAGAGAATATCAGTTTGCTTCACTGTGACCAGCTCACGCTATCGTATGAAACTCCTAAGAGTCAGTTTGACTGTTTTAATGAACTCTGAGACAAAGAGGGGGGGGGGGGGACGTTGTTTGCTACAACACACAAAAAAATGAATGGTCCATTTCTCAAAGTACCATTACACATTCAGACGAGTCACTAATGTCTGTTGAAAGCAATCGAAAGTGCTTCTGGAAACAAAAGGTTTAAAAAAAAAAAAAAAAAATACACTTTGAAGATATACCTAGAAATAAACAAAATGCTATATAAAAATTGCATTGCGTTCTGAGGGGCAGAATTAACAAAAAAAATAAAATAAAGAAAAAGACAAGAAGGAAAATACAAAGTTCCTGCTTGTGGACGCTAGAGGGGCGTCACAAAGTAGTCGGCGGGTTTCTGGTATCCGTGGCTTTGCTGGTTATGTGCTTGAAGCTGCTGCTGCTGCTGCTGCTGCTGCTGCTGCTGCTGCTGCTGCTGCTGCTGCTGGATGATCTGCCGCACCTCCTCCTCCAGCTCCGGCGGGATGACCAGCTGGTCGTCGGGGTCGGGCTGAGCCGGGGCGTTGAAGTATCCCCCCGGCTTCCTGACGGGGGCGTCGGCCGCCTCCTCGATCAGGTCCTGGCTGCGCGCCTGGCGGGCCACCGAGCCGTTGGGGCGGGCCCTTCGGCCGCCAGGGGTCCGGTCGGGCAGAGGGAGGCAGCGGGGAGGGGTCCCGAGGCGGCGGCGGCGGCAGCGGCAGAGGTTGGGGCGCGGGGCAGCTGCCGCCGCCGCTGCTGCTCCGTCGCCGCTGCCTGCAGTGCACGTCGGCCTCCACCTCCACGCGGCTCCCGTTGGAGAACCCCGCCACGGGCTCCTCGTCCTCGCTGTCCACGCCGTGGTCCGACAGCGCCGCGGAGAACTGCCTCCTGAAGCCGCCGCCACCGCCGCCCCGCCCCACCAGCGTGCCCACCCGGCCCGCCCGGATTGGACGGCGGCGGCGGCTCGACCTGGGGTGGGGCTCCTCCGAGGACGCGGTGGACCCCACCTCGCTGCTCATCTCCGAGGTGCTGAACTCGCTGCTCAGCTCGCTGCCGCCGCCGCCGCCCGGTGGCGGGGCGGCGCCGTCGCAGCTGGCGTGCGTCCCCAGGGGCCGGGGCTGGGGGGCGGGGGAGGGGGCTCGCAGCAGCAGCAGCAGCTGCAGCAGTCGTCGGCCACGCTGAGCCGCACCACCACGGCGCTCAGGCTGTCGGAGCAGCCGTAGCTCTGCGCCAGCGTCACCAGCTTCTTGGCGGCCGCCAGGGCGTCCGGGACGGTGCGCACCGCCTCCACCGCCTCCTCGGCCGACAGCAGGTCCCACAGGCCGCGGCTGCCCAGCACCAGGAACTCGTCCTGGGGGCCCAGCGACACGGTGGAGACGTGGGGCTTGGGGGTCACCGAGGGGCACAGGAAGGAGTAGCCCATGATCCTGGTGGAGTCCACCACGCCGCTCACCTTGTTGTCCTGCAGAGTCCGGTCAAAGCATCAGGTCAACAAACCTGAGGAAAGCTGCTCGCACTACTGCAGCCTGTTGGTCTGCGCTGAAACTATGAATGATGTGCGATAAAATTGACCTTGGCTGTCAATGAAGCCTCTCATTATCATTATGGTTTTCAACTATTCGACATTACTAATTTGGTAAAATGCCAAGACACTGCAAGAAGGTTTAGGAAATAAACACAAACCATTACTGTAAAAAAATAAAGCTTAACATACTGCCCATAAATGCATTAATAAAGGTGTATGCAATAATATATTAAAAACAATACAATGAAATAATAGTAATACAATACAATTACAATTAAAGTGTATATTAATAAATATTGATGATTGATAACGAATGGCGCATCGATTAACTTGTTGGCCTCCTTAGTTTCAGCCTCGGCGCTGCTGAAGCGGATGGATGGATGGATAGATGGATGGATGGATGGATGGATGATAGATGGATGGATGGATGGATGGATAGATGGATGGATGGATAGATGGATAGATAGACGGATAGATGATAGATGGATGGATGGATGGATGGATGGATAGATAGATGATAGATGGATGGATGGATGGATGGATGGATAGACGGATAGATAGATGGATGGATGGATGGATGGATGGATGGATGGATAGATGGATGATGGATGGATAGATGGTAGACGGATAGATGATAGATGGATAGATGATAGATGGATGGATGGATGGATGGATGGATAGATGGATGGATGGATGGATGGATAGATGGATGGACAGACAGACAGACAGACAGACAGACAGACAGACTACCTCGGTGATGATGGCGTTGTGCCTCCGGACCCGGCGGTACTCGGACTCCTCTCGGACCGTGTGGCCGGCGGAGAGTCTCAGTGCTCTGCCGCTGCGGCACAGCACCGCCCGGCACCGGCCCACATTGGCCGCCTTGAGGGTGAAGCAGCCGCCGTGCTCCC
>CM020508.1:21554014-21771514 GCA_009823395.1 Thamnaconus septentrionalis | reverse complement strand
GCGTTTCCACCTCAGTTTTTCGGGCAAAATAAAAGCCATATTTCTAAAAAATTTCAACAAGGTACAATATTGATTTGCAGGCGTTTCCATTTGAATGGTGTGAAGTGCATGAGCCGGAATTCTCGTCAAATCTCACCCCACGAGAATAAATGATATTAATAGTCAGTCAGTCATTAAACAGCTGTATTTCCGCTATCTATACAGATCAGCGGTGTCAAAGTCGTTTTGGTTCACGGGCCACATAGAGGAAAATCTATTCCCAAGTGGGCCGGACCGGTAAAATCATGGTATGGTAATAATTACATAAACATAACAACAACTTCCAGTTGTTTTCTTTGTTTTACTTTGTCCGTGTTCTTTGAACACTCTGCACTCTGCACCAGTGTTGCCAACTCCTCAGTCAGGAAAGTCGCTATTGGCTGTCCTGAAAGTCGCCAAATGACGTCATCATCTAATTTGCATAATTGACAATTTGCACTTGATCGCGACGCAGTAACACCAGGAAAAGTTGCAAGATTTGTCGCTCATCACTGTAGACAAAAAAAAAAAAAAAAAAAAAAAGTCGCTATGGGGAGAATAGCGACTTTTTTGGGGGGGAGAAAGTCGCCAAGATGGCAACACTGCTCTGCATCAGCTTTGTCTGTTTCAACAGAGACATTTTGGGGCAGTGAGGGCAGCCAATAGGAGACGTGAGTGGCCGATTTGCTCAGCCCCAGTATTGAGTTTGTTTGCTAAGCAGCAACGATATTGCAACACCAAGTGGACACATTTAGAACAGCACTTTCTTTCATTGATAAATGCAGTTTTTATATTTTGCGAAATCATCTCGCGGGCCGGAAAAAAAACAGTTTGCGGGCCTGATCCGGCCCGCGGGCCGTGTGTTTGACACCCCTGATATAGATAGATCTATATCTAGTGTTTCTGCGTGGTGTTTTCAGGCTCACCTGAGGTCGATGTGGCGAGCAGGCAGCCACTGCAGGCCGGCAACATCCAGGACGGACACCTGGTTGCCCGCCAGGCAGAGTCGCTCCAGGCCTCGGAGCCTCTCCAGCACCGGGGGCACGCAGGTGAAAGAGTTGAAGGACAAGCCGAGGTAGGTGAGGCCCTCTAACGACGCCAGCTCCCCCGGCAGGGCGCTCAGACAGTTCCCGTCCAGGAGGAGAGTCTGCAGGCTGGAGACATGGAGCAGGCCAGGCCAGACCATTAGAAATGCCTCGTGTTGTAGTCAAGGCGGCACCAACCTGGACCGAGACATTTGAGACCGAGACCAACCTCCAGGACTACAACACTAAGTATCTATGGCCAACGTACGACGCACACAGAGAGAGCACCTCCTGCTGGACAGAGAGGACACGACCGCAGCTCTGCTTCAATGCAGAGACGACGCGTGAAGTGACTCGACATTGTGTCGGGCTAGAAAAGCTCTGCGGCGCCGCGACGCCAGTCTGGCACGCAGCCAAGTGTTTGTCGGGCGGCGCTGACGGAAGGACACACAGAGAGAGTTTTTCCTGACCGAGACAGCGAGGGAGGGGAGTGACCCTAGTGAGAAAGACTGGTAATAACACATAGAGATTAAAGAGACTGTATACAATGGAAATACTGCAATCATTTGACACGGAGCAGTGATGTCTTGTGTCTGATTTTGACTCACGTTCCCATGGACTTAAAAATCCTTTAAGATTTCTTGTCCAAGGTTAATGTGTTATTTTATTTTTATTTTTTTTGCAGTAAATTACTCCCTCTTCCATTCGAACATTAGGTTTATTTACAAAATGACTTCAGGCAGATTTGTTGTTCTTTTTGCTGATGATGTTGTTATGTTCAATCTGCCTTGATTCTCTGTTTGTTGTTTTAAACAAGTTCAATAAAAACTAACTAACTAACTAATCCTGTGAGAGGGGAAACATGCGAGTCCCTGACGCTGAACCCTCCAGTGGTTGGAAGGCTCGGCGTGCGATCGGAGCTGCGAGTCAGACCATGTCTTTTCCCTTCACTTACTTGTGCATGGTTCCCACCTCGGCTGGCAGCGACGGGAGCCGATTGGCCGACAGGTTGAGCTCGGTGAGCGTGGACATGTCACACAGAGCCGCAGGGAACTCAGACAGAGCGTTGTTTGACAGGCTGAGGCTTCGGAGTTTACAGAACCTAAGACGAGAGAGAGAGAGAGAGAGCAAAGGGTATTTCAGCAGAATACTCACCCGCACAGCTTAGTCCCACACCTGGCGTTGGGAAAACTATGGCCCGGGGGCCATACGTGGCCAGTTGAGCTTTTTAATCTGTTGTTGTCAGTGTTTTCGGAGTCATTTCAATAAAGAGCTAAACACCCTGGTGGGGCTTCAAGGACACTGATTTGATTGTAACTTTGCTTTTGTTCATTTTCAACTGACATGAGACATTACAACGGTCAAATCTCTGAACCCACTGTGGCTCCACCAGTCAAACAGTTTGCCCACCGCTGTCCTACCCAGAGGCCGGCTAAATAAAAACAAACTTCAATCAAAGAGTTTTTCCGGTTACATTAAATCTGTCACATAAATAAACGCAGGGCAGGAAACCTGCGCCGGCTTTCAAGAACGTGTTGCTATTTCAAGCCGACTGTTGACAGAAGCAGCAAGCGGCGCAGGTAGGATTGTGCGCGTGTTTCTTGGCTTTCTTGGCCTCCTGTGTTAATCTGTTTGACTGAGGCGGGAGGCTGAGCTGGGCCAACTTCCTTCCCAGAGAAGGTCGCAGGGGGAACAGCAGGGGGGGAACTCTTTGTTCCCTCGGGAAGTGTTTGTTTGTGGGAGGACAAAGGCTTTCCAACAAAAACCACTTATGATACTCACAAAATTGTCAGACTTCAAAAAGTTCTTAGAACAAGAAAAAAATGGTTTTTATTTTTTTTATTTTTTTTAAAAAAGGGGCTGTAGTAGGATGTAATCATATGAATGAGAATTTTTGAGCTTGAATACAGTAAAGTCAAATATATCAAGATCTATAGACACACATATATGTGTGTATATATATATGTCTGTGTGTATATATATATACACATATGTGTATGTAAAGTATATACTGTATATACATACACACATAAATGTATATACATTTATATGCACACACACACACACACACACCAGCATCGGCCGATGTTACAGTTCTGATCATTTTTAATTCAGTGACATTGGCCCGATGTTACCAACTACCCTGATGTGCACAGGTGATGACTGACACATATTGTCTGCGAGTGTGTGTGTAGGTACGTCAGTGTGTCAGTGTGTCAGTGTGTGAGTGTGTCAGTGTGTGAGTGTGGTGGGAGGGGCACAGGACACCATTTTGTCTGCAAGTGGAGGAGAAGCTTCAGGAATGTTTGTCATTAAATCTGACTGCAAGCTCTTTGCATCATCCACACAGCACAGTCTGAAGCAAGTGCTGCTACTCTGCACCATGCTGCAACCAAACATGGTGAATGACCAATCCGGTAGACTTTTTAACCAGCCTGTTACTTCTTCCTGACTGCGTCAAAGTGACAAGGACTCACCGACTGAGCGCTGGAACCCCTTTATGCAGCGATATGAAGTTGTTTTTTAGGTTGAGGTGGGTGAGGTCGTAACTGTAAAAGAGCTGATCTGGCAGCTCCTCCAGGCTGCAGCAGGACAGGTCAACCGAGTTCACCCTCTGCGACGCAATCTGACAGGGAAAAAAAAAAAAAAGACTTTCAGGATAATTCAAAGTTGATTTGAAGAATGGAAGCAACGGAGCCGACGTACCTTGGTGGCAGTTCTGTGCCAGCGGAGGTGCTCCGTGTAGGAGTCGAAGCTCAGGTAGTAAGTCTGGCTCTGGGGCCCGGCGGAGCTGAACGCCAGACAGTGACTGTGCCTCTTGACTTCCTCCACCTGCAGCACACAACACACTGTGGTTGTCCTGCTTTATCTAATAAAGAATATATATATATATATATACATACAAGCACTGTGTAAGTCTTTAGCGAGTACCTTTCCACCGATGAGCGGGAGGATGTGCATCTTGCCAGTGTGAGCGTGTTTGACGGAGGAGACGATGAGGCAGGTACCACACAGGGTGACCTGACGCTTGGACCAGCGGTTGACGGGCAGCGCCAGCTTCCCTTTCCTCACGTTGAACACCCCAGAGAGCTGCACCCGCTCCGAGCCGCCGACACTCCGGGGCTTCCCTGAGGGGAGGGGAGGGGAGGGGATGGGACATAGAGAGACAGATATAATACACTGATCCACAGTATAATTACTAGACTCATATATAGTTACTACATTATACCAGGCATGGGCAAACTACGTCCTGGGGGCCACATGAGACCTGAAATTTGACATGGTCCCAAATGGTATAGTGCAGGGGTGGGCAAACCTTTTCACTGGTGGGCCATAATGGGTTCTAAAATTTGGCAGAGGGGCCGGTTATACAGCCTTGGACATGTAGAAAACATGTTACTTTAATGGCAATTAAATAATGAACAAAAGCGGTACAACAATATATCTGTCTTAAAGGCCCAACGGTATTTAGCTCTTTATTTAAATGACTAAAAACACTGAAAAAAAACTGTGGAAATACAGCTGATTCATTACTTAATGACTATTAACATAATTCCTTGAAGTTTGGCGGGCCGGATTGGAAAGTTTAACGGGCCGCGTATCGCCCCCAGGCCGTAGTTTGCCCATGCCTGGTATAGTGTTGTGCTTTGCATTCCATTGGTTGCAACTAATTCTGTTATATTACATTGTAGTATTATTGTGGTATTGTAGTATTACACAAAACTTCAAACACCCTTATTTGTACTTGACACTTTTTTAAAAAAAATCTTTGTATTTCTTTAAAACTTTTATTAAACTTGCCACTTCTTAAACTCTTTTATTACTCATTCTTTATTTTGTCGTACGCACGATCACGTTGGATTCTACTAAAACGTTTCGCCGCCGTGTAACGTGATATTTTGACAAGTAAAAAAAGCGTCTTTGAATCTTTGAATAACACTCGCACACAAGCTCTGTGTGAGTCATCAGAACGCCTGCTTGCACAATAGAAAACTGTATTTTTAGCCAGTCTGGGATTTTCTGAACCGACTCGCGCACATCGGGGTTCCTCTTTCATTAAGTGCTGCGGTTATGTAAGTGAATTGTGGCTAATAGCCTGTGGGCAGAGGGAGCGAGCAGCCACTCGGCACGAGTTGCTAACGTTAACCCCTTGCCGGCACAAGAAAAGCGGGATCGGCCGATCCAACAGCAAACAGGTCGGGCGTTGATTCCCCCCCCCCGCCAGTCACCGTTGCATCACAGTGGAAAAGAACCGCGTGATTGACTAGTGTGCATCCTCACGTAAAGACCAATCTGTGATCTTCTGAACCGCAGAACCAGACCGGGGACAGACTAAGCCGGCGAGGACTGAAATTAGATTAGCTGGTTATGTAATGTGTTTCCAACAGCGGCGCTTTGATCCTCACTCTTGCTTTCTTACCTCGCTTGTTTAAAAACATCACTCGGCCTTCGCCGGCTTCCTTTATTTCATCTAGACAGTGATGCTTTCTGCTTGGGCCCTGCGTCGAAAGCAAGTGGATTTTTTTTTTTTCTCTCTCACTAATTTACGACAATGTTGCAACACTGAAGCGCAAAAAATAAAAAAAAAGGGTATAATCCAAGCGATAGAATGACGATGCTAAATGAAAAAAAAAATCCCTGCCCGTGGCGCTTTAGTCAAATGCGGAAGTGAAAAATTTGGACACACCCTATGAATTTAATATCTTTTCTTTCATTCTCATGACTATTGGCATTGCAGTTTCTCACTGAAGGCATCAAAACTCTGTATGATTTTTTTTTTTATTATATAGAAAACAGTAAAAGTGTCAAATAACTCAAACATGTTTAACGTTTGAATTCTTCAAAATAGCCACCTCGTATAAAAAGAATATTTAGAGTTATTTAACGTGTTTTTATGTTGTTGTATGATTACGTATATCTTGCTCATATATCTGATGTCTTCAGTATCTATCTGCAGTGTAGAAAAAAAACTTGCATGAGAAGGTGTGTCTAAAGTTTTGACTTGTAGTGTATAACGCATATAATGCGCAACATCTACTGCATGAATCCACCCTTCCCTGGGTGGGGCATTCCAAACAAAGAACAACTGCATAATAAACACCACGCGTGTGCCTTCCTATCCCCCTGTTTCTCCGGACAGAGGAAATCCTGCCCTGCCACGAGCAACATCTTCGTTTCCTGATAAATTCTTTCCGGTTGGGGATCAGGAGACAACAGCAGGCAGGCCGCTGTCATCGTTCTGATTTGAGGAGTTACTCTCAAGCTAAAACGTGATCATTACACCGTGTAGATGTTCCACCAAGTGTATTGATTTCATGCAGCAAAATCAAGTCTATTCCAAAGACTCTGTAACCTTGGCTGCCGCAGCTCTGGGTGTCTGCCTCCTGCTCGCAGATACGAAACACTGAGGAGGTGAAATCCGAGTTCCCCTAAGGTCAATTCTCTCTGATGTCAGCACATTGTGTGTATGTGTGTGTGTGTGTGTGTGTGAGAGAGTGAGACAGTGTGCGAGACAGAGAGAGAACTTGGCGACATTTGCCCACAAGGAACCTGCTGCGTCAGGCTCCTTTTAGCTTTGGAATCTGAAAATCTACACTGTCAAAAGAACTCCAACTCTGATCCGTTTTGAACTACAACTAATTATTTATTTATTTTTTAAAAATCAGTTCCAACAGTACGGTTATTTTCAAAGTGAGTGACACCGCCTGTAGAACAGGGGTCACCTACTTTTTTTTGGCACTGAGAGCAACTTCATGGATCCTGAGCCGTATGAAGGGCTCCCAGTTTGCTAGATTCTCGGAGTTATATATTAGTATTATTATTATTATTATTATTATTAATGATACCTATCTATGTGAAGACACTTATCAAGCTCATGAGTTCTCAATAAGTATAAAAAAATGACTTAACGAGGTTGGATAAAATTGAATTTTAGACGCAGCTCAACCAGCTGTGCAATTTTTCGAACGGGTCTGCGGGCCACTGATGAGGTCCTTGGGGGGCTACCTGGTCATGTTGGTGACCCCTACTATAGAATGTCAAAGAAAGATGGATTTCAATTTACATCCACTGGTAATTTCTTACAACTTGACTATCTGTGACACTGTGTCCATTTGTTGAAGATTTGGAGTTGTGTGCTCAACACCTGGTACTGCTTCAAAACAATCAGCTACTTGTTTTGAATAAGAGCTGCTTTTGGTGTTGATAATATTTGGTGGCCTGATCAATGAAAGACAGTGGAGGTAGATGTGTTTGTTCAGGAGAGAGTGGGTCTAGAAGATGGATGGAATTTCAAACGTGACTTTCTTGGCCTTCTGATTACTTCAAAAACGATTCAAATGAATTTACAACGCAGCCATATGAGACATAATTGAGATCCAATACCACAACTCTAATCCTCGACGTCTCGGTTGAGGGTGTAAAAACAGGGTCAAAAAATATCCGGCTGCATTAATCCTCCAGGAGACCCGAGGCCGTTTGATCCTCTTACCGCGCTCATCAGCAAAATTGGATCTTCCTCAACAATAACAACGCACAAAGACGAAAACAAAATCCATAATGGCTTCGCAGTTCCAGTGCCAGGCATGCCCAGAGAGGGCACTTGCAACCTCCAGATGTGTCTCTCACAACATGTTGTGTGTATTGTTGCGCCAGGGGCCTACTTCACAAAGCCGGTGTTCCGGAATCTCAGAGTTTGTTCGCCCCTGCAAAGTGGGAAACTCTGGGCTGTCTGAGGTAAGGAAGTCACACTCAAGACACAGGAGGAACTCCAGTCACTTCCACAAAGAGAGGCAACTTCAACTCTAACAGGAGTCTGTTAGTCCGGCCCTGGCCAACAGCAGGATGCACTCAAGACACCCAGAGTTTCTCACCGTCTCCTCCCTGAAGTGAGGTAGCTGCTCCCAGTCAGTGCCACACATAAAGTGCGCTGTTGCTGAGCATCGCCCTGAGTCAGAATAAAAACCACGACCATGACGTGGCCTCATGGGAACGATCCTGTCGACTTTGCGGGAAGTTGCATATTCATCGTGAAAACATTCTGAGATCACGACTGGATTACAAATGAAATCAATCAATTTCATTGAGCAATACCTTTTTTTATTCCCAGGTCAATGACACATATGATTAATATCAACGAGTCTGTTCATGACTGCAGAGCACGTCTCAAGAGTCGACTGAGCAAAGCGTGAAATGTCTTCCTGGATTTTAATTTTATGTCGTTTCCAAAAGATTTGACCCAAATAGAGACCGAGTATATGTTCCGTACCATTCCAGTCGTTTTTCCCCACGTCATCTCTCTGTGTTTTTCCCCCAAAACAAGCAGTTCAAATCCATGGTATGAGAGCATGGGAGAGTTCCAGTGGGCTAAAATACATAGACTTCCTCTTATTCACAGCTGTCACAGTGATCCGGAGTATCTGGGATTCATCAATACGGGCTTTCTGTAGTCAGAGTGAGCAAAACCCTGGAGTTGACGAAAACAACTCAAAAAAACGGCTGTGAAGAAACTGGAACCTGACTTTCAATAGACAGCCAGGGTATGGGTCAAGTCAGAGTGCATGGCAAAACTCAGAGTTTGTTCAACCTCCTTTGTGAAAAGGGCCCCAGGACAATTATGTACACTGGCTTAACAGAACGATTGACTTCACACAATAGCTGCACTCACAGTGCACTGAGAGTGGATTAACAATGAGCGAGCAGAGTGAGGCAAAGTGGCAGCTAGTGGAACTAGCAACTCATGCCCGGCTGTTAGTTTAGATATTGTTGGTGAAAAAGAATTGAAATGATTAGACAGACTGACGGACCTTCGAAAGTGATGCAGTAACTACTTTCAACATTGCAGATTCACACTGAAGTCATCAAATATGTGCGCAAGATAAATGGAATTACGTAGCAAATAAGTTAAATAACTCTAAATGTGTTTTATATGAAGGGTGGCGATATTGAAGAATCAAAAAAAGAGAAAACCTGTTTGAGATATTTCACACTTTTTTGTTTACTACATAATTCTATTTGTGTTCTTTCATTGCTCTGATGCCTTCAGTGAGAACCTACAATGCAAATTGTGGCGAAAATTCAAGTGTAACCCCACCCAACACGTTGAACCGGCAGTGTATTCACACGGGAATGTTTCCACTAAACACAAAATTTGAAAGACGTAGAAAAAAAAAAAAAAAAAAAAAAATCTCACCAAAGTAGAACCGTATCAGGCAGCCAATTTCTGGGTTCATGCCCTCTGCCTGAATCCTCCAGGGGTCTTCAAAGCCCAGGTCGCTCAGATACTCGTTCAGTATCTGCAAAGGCTTCTCGTCATCTCCGAGACGTCGGACAGTCCCACCGTGCAGCTGGATGAAGAGAGCCGGACTTGGACACGCACTGATGGGCTCAGACCATCCCCGGCCCTCCTCTCGGGGAGGTTCCGGTTCAGGCTGCTGGGACGCTTGGCTGGTCAGTGGCCTTGTCTGTGAGCTGCCGGAGCATTTGGAGGACACTTTGACCGATTCGGGGCAGCGCGGACCGTCACCCGCTTCCCCCAGTTTGTCCGAGTCTGGCTCGGCTGGCACGTGCTGCGAGACTGCCGGAGGTCGGGAGGTGGAGTGGGCCGGAGAGGAGCTGAGGTCAACCTCGTCGGAGGAGCTCTCAAAGGGGTCGGGCCCCTCCGTGGCGCTGTCACAGTTTGGGCTGAGCACGGAGGAGTCGGTGCCCATGCCCAGGCCATCGCTGAGAGAGGAGTCCTGGAGCTCGGTGCTCCTGGGCCCACCGGGGCTGAAGTCCTCACACGTGCTGCTCTCCATGTCCGAGCCCGAGTAGACCCCGCAGTAGTCGGCCACCGTCAGAGTCATGTCCACCCCTATTTCATTCAGACAGAGCTCGGACGACGAGTTGCTGGCGGGTTTGTCATCGAACAAGGTGGCAGAGAGTTTAGGGTTCCCGGCCCGCTTCACCTCCACGCTGTCACTCAGGCTATCGGCTTCGTCGCTTTCCCCGTTCACATCTCCGCAGTTGTCGGACGAGTCGGGCAAGGTCGCCGCTTTGCAGCTCGTCCTCACCACGGAGCCCGCTTTGCTTCCCTCCAGTTTGGCGGCCGCCTCCTTCGCCGTGGTGTCCACCGTGCACAGCACCGGGCGCGGGTAGGCGGGCGTCAGCCAGTCGTGGACGTGAATGCAGCCCCGCCGGAGGTCCGAGCGAACCCACGTCTTATCCGAGGCCTGCAGCTGCTTCGACTGTTTCTGCCGAAGGAAAGTCCTCCGGTCCAGACTCAGGGTGCTCAGCGGCGAGGCTGCCGGAGCGGCACCGGCCGCCTCCGCCGGGGAGGACGCCGCGCCCGCCGAGCCGACCGTCGGCGAAGCTCCGAGCGACAGATTCCTCTTGTGTCTGTGCCGCCTCCGACCCAGCAAAGAGTTGACAGAAGTGGAGCCACTCGCCGACGTCAAATTATAAATGTTGGCCGTTTTGGCGGACGGCATGTTGATATATTTCACGGCGCCGCCGCCGCCGCCGACCGCGCTGGCAACTTGGTTTTGGTAAATCCCATTTCGAATGGCTATTTGGAGAAGGGAGGTGGCCGCCAGCCCTTTGCCGAAGAGTTTCGCCTCTGCGCCTCCGCCGTCATCCTCCCCGATGGAGGGTCTCTTTGCCAATCCGCTCGGCCTCCCACAGTTAACGTCACCCTCAGACTCGACAGCCTCCTGCGGTGCTGCTGAAGTTGAAAGCGCTCCGCGCTCGTTTGCCTTCACACTTTCCATTCCGTTAGCGAGCAACTTTCGTCGTCGGGTAGGCTTAGCAGCAATAGGAAGCCCGCAGGTGAGCGCTTAGCCTCGGCTAGCATACAGTGCTAACCCCTGTCGTACCACTTACTACCTACTTTCTCCAGGCAAATGACTACGGCTCCTTGTTAGCCTAGCACGCCATGGTATTGCGTGGCTCGTCCCAAAGAGTTATCATCGCTACATTTATCCCATTTCGTCCACAAAAAAAAAAAAAAAAAAAAAGCCGCCTGTCAGCGCGGCTAAAGGGCTAACCGGCTACATCGACATAAGAAATGCCTTTAGTTGGTCACCATGGGAGCTAACGGGAGTAGGCGCCACCGCTGCTATGCACTGCAGACAGATGAGAGTGACGGCCAGTAGTACAAGGTGGCCAGGGCGGGGTCTCATTGGATATGAATTATGACACATTCACGCGTTAATGCAATGCTCGGAATTTGGATAGTTCAATAGGTGAACCAGTGAACGGAAGCAGATGGAAAAACAGGAAACAGTCTCGTTTTGTTGCAAAGCCGTTTGGCTAAGTGGTAAACCTGATTTGAGGTGAAAGTTGTGAAAACGCGGTAAACTAGCGATTCCATCCAGTGTTTTTAAATGCTTGTCATCTCACTCAATGAAGACATCTCAGGAAGCCTCTCTCTCTGAAGTTCGACACCTGGAGAGCCAGTGAAAGCAACTGTAGCAACTGTATTGTTTTGACCGATTTAATTTCCACACTTTTCTTTTAGCCAAACTCTTGACATTTTATTTGTGCAATTGCAAAAAATGAAGCCAATTTTTGGTACAAGTCCACACAATGTTTTCTTTTATGGATAAATATTTTTTTTTGTGTGTAAAATTCCTCAAAGTGAGAAAGTGTGAACGTGAGTGCCAACGGAGTAGGAGTTCCGTTCGCTGTCTCCATCTAGGGTCCACAATGTGGTCTCGCAACGGGAAGCTTTTTTTTTTTTTTTTTAATATTTATTCGCTGAGGTAAGGCATTCACAATTCTCCTTACTGCAACTAAGGAAATAAAAATAATTTTGTATAGGCATGTGAATCTTTGCGTACATGTTGACTCGGGCTTTCCTACCATCAAAATGCTGCTTTGATCGCGTTCTGCCTGTAGACAGGGTATTCATGTGTCACAATTTGAACATTCTGTTCACCCCACTTTAAGTCTTTACTATCCAGCCCATTTCACGTAGACGCAGAAACGACCGAGTTGGTCGCGTTTGTTTCCAAGGTTGCAAAAGCGGAGCTCATTCAAACACCCACGTGTTTGTCTCGTCATTCAAGGCCTAAAATTTAGATTTGACAGCCTCATCCAAAAAAAAAAAAAAACTGGAGGTGAAAAATCTGCATCATATGCACACACAGGCTTATGATTATTTTAGACTTCTTCCAGAGTCGGCAGATGTCGGCGGGCATCGGCAGAGGTCGGGGGCCAACGGGGGTCGGCGTGCTAATCACTGTCTCAGTTCGTCCTCGACACTTTTAAACACACTACACTGCCAATACGCAATTGTTCAGTCGTCATATTATTATCTGAAAGTGCTGCCAGTTTGTCAGCCGCAAGTCCATGGGGGTGGGCTCAGTCCCCGCCAAGTCAGGTTTAATTCTGATCCTTATTCGGATTCTTAATGCCGTGGTGCACACCTGCAGTCATCCCTGCAAAAGGTTGCCCTGGCAAAATATGAACAACATTTATGTCCAGCGGGTGAAATAACCCCCAATCAACTGTTTGTTTTCCGTGTGCTGTCAGACAAATGAGCTGTGGCATTGTGAAATTAAAAACAGAGAAGCCGTAGTGGTAAAACAATCCAATCGTCCGCCGCCGCGAGGCCTGCTGTCACGTTACAGTCCAACAGAGGGCAAAGTGCAACCTCCACTGTCACAGAAGACTTTATCTGACTCTCTCTCTCCTCTCTCTCTCTCTCTCTCTCTCTCTCTCCTTTGCTCTCACTTTCTCCCTTCCTCGCAAAGTGAAGTCGCCGCTCAGTTTCCCCCAGCAGTTACACACAGACCTTCCTCCCACACCGCTGTGGTTTTCACTTCTCGTTTAACGTCGGCCAAGGTAAGAGCCCTCTCGAGCTGCCTTTCTGTTTTAGCCCAAACCATTCACAGTCAGTCGGCTCTCCGCTCCCTCGAGGGCTTTCCAGTTTTGTTTTGTTTTTTCGCACGGTCGGACCAATGTCCATTCATGTGGGAGCAGTCTGAATGCAACGCAGTGCCTCCCTCCTTGGAAGCAGGAGCGTTGACTGCGGTTTTGCAGCAAACAAAAGGAGTTTTGTGATTTGAACCGCTGTTAATCTCTCGGGGATTAGCGGTGAACGGTGCTGTCCTGCAGATGCACTAGGTGGGCTGATTGATACTTTAAGGCAATGCCTGAGGCAGCAGTCAAGACACAGTTTGACACGTTCCCCCCCCCCTGTGAGTTAAAGGTGGCGTAATCTTCCATCAGGGGCTACTTTATTCAAAACAGGAACAAATCTGTGCAATTTTGACATGTGATTTTTGGTGATTTTTGACAAAGCCAAATATGAAAAGGTTAAAGCAACACAAATGTCAGGTCACA
The DNA here is from genome assembly GCA_009823395.1 of Thamnaconus septentrionalis. Classification (NCBI taxonomy): domain Eukaryota; kingdom Metazoa; phylum Chordata; class Actinopteri; order Tetraodontiformes; family Monacanthidae; genus Thamnaconus; species Thamnaconus septentrionalis. Next base: position 21,758,147 of record CM020508.1, on the reverse strand, counting down.
TTGTTTGGTATGGCTTTCTTTATTAAGTCAAAATCACTACATAATGAGGAGTGTCTATTTGACTAAAGATATTTCAAATGGACGTAGAGTTTTAAAGTGAACTTTACATGGCCATGCTGAATGACTTTTGCTTTCTCTCTCCTACACTGCCGTGATTCATGTGATCTTGCAGCCCAAACAAAGGAAGGAGCAAGAGTTGATCCATGTTGGGACAAACAAAAAAACAAAAGGGGGGGAAAAAAAAAAAAAATCTAAAGACTGTAACTACACACGACCAGAATAAAATCAAAGACTTTGTTCCGCTCTGCGGTTGCGTGCGAGTACAAACGCTTTGAGTCACGTACTTGTGTTTTTCCCTCAGTTGCTGCGTACAAATTTAGATGAAAAGACGCACCAGGGAAAAAGACTGACGTGAAGGAGTTCATTTAGGTTCCTCGCTCAGTCCTGAAAACAAGGAAAGCCGGGGAGCGAACACCAAGATGAGTGAGTGGATGCAGTGAGGAGCACTTGAGGTGCGTCACGTGTGTCTTGCAGCAGGGGTGGCACACTAAGAAGAAGAACTTTATTGATCCCACGGGTGGGGAAATTTGCATGATTGCAGCAGCAAAAAGAAAAAGCTAGAAATATATTAACGAAGGATATAGACAAAAATAAAATATCCGTTGGTATAAACAGAAAAATAAATAGCAAGATACATACAGGTACTACCCAAAAAATTAGAGTATCAAGTCAAAGTTGTTTTATTTTGGTAATTTAACATAAAAGATGAAAGCAAGAAATTTTATCCATGCAAATTGACATCTCAAGCAGTTCCTTGTTGTAACTTTGCTGATTAAGATTTTCATAAAGATTTGACTTTATGTAATATTCTAATTTTCTGAGTTTTTGAATTTGAGTTTTTTTTTTTAAGCTGCAAGACCTGATCAGCAAAATCCAAAGAAATAAAAAAAAACTTGAAATGTATTGATTTGCATATTATTCCTTTATATAATATGTCAAATTCACTTTTTAAGTTGAATTGCAGAAATACTACAACCTTTTCGGGATATTGTAATTTTCTGGGTCGTACCTGTATATATGAAACAGTTGAATTTACATGCGCAAAAGTGATAAGTTTACAGCCCTCGTATATTTTGTTGTATCCCAGTGCATTAGACTGGCGGGCCTCAGTGGGCTCTAAAATGTGACAAAGTTTTTTGTCCATTTTTCTTTCATACACACATTGAATTTATTTGGAATGTACGCATATGTTGCGTGTGTGTGTGTGTGTGTGTGTGTGTGTACACTAGCAGTTAAAAGTGTGGACACACCTGTTTCGTCTTTATCTTCACTACTTTCTACACCGTAGATACACACCAGACATCAAATATATGAGCAAGATATGTGGATTAATGTGGCAAAAGAAAAAAAAAAGTTAAAATGTTCAATTCCTAAATATGTGATGTATATATTTTATGTGAAGGGTGGCTATTCTAGACCATCTCAAATATAAAACTTGTCTGAGTTGTTTCACTCGTTTTGCTTCAGACATATTCCAGATGTGTTCATTCATCGTTTGGATGCACTGAGTGACGACCTGCGGCGTCAATAGTCGTGAAAATGAAAGGAAAACCATTCAATCGGAAATTAAATCAGAAATGTGTCCAAACCCTATTGGCTTAAAATGGTCAAACAAATACTTATATAAAAAAATGATAAAATAGTTTCAAATAAAAGCGAGTGACAGCCCTGCTGCCAGTGTCCTCCTGTCTGTGAGCTCAACCAATGGGAAGCGCTGGGTGAAAGAGTTTGCCTGTGACAGCGCTGATTCTTGAACACAGTGTGGCTGATGGTTCAGGCTGCCGTCTCTCTCAGCGGGTTCCTCTCGCCTGACTCTCCAGTGAAAATTCTTTTTTATCACTGTTTACTCTGCCGCAAGTCACATGGTCAGGGTGAAGGTGAGGTTAACCGCAGCCGCGCAGCTCGACACTCTGTGGGTGTTGTTACTCCTGAGGAGAAACAAACACACTCACATACAGGGTACTACCCGAAAAATGAGAATATCCAGTAAAAGTTGTTTTATTTTGGCAATTTAACATCAAAGATGAAAGCAACACATTTTATTGAGCCATTCCACGCAAATTGACATCTCAAGCAGTTCCTTGTTGTCACTTTGCTGATTAAGATTTTCACAAAGATTTGACTTTATGTAATATTGTAATTTTCTGAATTTTTGAATTTGAGTTTTTTTTTTTTTAAGCCGCAAGACCTGATCAGCAAAATCCAAAGAAATAAAAACTTGAAATATATTGATTTGCATATTATTCCTTTATATAATATGTCACATTCACCTTTTAAGTTGAATTGCAGAAATACTACAACCTTTCCAGGATATTCTAATTTTCTGGGTAGTACTGTATACTGCGTGGTTCGTTTCCTAAGCAGGAAAAGTCGCGATTTTCTGAAAAAGACATTTTCCGATCGGCAGAGTTGATCCTTTCTGCAATCTGCACTTTATTTTGCTGTCGTCTACGCTCTCTTTACTCCCCTTTGCTTTTGCGTTGTTTTCACTTGTTGCATGCAAGTCACTGTCACGCACATAATGGTGACGGTGTGGCCTCTGAGAAGCAGCCTGGTTCAAGTACAGTTCGTTCAAATCAGTTTGTACGGAAGGCAGGGACCAACATGTCACACTTCTTTTTTTATATACTGTGGCTGCCTACTGTTCAGTGAGTCATCACTGCCTCTTTCAGTCACAAGCTCAAAAAGTTCGGTTCCTTATTTTAGTCACCTCACTTCATTTTTCATGTCCATTAAAAGAATTTAAGTGAAGTTTTTTTTTCCACGATTTCTTTTCTCACGCGCAGCCGCCCACTTCCCGTAGGCCAGCGACCCATGTGACCAGCAGCAGTCATGTCGAAACTGGAGCAAATTGATCTCACCTTCATCACTGAGCGCATCATCACCATATTCTGCCCAGCTGACTGTCCTGAACCCAGCTACACACAGAGCCTGCAGAAGATCATTCTCATGCTGCAGTCGAAGCACAGGGACAACTACATGGTGAGCTGGATGACCACTGGACAGGGATTACATGTTGAAACACAAGATTGAAACTTCTTTCGTCGAGATGGCTCTTTGTACGGAAGAGGATTAGGGCCACAAGGAGAGAAAATAAATATTAAAAGTCATTTGTTTTCAAGTTTCCGTTTTGAGAATAAAGTTGAAATTTCGTAAATAAAATCGAATCTCGAGAATAAAGTCAAAAATTCGAGATTAAAGTTGAAATTTCCTGATTAAAGTCAAAATTCAGACAATAAAGTTGACATTTTGAGAATAAAGTTGAAATTTTGAGAATAACATCGAAATTAAAGATTAAAGTCAACGTAAATAAAGTTGAAATTCCAAGATTAAAAGTCGAAATGTCGAGAATAAAGCCGATTGGAGTTCTTCTGTTTTCGCTAGTTTCCTGTTTCCTTCGACTTTAGTCACGAAATTTCAACTTAAAACTCAAAAATGGAAACTTTAAAAAAAAAGATCTCCTTCCAGGAATATTTTCTTCTTCTTCTGGCCCTAATCCTCTTTGGTAAATCTGTATGGAACAAATGAACACTTTAATACCACTTGGCGAAGGTTTTTAAAGACAACTCTTTTCTTCCACAGCTAATCAACCTCTCTCAGAAGCACAACTTCCTCAGTCATTTGAACCACAAGGTAATGATGGCGCCTCGCCGGCTGCAGAGAATGCAGGACGCTCTCTTTGTGTGTTTGCTGTAGTGAGCGTGCTGCTTCTTCTTCCTGCAGATTCTGGACACGGGCTGGTTGGACTCCTTGGCCCCGAGCCTGAATCAGATCTTCAGGGTGTGCACACTGATGGAGAACTGGCTGCAGACGCACTCAAAGCACGTCTTGGTGCTGCACTGCAGGGTAACGCCTCCCTCCTCAACGACTCACACATACTGTCACAACTGTCACAACATCTCCAGTGTGTGTTTGATCCTTTACTTGTCCCAAACAGGGAGGTAAAGGCCAACTGGGAGTTCTGCTGTCTTCCTACATTCACTTCAGCAATATGTCAGCCAGGTAACACTGACGCCCTAGTTAACTAATTCCACTTTATGCACATGGCACCTTGAATATAGGTCAGGCAATCATCACTATCAACAGTTTATAAACCAGGGTCTAATCTTGTTGACATTCTTTGGACTGATGAGTGCTTGTTTCAGAAATACTATCATTCCACCACATTGGGGTGATTACAGGACTTAAAGGGTGAGCAGCAGTTGGTTTCCAGCAAGGGAAACTGGCAGCCAGACTTTGAACTCAACTCTGTTTGGTATCTGGGCAGGGTTGGTGTTGGATATTGATGCCACCTGGGCATGATGTGAGTCTTTGCTTTTGGTTTTGCGCAGAGTGATGAAGTCTGACTTGGCGGCATCTGCCGTGTTGTGTTCCGGTGGTTGGACAAAAGAGAGGAAGGTTTAAATAGGAGGGAGAGTGAAAGTCTGTTTCTGGACACTGTTGAGAATAAACAATGGCGATCATTGGCTCGCTATGCAAATATGTACATGACAGTGGAAGTAAGCAAGCGCATGCTTGCAAAAAATACTTGGTCGTGTTAGAGCAGGGGTGTCAAACATACGGCCCGCGGGCCGGATCAGGCCCGCAAACTGTTTTTTTTCCGGCCCGCGAGATGATTTTGCGAAATATATAAAACGCAATTTATCAATGAAAGAAAGTGCTGTTCTAAATGTGTCCACTTGGTGTCGCAATATAATTTCTGCTTGGCAAACAAACTCAATACTGGGGCTGAGCAAATCGGCACAAGTACAGCCACTCACGTCTCCTATTGGCTGCCATCATTGCCCCAAAATGTCTCTGTTGAAACAGACAAAGCTGATGCAGAGCAGTGTTGCCATCTTGGCGACTTTCCCCCCCCAAAAAAGTCGCTATTCTCCACATAGCAACTTTTTTTTTTTTGTTGTCAAAAGCGACTAGCAACAAATCTAGCGACTTTTCCTGGCGTCATTACGTTGCAATCAAGTGCAAATTGTCAATTATGCAAATTAGAAGATGAGGTCATTTGTCGTCATTTGGCGACTTTCAGGACAGCCAATAGCGACTTTCCTTACTGAGGAGTTGGCAACACTGATGCAGAGTGCAGAGTGCTGAAAGAACACGGACGAAGTAAAACAAAGAAAACAACTGGAGGTTGTTGTTATTTTTACGTTATTATTATTACCATGCAATGATTTTACCGGTCCGGCCAACTTGGCAATAGATTTTCCTCTAAGTGGCCCGTGAACCAAAATGACTTTGACGCCGCTGTGTTAGAGAGTTTAATGTGTAACATTTGTTTATTGAGTGGTACTGGATGAAAGAAAATCTGATTTCTGACAGTTTCTTTATCAAGGAATTAATGACGTAAAACTGCACCTCATGAATAAATGCTAATAACAAACTCATTTCTAAGGTCATTTTTGAGGGCAAACTAGTGAAATACAACTCAGCCAATACACAACCACGAAGTCATGTTTTAAAAACACAGGAACAAATCTTCTTAAATCCATACAATTCTTTAGACAAATTGTGCTTCAGGGGAATGTGTGCAGGTAAGTGATGATCCAGCCTCCATCACCCGCTGAACGTGTGCATCTCTCTCAGTGCAGACCTGTCGCTGGACTACTTTGCCATGAGGAGGTTCTACACTGACAAGCTCGCAGCTCTGATGACCCCTTCGCAGAAACGGTAGGAAAAGGATGACTTCAGCTCCATGTCAAAGGTCACGTGCACCTCAGTTGCCAGACTGTGGCGGCGACTGAGATCAAGTCAATGACGTCACCCTCCACCCTTCAGTCTGAAGGCTTTCTGGGCAAGTGGGAACTTCATGCACAGTGGGAACTTTATTCTTTTGCAGGTATGTGTGGATGATGGGCAGCATGCTGAAGGACTGTTTGAAGATGACCCTTCTCCATCGTTCCTCCTCTGTATTGTGCTACACGGGCTCCTCAATATGAACCGTGAAGGAGGTGATTTGATTTTGATTTGATTTGATTTATTTCCAACATGTAAGAAAGGAAAGAGAATTAAAAAGGATACAAAACCAAATACACACAAGAAAATGAAAAAAAAAATATATATATATATATTTATATGTATATACATATATAAATAAAACAGCAAGGTAAGAATAAGTAAGCAAACACCAGTGAAACCCCTTGACTCAAATAAAAATACAAATTTATGAACTTTTATATAACAGAAAACAGAAAACAGAAAACAACAGAAAACAACTCTAGCAGGTCTCAACACTTACACATACATGTATTTGTATAGTAATAATCATAATAATAATAATAATAATAGCAGTAATAAAATAATATAGTGATAATAATAATAATAATCATAATAATCATAATAATTATGGTAGTTAATCAGTTTACAATATTATTGTATCTACAGAATATTATATTTTTATATTTTATCTTAAATAGTCCTAAGTTTGGGCTTTCTTTGATGTCCAAGCCCAATCTATTCCATAGTTTGGGCTCATAGTTTGACACCAATGATTGATAAACAGAAACTTTTTCTGGTGATATGCAGGTGTATGAATTTGTATGGGCGGCTCAACTCGAGCAGTCGTTTCCTGTGGCTCTTCATCCTAAACATGATTAGAGGAATTGTTTTTTTTTGTTGTTTTTTTTTGACATTTTGCAGATTTGTCCAGCGATATACTTTAAATTTGTTTGAGCATCACCTCTTCCAGGAAGGAGGGAACATTTGGAAATCAAGTCAGACTGGAACAATTCCAAAAAAATAAATAAACGACGTACCCGTTAGTTAAGTCTGACACGTGTTTACAAAGGGGCCGTTTGCTTGGTTTTGCTTGGAGGTGGAGTACAGTTGTTAGTTCCACGCTGATCAAACAGAATCCTCAGCGTTGAAGCGACAGCTGGTTTGCGGTGACATGTTTTGCGGCTCTCCCACGTTTTAGGATGTTGTCTTTTCCTGAGAGTCTACCAGAGTCTGCAGGCCGTTTGCACCTCTGCAGTTTAGTAAGTGCTCACATTAACTCACAAAACAAAAAACAAACAAACAAAAAAAAAACACATGACGCTTTTCCAAAATGCTATCCTGTGAATCCACCAACTGTGTTTGCGTTTCGCAGCGACGTGACCGCGGCTGAGACGGACCAGCTGTACTTTGTGCTGCAGCCAGCTCAGCTGCTGAAGGGTGACATCATGGTGAGTGGGAGAGACTTGTGTTGTGCTCTTTATAGTGTGCCAGGAGTCACAGCGATAGAACTCAAAACACCACCTCAGAGAGTTCAGCCTCTTTGTGTTTTAGGATGAAATGTAAAATTATCAGTACATCTGCGTCATTCTTTTTTTTTTCTACAATTCTCAGTCTGCTGGAGCTATTTGTCATTTAATTATTTAGTTTTGTTTGGCTTGATTTAAACCTTTAGTTTGATCATAATATAGGGCATTATTTGAGTTCATTTGAATGCTTATTAATTCTTTTATTTTTAAGGTATTTTATAGCTCTGGAACACTAGGTGATTTATATATACATATATATATGTACAGGTACTAGCCAGAAAATGAGTATATCCTGAATAGGTTGTAGTATTTCTGCAATTCAACTTAAAAGTTGAATTTGACATATTATATCAAGGAATAATATGCAAATCAATATACTTCAAGTTTTTATTTCTTTGGATTTTGCTGATCAGGTCTTAAAAAATCCCTCAAATTCAAAAACTCATTACATAAAGTCAAATCTTTATGAAAATCTTAACCAGCAAAGTTACAACAAGGAACTGCTTGAGACGTCAATTTGCGTGGAATGGCTCAATAAAATGTGTTGCTTTCATCTTTTATGTTAAATTGCCAAAATAAAACAACTTTTACTGGATATTCTCATTTTTCGGGTAGTACCTGTATATATATATATATATATATATATATATATATATATATATATATATATATATATATATATATATATATATATATATTGGTTTGCCAAGCATATAGAGGGCAGCACGGAGACAGGTTGTGGTTTTTCACCAGGGCAAGAGAGGCGGCAGCAGCCGTCGTTTTGTTTGTTTGCTTGAAATGGAAAAATAAATCAACAACAACAACAACTTTGCTTCTTCGCCTGGACTACGGACTCTGTCGCATCCCTGCGTCAATTCACTCCCTCGCTGCCTCAGTGGCTGTTTGATTAGGTTTTTTATGAATTTGATTTTGTCTGTTCCGTTTGGATATCAAGGCCACGACACCGTCAGTGAAATTCAAACCCGGGTGGAGCGCTGCTCTCAGGGAGAGAGTCACCGTCCGACCGCAAAAGAACCCAATCATTTCATCTTTGCAATTTTAGGTGGTGTGTTATAACAAAAACAGGCATTCTGCAAGCAGGCGGGTTGTCTTCCGGCTGCAGTTCCACACGGGCCAAGTGCACGGACGCGCCCTCACCTTCTTCAAGGCAGACCTGGACTGCGCCAGCACAGGTATTTTATAAGCCCTGTCTTTCTTTAATATGTAACCGATGCATCCTCCAGTCTCAACATTCACATGAAGCAACTTTGGACTCCTTATCAGTCGCAGGTGTGGACTACCCATGGGTACGTGGGCTCTGCCATGTTTTTTTGTTTGTTTTTTACCCTGGGGCCGTCTGATATTGTTTGTTCCTTTCAGACCCAGGCTTTCCAGAAGGAGGGAAGGTGGAGCTGTTGTTTGCAGACAGTCCAGAGAGGATGGCAGGTAGATTTTATTACATGGTTATTAACTAAGTCTAAAAATAATAATAATAATAATAATAATTGAACTAGAGATACGCTTGTGTCACAACTGGCACTGAAGCCGTGACCAAAGCTGAGAGGACCTGGATTTAAGCAAGGTTTCATAAATAATAAGCAAATAAAAAGCAATCAATATGAAACTAAATCAAACAGGCTGAGTCAACACCGACACTGAAATGTCTCACAAAGGAGAGAAAGAGAGCGAGCAAACAAGACTGGGGCAGACACACACATACACACACACACACACACACACAACCATCTAGAAATAAAATCAATGCAACCAACCGCCAGGTGGGGGAAGCATTGGACACCGGGCTGAAGACGGAGCACTTCAACACTCCTTGACCCTAAATAGCAGATAATAATACCGCTGCTTATCACAGCAATCTGACTGGAATCCAGATTGCAGATTCCGTCCACAGAGGAGGCCAAACAATCTGAGGTGAAAGCCGGAAGACCGCAGACGCCGGAGCGCGCAGACAGCACAACAGTGACAGTGACAGAAATAAAGAGAAACCTAAATTGTAGCTTTCATTTTTATGCATGTGTATGAAATCTGCCTTCCCCTGGCGTTATCGTGCACTGTAGTGCTGTGAGTGTTTGTTGCTGTTTCAGTGACTCATGACCGCTGCTGCCTCTGTGTCTGCCGCCGTGTTTGTCGTGTGCAGGCAGAGAGCTGTGGCACAACGGACGCTCAGTGACGGTGGACTATGACACCCTGGACCCTCTGGTGAGACGGGACTCCTACCAGGACCTGGCTTCCATGGACCCTGGTAGGCTCCGAGCTGCCCCGCTGCTCTCTTTCACTTTCTATGCCTGTGGATTTGGATCCGCTGTTGTTCTCTGTGTTGTTACTGAGCGGTCATGTTTTTTTTGACCTTGGGGTTGTTTGAGTCGCTGGCACTATAAACCAAGTACTGGCTGTCGTGCTTCAGCAGGACTCTTTGCACATGGGACCGACTGTTGTGACGAGTTCAATCTGTCATTGGTGGATTTATTTGGAAGATAAATGAATTTTTGATTTAGAGAAAGTACTCCCATGAAACTGTGTAGGATACATATTCCATCTGTGTTCATTCATAGTGTTGATGCCTTGAGTGACAATCTACAATGTCAATAGTCATGAAACCATTCAATCAGAAGTATGTGTCCAAACTGTTGACTGGTAGTGGATATTGTATATATCAAATATATATATTATTTCAGCTCTAATTCTCATACATATATATATATTTATATATATATGTATGTATATATATACAGGTACTACCGGAAAAATGAGAATATCAAGTAAAAGTTGTTTTATTTTGTTTCAGTTCCTTGTTGTCACTTTGCTGATTAAGATTTTCAGCTTATTAAAACCACAAACCCACAAACTCAGAAAATTATTATAAAATTTGAGGGATTTCTTTTTAAGCTGCAAGACCTGATCAGCAAAATCCAAAGAAATAAAAACTTGAAATGTATTGATTTGCATATTATTCCTTTATATAATATGTCACATTCACCTTTTAAGTTGAATTGCAGAAATACAGCAACCTTTTCAGGATATTCTCATTTTCTGGCTAGTACCTGTGTGTATATATCGGATAAAGACGTTTTACCTTGTCATCTTTTATAAACTTACAGATTTCAATCAGAGGTTTGTCAGCTGGAGTTTGTTGGCCCAGAGTAGCTGAATATTGCGCTTGCACCAGCTGCTAACGGCTGCCCTTGGTTTCATACTTGACATCTAACAGTAACGTTGTAAATGAATTCAGCTGCTCATGCTTTATTTTCATGCACCAGCGAGCAGAAACCGTTGTCTGCCAACATAAAACGAGAGCCATTTGGAACCAATCATCTGCAATAACTGGACTTTACATTAACAGAGGCCGTGGAAATTATGGAATAGTAGGTGTGGGAAAAATGCAACGACCGTGGTGGTCACAGTGGCCTCCTTCACATTCCTCCCAGTGGCTGTAATGACAGCGGCCACATGGACATTTGGGACGCGTCAATTTCTAACCAAAGAGTTGTTCTGAAAAACAGCAGGATGAGAACACATCCAGGCGGCCGAGCGAGACACTCACTGACTCACTGACTCACTGACTCACTGACTCACTCACAGGCAGCACGACTCTCACATCCAGCTGCTTTATTTCCGTCGCTCAATCGACACCACAGGCCAGTAATTTAGACACAGGCCGGTCCACTCACACAGAAATGTGGCTGAGTGGAATGCACACACACACACACACACACACACACTTTTAAAGTACTTGGAATGTTGATGATGGGATGATCTGGACCAGGGCTGGCAAGGCAGTGTTTGACTGGTGGGGGACACAATAGGTTCTGTGCCAGAGGGGGGGGTAGCGGAGCAGCAGCAGATGGATGGAATGTTTTGGTGAGCCACCTCATAGGAGAGAAATATATATATATTATGGGATATGGAGAAAACCTGTTGCTTTAATGTCAATTAAAAAAGTAAAAAAGCAAAGCTGCAACCAAATCAGTGTCGTTGAAGCCCCACCAGGGTGTTGAGCTCTTAGAACCATCTGGAACCACCTAGGACCATCCAGAACCACCAGGGTGTTGAGCTCTTAGAACCACCTAGAACCTCCTAGAACCACCTAGACCATCCAGAACCACCAGGGTGTTTAGGCTCTTAGAACCATCTAGAATCCATCTAGAACCATCTAGAACCATCCAGAACCATCTAGAACCACCCAGAACTACCAGGGTGTTTAGCTCTTAGAACCACATAGAATCACCTAGAACCATCTAGAACCATCCAGAACCACCCAGAACCATCTAGAACCACCAAGAACCACCCAGAACTACCAGGGTGTTTAGGTCTTAGAACCTCCTAGAATCACCTAGAACCATCTAGAACCTCCTAGAACCATCTAGAACCATCCAGAACCATCTAGAACCACCCAGAACTACCAGGGTTTTCGGCTCTTTATTGAAATGGCTCTGAAAACAGTGCAAACATGGAGGAGATGCAGCTGTTTGATGACTGACTGACTGTTAATACCAACTGTTCAAGTTCAACGGGCCGGATTAAAAAGCTTGACAGGCCGCATACACACACACACTCACTCTCTCTCTCTCTCTCTCTCACACACACACACACACAGTCATTATGCTAACCACCAGTGAACTGGCAAGCACAGGAGCCGAGTGAGGGCGGCAGCCAGTTGGAAAAGTTGTTTTCAGCCGCAGTGGTCGCCGCTTCTTCCTCTCCCTCAGCCGCTCCCGTCGCTCCACCTCCACAGTGTTTTCCTCTCTTTCCTTTCCCACTTCATTCCGCCGCCACCCCCTTTTTTTTTTTTTTTTTTTTTTTCTGCTAAGGTTCTCGCGCTTTCAGGTTCAAGCTGCAATTTGTCCACTCGTGTCCCCATCCCCCCCCCCCTTCCACACAGCACACAAGAATCTCTCAGAGCCCGCCCCCATGTTGACATTCCCGCGCCCATATTTGGCTGCCACGGAGCGCCGTCTTTTCTTTGGAGTGCGTTCCCACCTGCACCTGATCCCGGGTCAATGATTCCACTTGCAAAGTTTTCTTCCCCCGCTGCTCCTCAGACGTGTTACATGCACGAGCGCACGCTGCTTTTCCCAGACTTACCTGCCTGGCTGGCTGGCTGGCTGGCTGGCTGGCTGGCTGCGTCAGCCTGGACAGGATGCAGGGGGGGAGGAGGCGGGTTCACCACACTGTGACGGGGCGGGAAGGCGGGCGGGGAGTTTGCAGCCGAGGAGGAAGGAGTGACATTGGAGAGAAGGGAGAGGGAGCGTTGGGATGGAGGGAGCAGCAGGACCAGGACCAGGACCAGGAGCAGGAGCAGGACCAGCAGGAGTGAGACGCTGCGCTGCTTCTAGAATCTCTTCAGGCTTCTCTTCATTCACCGCTTGATTTTCATCCTTGCACGCCCACCCCCCTCCTTTCCTCCGCTGGTTTCCTGTGACTCCAAAGGGAGAAGCTCCAGCCAGCCGTTTTCATCCTGTGTTTCTAATCTGCAGCGGCTAACAGTGAAAGTTCCGGTGTCCCGGAGCGCCGCTCAAGTAAGCCGGTTCTTCTGCATGCTTTCGTTCAGGCGATAGGGTTCGAGCTGGTGAAAGTTGCACGCACAGCTGGGCCGACCGCCGTCTGTCCAGCTGTGCGTGAGACACCGGCTGTGAGATCTTAACGTGCCTACATGTCTGCTGCGGGGGTTTCAGTTGTGTCTTTGGATTGAAGAGGCTGCGCTCGGACGGCTCTGACGTGCACTGTAGCTGTTCTTCTTATTTCACTGTTTTTAATCCTCCTGGTGCAAACCTGGCACACTGTCACTTTTTAAAGCCTTGCCTGATAATTGTTTTTAACTGACTCTATCTTTCTTTTTTTTTAAATAGGGTGCTAGACTTCTTCTTCACCTTCTCGGCATTTTTGTATTTTTTTCTTAGTATTATAAGTTGTTTTTTTAATTTATATCTTCTCTAGTATACGGTAGTATTAGTAGTATGGGCGTAGTATATATAAATAAGAATATATGTCTATATATATTTTTATATAGACTTGTATATAGATCCTTATTTCACTCCACCAAGTTGCACACTGTTTTATATAGTTTATTTATACTTCGGTTGCCCATTGTTTACTTGTTTACCCTTACTGTTTACTTATTCTGTAGTTTGTTTTTGTTTGTTTTTGAACCTAAGTAGCAGAACAGAGAGCAAACCGGAGTCAAAGTGTACAGACTTGGTCAACAAAGCTGGTTCTGATTCTGATTCTCTACATCTGATTGTTGCCAAAGGTCCCAGGTGTTTTGCATAGGTAGTTTGCAGTCATGACAGACAGATGCAGGGACTGGTGCTGTATATCAGGCCGCTTTATGTGACCTCTGCTAGACGCCTGTGACAGATGCATTCTTACAAACAGGTATTTGTCTGGCAGGCCATAGCGAGACTCTGTTATCTTCAAGGAATGTGTCTGGAGTAATGCTAGGTGTGTGTAGGCAGTGGCTGACATCCTGGAGTGTTGCAGGAGATGCTTGTAGATTGTAATCACATTTTTTTTTTTTTTTTTTTTTTTAATGATGATTAATGTTAGAGATTATTTCAAATGGTGCTTTAAAGCTGAAATGACCTTCAACCCCAACTTTTGTCCCAGGTGCATGTTCATTTCTTAAACCCTTAACCCTGAAGCTGCATACGCTGCTTTTCCTCCAGAGTAGAAGAAAATAAATTTACTTCATGAGTCCATCATCTTCCCTCCAGCAGATGTTGCATCTGTGTAGGGATGTCAAACATGATGTCTTCTGCTTCTTTTAGCTGAATCCTTCAATTAATTTCTGATCACAAGGATTCTTTCTCCCAGCTGAGAGCCGAGCATCCGCTTGCGTCCCTTTGATTCCATCATTCTGCTTTTTGTCTCGACAGCTGAGTTCCATCACCTGGACGTGAGACACGACCGTCTGTCTGAGCAAGTGAAGACCAGCAGCGGGGACCGAGCTCTCCTGTCCCCGCCCACCACCATCAGCCCCAGCCGCAGCGAGCGCGCTCCGTCTCCCAGCAGCGACTCGGGGCTGTCGGTGGCCTCGCAGGCCGGGCTCGGACCCGACCGAGGAGCCGCTCTGGACAAGAGCCCCCCGCGGCTGGACTTTGAAATCGCCCCGCCTCTTTTGGAGGTCATGGCTGAGCTCGCCGCTCAGGGAAGAGGCGGCGAGCTGCCCGCAGGTACGTCTCGGCTGCTGGGAGGTCCGGTCAACGGCGACGGGTCGCCCGGCGGGAAAGAGACAGACGTTCTGGACGGTGACGAGCGCCAAGCGGCGAGAAGTCGAAGCGGCCCGGCGGGACCGCGGCCCGGCTTGAGGAGGACCCGCTCCGTTTCCTCCGAGGACGTGCCGGAGAGCGAAACGGAGAACTCCACCCACCGCTGGGTCCGACAGCAGCAGATGGTGGACGTCGCCGCCGACTCCTACCCGGAGGTGGACGGAGGACGGAGAGTCGGCGAGGCCGGAGGGAAGACGCTTCCTCGGGCGCCCAGCAGGGGGCCTGCGGCGCAGCGGAGGCTGTGGGACACTCAGCCCACCGGCGGCGACGGCGGCGGCAGCAGCAACGGCGACGGCAACGCGCACGGCTCGGCCAGCCAAGACGAGGATTTGGCGGCGTTGACCACGGACGTGGACGAGTCCATCGAGCAGCTGAACCTGCTCATCCTGGACCTGGACCCCACGTTCGTTCCCGTTCCGCCCAGCAGTTCCCCGATGTCCCGCTCGGCCTCCCTCCGAAGCAACTACCTCAGCCAGAAGGGAAACGCTCACCTGTCAGGTAGTTCACACACATACACACACACACACACACACACACACACACACAGGCAGTACAAACACAAACTTGTGTTTCATATGAAGGTTTTTCCGAGCCGAGCTGTTTCCATCAGCAGTTTTTATTGCCACATTCAGAATTTGGCATGTTTGTCACAGACAAACATGCCAAACACGGACCCGTGTCCCGACACGCTCGGCACCGTTTGTCATTTTAACACACCGGCCGCACAACAAGTTGTTGCTTCATTACGCTTGATATGAAATCTGTCTTGTCTCGTCAGTCTGTCTGTCCTGATCTCACCCGTCCTGTTTTGTCTTCACCCCCTGAGTCAGACTGGAGCTGGCAGAAGCAGGTCAGTGATGTGGGGGATTACGCCGCTCTCCCTTCACTGCCCTCCACTCCAGGAAGTTCGTCCCCACTCTACCAACGATCCTTCTCACCGCACCAGGTACGCGCTGCTTCTCATGTAGTCACGCTGGCCATCGGCCAACCGAAGCGCTGGCAGTTTAGCCCAGCGGTGAGGTCTTGCACCAGTGGTTCTCAACTGCTGGAGTCTCAGGACCCCGCATTCTGTTCCTGGAATGAAGTCGCGACCAAAGATTGCATCATTACCAACATTTTTTTTCTATTAATATGTATATTTTAAAACCCACTTTTGAGAGGAGAAGAGGAAAAAAAAAATTGAAGGACTTTTTTTTTTCAATTTTCCATTTCGGGAATAAAATCGAAATTCGAGAATAAAGTTGACATTTCGAAAATAAAGTCAAAATTTCAAAATTAAAGTGGAAATTTTGTGATTAAAGTCGAAATTCTGAGAAAAATTTTGAAATTTCAAGAATAAAGTCAAACATTTTATGATTAAAGTGGAAATTTCGAGAATGAAGTAGAAAGGCTCTGCGCGCAACCCTAGTGGAGTGCTTCCGTTTTTGGCAGTTTCCTGTTTACTTCCACTTTTATTCACGAAAATTTCAACTTAAAACTCGAAATGGAAACTAAAAAAAAAAGTCTCCTTCCTGTCAGATATTTTTCATCGTTCTGCTCCTAATCCTCTTTGGAAGCTGGACAGATGTACAAGGCAGGGAGGTGAAAAGAAATCAGAGTACACCCCACTGGAATAAACTGGACTAGACTACTAGTCTAAGTACACAGGCTGGTCCAACAGAGGTGCAGCAGTTCGCCCGCAGTTCAAGTTAAACATGACACAAAAGCGCACTTGACAGAATACCCGGCGCGTGTTCTGACAAAAAAAAACACACAAAACAAACAAACGTTTGACGGGAAGAGTTATCACGAGGCTTCGCATCATCTGGCCTGTCGAATCCACACCCACCGATAAGCTGTGAAAACCTTGTGTTTGTCATCACGGGGGAGCGGAGACAAAACAACAAAGAGTCTGGGGTGAAATCTCAGCTGGACTGTGGCAGGATTTGTCACTTGTGGGCGAAAGCCACAGCCTTGTTTACATCCAAATACAGACTGTAGCCGCCGCGCACAGATCACAAGACTGATGTCTGCTGATGTGCGCTTCGCTCTCTTTGATTATGCGGGCCGGTTGCACCGAAGGAGCAGATCATCATGTTTTAAACTTCCTGTTTTCTTTTCTTCTTTTCTTGTTTTTTTTTTTTTTTTTTGGGTCCGTCTAAACCGTGGCCGTCTCTCCGAATCCACCAACGTGGACCACCAGGGACAAACAGGCGGCTCAAAGGTCGTTCCGTCCACTCCGGCCTTCCCAGTGTCTCCTCCGACTCCTTACGGTGAGTAGATGCGGCCACGATGGCATCAACACCAGGCTGCCGTCATTTTTTTTTTTTTTAATGTCAAGATGACTTTATGGCCCCTGGGTTAGACAGCCACCCAAACGTTGGGCCAGGTCGTGTGCGACAGTACTGAAATATTTTGCCGTATGCTGTCACACTAGGATGGTCTTTCCTTTACACAGCACCATCTGGTGCTGCTTTAGTCACACAGTCTGCCTGGGTGATGATGGCAGCTGTAAGCTGATAATCATGCTGATAGACACCTTTTGTCACAGACAAACATGCCAAACATGCACCTGTGTCCAGTGTCTTTTATTGCGACGTTCTTTTTAAAGCAACTGGTCCCGACACGCTCAGAACTAGTTAGTATGGATTATTGTTTTTGCTGGGGTCAAAATAAATAAATAATAATAATAATAATATTAATAATAATAATAATTATAATAATAAATATATACACAGGTACTACCCGAAAAATTAGAATATCGAGTAAAAGTTGTTTTATTTTGGCAATTTAACACAAAAGATGAAAGCAACACATTTTATTGAGCAAATTGACATCTCAAGCAGTTCCTTGTTGTAACTTTGCTGATTAAGATTTTCATAAAGATTTGACTTTATGTAACATTCTAATTTTCTGAGTTTTTGAATTTGAGTTTTTTTTTTTTAAGCTGCAAGACCTGATCAGCAAAATCCAAAGAAATAAAAACTTGAAATGTATTGATTTGCATATTATTCCTTTATATAATATGTCAAATTCTCCTTTTAAGTTGA
Source organism: Thamnaconus septentrionalis (assembly GCA_009823395.1). Classification (NCBI taxonomy): domain Eukaryota; kingdom Metazoa; phylum Chordata; class Actinopteri; order Tetraodontiformes; family Monacanthidae; genus Thamnaconus; species Thamnaconus septentrionalis. Next base: position 21,740,534 of record CM020508.1, on the reverse strand, counting down.
ATTGCAGAAATACTACAACCTTTTCAGGATATTCTCATTTTCTGGGTAGTACCTGTATATACAGTTTGTACCCAAACTCTCAAGAATGCCATCTTTACTTTAACTAAGACCTGTCCCCAGTCATTGTCTTCATGAATTTGATGAATTTTTTGGTTTGTCATTAAACACAAAGAGAGTCATGGACAGGATGGAGCTGTCACGGCTCTGTGCAGGACAGCTGACACTGACTAATAATAGGTGAGGGTAACAGAGGAAAAGCCAGTGTTGGCAGGATGTCCACTCACGTCCTGTTGTGGGAGGGGAGAGGAGGAGCAGGGAGGGTCGACATCCTGTTGAGGAGATACGCAGCTGCTGATGAAATGGACTGGAATGCTAAAAAAAAAAAAAAAAAAACATCCGCAGCAAAGCGGTCAGAGATGGGCAGTGGCAGCTTTTGGATGACTGTCCAGTTCATGGCGTAGACCAGCGGTCACCAACCTTCAGGAGCCTGAGAGCTGCTTCACGGCTACTGAGTCACATGGAGGACAAGCAGTCTCTGGACATGACACATTTACTCAGTTAGCCTTGAGTTATATAATGATACTGATCCATGAGAAGACAATGATCATGTTAACGAGTTCTCAATAATGATCAACAATGACTTAACAAGGTTGGATAAAATTGAATTTTGGACGCAACTCAATTAGCGGTGCTATTTATAGAAGAGGCTGGTGGGCTACTCATGGGGTCCTGGGGGGGGCTACCTGGTGCCAGCGGGCACCGCGTTGGTGACCCCTGGCGTAGACAGAGGTCGTAAATTGAAGAGCTAAGAGGTGGACTCGACTGAATACGCCAGCTGAGCTGCTCTGATTGGGTGTTTTTATGCTGTTCTTGAGTGCGATATTCCATGGTGACATTTGATCGTCCATGTCGGTTCTCTGCAGCCGGTGTGGGTTAGTGTTGCAGTCCTGGAGGTTGGTCTTGGTCTCCAGACCACTTTTGAAGGGTCTCAGTCTCGTCTCGGACTCTCTGGCATTTTTACTGGGTCTGGCCTCGATGCTCTGTAGTCTTGATCATGTCTCTGGGGCGGTTGGTGCCGTCTCGACTGCAACACTGGCCTGCCTTCTTCCTGCAGTCTAAAGACAGTTCCATGATGGATTAATTGCCAAACGGAAACTTTCTTCACAGATGAGGGGGGGTCTAAGCCAGCGTTGATGGTGGGTTTTCTCTCTCGATGGGGTCCTATGATAAACACTGACTGGTTTACTGCACACTGCACCCCTGCAACCCTACACTGCACTGTACACTGCACCCATGTGATTCCGAGTGAAGGAGGCAAAGTGATAGAAAATGGATGGATGGATGGTTTCGTCTCACCTTCATCTCTGTGTTCAAGTTGTGTGATTGTCCTCCAGGGTCGGACCGCTGGCTTGTTGTAAATACTCAGACAACAGAGAAAGTGCAGAGGGGGCGCAGGGTGAGGAATATTAACTTGTTTACAGAGAGGAGGGGTGGGGGGGGGGGGTGGGGGCCGCAGACCATTTCCTGTTTCCCACAGAAACAGACGGCATTCTGGGAAACAATCTTCCACCGGTGCACAGGACGGGCAGATTTTAATTATTTTTGCAGTTATTTTTCGTGGCCACTCCTAAACCTGCGGCTACTGTGAGAAGACGAGAGGTGCTGCAGGCCCAGAGAGACCCAAAACAACCTCAAACACCGGGCTCATTTCATGATGCTTCCATGGCAGGACATTTCATCTCGGTACTTCGAATATTAGAAGTCTTTGAATGTATCACAGCTTTGACTGCATTGAGCGACCTATGAAGTTATGCAAAATGAAAACTACAACCGTAGTTGACCAGCTGGATTTTAAGCAGTCAATTATTTGTGAAATTGTCATAAAGAAGGACGATAGTTATGGCGCCATGATTGATCAAGTGCTCTTTAGAAATATTTCATTATCCACTTTAAATGACATCAATGTTTCTCTAATGCATCTTCAACTGCTTATACTTTTAAAATCATTTTAGTGATGAAAGTAACTAACATTTTAAATCTGGTTGCATTGCTTTTTGCAAACAAAATAGTAAGAATAAGTTCTAGTGCCCATGTGGCTCATGTACAAATACAAATATGTCACACTTTACTGAAAGTTTTCGTTGGATTTAGTTTGAATTTCTTGTTGCTTTCTTGACAGTAAAAGTTTGCAGCCGTCACGCTTCACTGGCTCATGACAACAAATGGTTGAAATAGCAAACTTCTGTGTTACGTAACGGTGGCTTCCTTTGGGTTTTCTGTGGGCAAATCTAAACAAACACGAGGCTCAGAGCGAAGGCCCCGGCGCACAGAGGTGGTTTTCAGCCAAAGGAATGCAGATGTCTCATGGTCTGGGTTTTTTAGGAGGGGCAGGTGGTGTGACCAGACAAACACTTGACCAGATGAAGCTCCAGGGTCAAAGGTCAAGAGAGAGTGAAGGGGGCAGAGCTGAGAGGATGAGGGAAGCCCCCCCCACCCCAGATGGCTTTTGTTAAGGGAGGCCCCAACCTTCACGTCTTGCTGTCTGCGCAGTGGAGAGATTCACTGGAGCAGACCACAACCAGCTCTGCCCTGCAGCTAACATTCCAAACCGAGGTTGATGACGATGATGATGATGATGATGATGATGATAAGAAAATGACTCATGACGCAGTTATTGCTCATGATCTTTGGGAAACACGGTGAAGCGCAATTTGGTTTTCATCACTTCATCACAACTCACTGCGACTAGTAGACTAGCGGCAGGACCATCCCACTGCATCAGATCACCCACAGTAAAGTGCAGAAGTGCCGTTGATTCAATGGAGTTTGGTGTGAGCTGTCCCCCTTTAAACCATAGGTGTCAAACTCTGACCAATGACTTTGTCCAGGTTTGCAAATTTCCGCCCCCCACTGGCAGCAAGCTGGAAGAATCATCAGCAGGATGATTCTGCAGAAACAGAGGGAAGCCCAACACAACTCAATCACAATCAACACAACTCAATCACAATCAACACAACTCAATCAGGAGCTTCACAGCCACAGCGATGAAGCGAAGCCGTGGTCGCGCTGTCTTTGTCTGAGTTTTGTGTTGCGAGCAGATGGTGGAAGCAGACCCACACATTGCCATGACACCGGTGTCCCCCCCCCGCTCACTTCCACCCTTCCTGGTCCATAAAAGGTCGCACTCGGCCTCCGACCCGGCTGGATTCCATTCCAATTGGACGAGAGCGCCGGCGCTGAACAATGTTCAGTGGTCAGCGGAGGGGAAGAGAGGAGGAGGAGTCGGGGTTGTGCTCTCCGCCTCTCGCCCCTCCCTCAAGCTCAGACCCCCAGAAGTTGAGAGCTGCAGCATAACAAGTCGCGGTGGGAGAACAAAAAAAAAGACTTTTTAAAATCATCGGATGAGGAGAAGAAAAATGTTGGTGACCGGGTGTCTGAGGAAGAGGTTTCGACAGCGAGTGAGCCGGGAGTGAGAGAGGGAGTGAGAGAGGGAGTGAGAGGAGGGGGGGGAGGAGATCTGCCAGTACGAAGAGTGCCGCTGAAGCCGGGAGCACCGCAGAGAGACTTTGTGGAGCAGAAGGAGAAGTAGTGAAGAACTTCCAGTGGAGGAGAAAGAGGGGAAGATTGTGAGGCTGTCGCATCATGACCGCCTCCCTCGGTACGTACAGTCGCTCAGGTTCTGCTGTCCACTCACTCTCTTCGTGTTTACACTGTGTCATCCGGAGGGGGTGTGGGAGGGGGGGTGCGGGGGCAAACTTTTTGACTGGGGGGTTGTAAAATGTGACAGAGGGGCAGCAGCAGCAGCAGCAGCAGCAGCAGCAGCAGCAGCAGCTGGATGGAGTGAGCCACCTCATAGGAGAGGAACAATCCATCATGGGATATGTAGAAGACATTTAATGTCAGTGGAAAATGAACAGAAGCGTGGCAACAGTGTATCTGTCTTTGAAGCCCCACAGTATTCAGATCTTTGTTGAAATGAAGCTGGGCACACTGACAAAATGGATGTAATGCAACTGTTATTATGACTTCATTACTATTCATATAATTTCTACAAGTTTGGTGCATCAGATTAGAACGGCCACATATGGTCCCCGGGCCGTAGTTTACCCACGCCTGGTGTAGTAATATTTGAGAATAGTATAAGTTGAAAATCCGTGAATAGAATCGACAACTGAAATTCCGAGATTAAAGTCAAAATGTCGAGAATGAAGTCGGACAAACCGAGTGGAGTACTTCCACTTTCTGCATTTCCTGTTTACTTTGACTTCAATCCCGAAACTTCAACTTCAAACCTGAAATGGAAACTTCAAAAAAAGAAAAAAATAATAATAATAATTTTTCGTAAAAACCCGTCTGCTGTCTGCAGCAGCATCTTCACAGCTCCCTCTGATGTTTCACTTGCTCCACTGCGTCTGCCTTCACAATCTCAGCCTGTGTATTGGTTTCGGCCCTGCTGCCGCCGGAGTCTGATCTACTGGCGGTTTTTGACCACAGGTGGCCGTTCCCCCCTCTTTCTTCCTGCGCGACTGACCGGAGCTGAGCGGAAAAAAGTCTCCCGAGTCGGCCGCTGCTCCCGGAGCGTTCCTGCAGGAGCAGAAGGACCTCTGGGGAGTCTGCCATTTAGTTTCCATTGCGTTTATGGGGCTGGAATGATATTTCCAGACGGTCACTTAACAGGTTGTGCGTGATGCAGCCGAGGTCCCAAATTATACCAGTTTTCAGATCTTTATTCATCTCCGCTAGAACAGCTTCGTGGGATTAATTACTGAGAGAAAACTGCTGCAGACCTCCAGAAATCACCTTCCTGAGAACTTCCTGAGTCTACACCTTCCAACAAAAACCTTGGTGTTTAGTACGCAGTCGGTCTGTTATTGGAGGATGCAAGAGGTAAAGAATAGGCTGTTCTCACTTTTGGAGAGTTCACTGACGGGTTAGTGAGAACATATTATTTTTTGGAAAACGCTGGTAATTAAACTTTTGCACAGTAGGGAACATTTAAAGTGCTGGTCATGCAGTGGAGGTGGACTATAAATCTGCAGTATGAGATGTTTGTGTTTTTGTTGGGCGAACAAAGCAACGCGCGGACGTTTTCTCTGCAGTGGGAAGAACAATAAACAGTGGGGAGCGCCACCAGGAGACAGGCGGTGATTCATACACATTGTTGCACTGGACGGAATTCAAAAAGCCAAGGTTCAGATCTGAGTCTTCGGGGTTACTGGACGCAAAGTGCACGAGTTGAGTCATTCCGCTCTTATCAAGCTCTGGTGTAGAGTCTGAAGTTAGCATAGCATTCATCTCTTCTTTAGGTTTCATTTGAACTGAGCTGTGTCGATGTTGAGTGGTGAAAACAACTTCCCATTTCACTGAAGCACCGCTTGGATTTGGCCTGTCTGCGAATCACATTAAAAAAAGTGTGAGGCACAGTGTGAAAAAAAAAACGGTACAAAAGTCTGTTGTTGTGTGAGAGACATTTGGCTTGGACTTTAGGGCAGGAAGTGAAGGGTAAGTGGGGAAAAACAGAATGGAAAACATGGAGAAGACGGCGACAGATCAGGGCGCAGAGACTTGAGGCTGAAAGGAAGCTTTGTTCCCTCAACATCCCGCGGCAGAAAGCCTGCGCTGTCACAAGCTTCACATGCATGAGATGAAATATGACACTGATGACCATCTGATGGCCACGATCATATGATGATGTCATGGTGTCTAGCGAGTCAACCGAAAACGGGGGACAAAACTTGCAAAAAAATGCAGAAAAGTGGAACGGAACCTGCAAATAAGTGGGTTCTATTGGTTCTATTAGGGGAGTTTATATCGGAGAACTAATGAGAGCTGCAGGTTTGTTAACGCATCGGCCTAAATCAGTTGTAACAAGAAGCTGAACATTGTCCGTACACCTTTCACTGCAGCTTTGTGTAGTTTGTTAGGTGGGAAAACACGGGAAAGCAAACTTTCAAAGTTGAAATGAAGCTCTGTAGTTTTTTAGTTGAAGTTGGTCTGACAGGTTATTGGAAATAATCGATGGAAACACTTCACAGCTGATGCCTACCACACAATAGAAGACAGTGACAAAAACTTTACATTAGTGTTACTTTAACTTTACCCGCTAAGATTTTTCAAAGACTTCTCCGGCGGTGCCACTGTTTGCGAGACCCCGTAAAGGTTGTAATGATTTCATTCAAACTGTGGAAAATGTCGCTTTCAAATCATTTGTTAAAGTCATTTAGTTTTGGCTTGGACTTATGCACCAACTCACAGAAACCTGATTTATTCAGGCCACATTTATAACAGTAAAATCCATGCATGGGCCACGTGAGTCCTGTGCTGTGTCTCAGTTCAGGGGTCTGCATCCTTGAAGGACGCATTTTGAAAGGAAGTTGCGTCACAGCACTGCGCCAAGGCTCCTCCCAATTCCCAAAAGTCCTCAGGACGCTCCAGATGCGTACTGGGAATGCGCCCTCGTTTTAGCCGATTTCCAAGGCTGCACCGCTACTATCCTTCGCGTACTTATGTATCCCATGATGCTTTGCGTGCTGCTGCAAAGCATCCTGGGATCCTGGGAAGTCAGGTGAAATTAGCGCCATCTACTGGCAAAGACATATAAATTTAAGTATTGAAGTTTCACATAAAGTATCCAGTTTTTAACGTAGGGTTTGTATTTATTTGATCATCCAACGCCATCCAAGATGGAGAACCAGTGGTTAGCTTTATGCTATAAAAACGTCACTTCCGGGGTTGGCCAGCAGGAGGGAACGGCGGTGACGCAACCAGGAAATACGCCAAAGGCTGGACCGTCCCGTGTGGTTACAGGGGAGGCGGGGTTTGGTCCGTCCTTCTAGGCCGGGTCCTCGAAGGACGCTTCCTTCAGACGGAGGACGCTTCTTTCAAAGGGTGCAGACCCTGAATTGAGACACAGCACTGGAGTGGACTGTACAATGGTTCCTGTGGACATTCATTCATTTGTTCAGGAAAGTCAACGAGGGCAAAGTTTGCAAGGTCACATTAACTAAATGCCAAACATGAAACTGAAATTGTGCTTCAGGAAAATTAGAAACACACGATTGTCATCCAAATACGAGAGGACAGAGTGCACTTAAATGATCAAGTGGAGCACTTTTCAAAGCAGTCAACTGTTGAACCTTCCACAGTCTCCTGGCCTCCACCCGCTGCTGTGCCTCTTGGTGTTGGGCAGTGTTGTTCTTGCTAACACTCCTCACACTTGGCCTTCTCTCTGCCTCCCTGGAGACTCCATAAAAGTGTTTTGAGCAGACACCCGGAGTGAGCAGAGGGAGCTGATTTACTAGCAGAAAGTGTTCCAAGAGCTTCTGGACAAAAAAGGGAGGGGAATGAGTTAGGAAAACACAGCAGGGGTGTGGAATGATTAATTCAAGAGAGCTGAGTTAACTCATTACACTTTAACCTGATTAATGATTAATCATCAAAGAGCTGTGGCCGCTTGTAAGGAAATAAACAAATACAGTCGTATGATAAAGTACCAGCTCTGGATTTAACACACTAGTGTAAACAAATACATCACCTGTCAATCACACAATAGCAACTCGATGCATTTATGACCGTACCGTGTGGTTAGCGGGGAGGCGGGGTTTGGGTTGGTCCTTCTCGGCCGGGTCTTTGGGGAGGACGCTTCCTTCAGCTTGGGAGGACGCTTCCTTCAGACGGAGGACGCTTCCTTCCTTCGAAGGATGCGTCCTCCGTCCTTGGGAGAACTCTTGGGAGAACTCTTCCTCCGAAGGAAGCGTCCTCCGTCTGAAGGAAGCGTCCTCCCAAGGAACGCTTGGGAGAAGACGACTTTCTCGAGTCAAAAGTTGCTACAGAGCTGTGACATCACGCTGGGAATTCTCTCTTCTCTGAGGACTTTCTGCCCAAATGACAACGTCTGAACTCTGTCTAATCCTCTTGCCGTGCTAATGCAGCTGTCTCGAAGTGACGTTTCAAGCTATAAATTGTGAAAAATGAATCTCTGCGACTCGGCAACTCCACTTGTGATCAGCCGCAGTATCGCAGCAGGTGTTTCCCTCCAGAGGCTGCGAGACTCCGTGGCCCAACAGCTGTTCCATGCCTCAGAGCCCAGTGTGCGTCTGTGTGTGTGTGTGTGCATACAGAGTGTTTGCGCTCACATTCCTGCGGTCAGCAGGGAGTCTGCAAGCCCACTGTTGTCCTGCATAACTCCATGCGCATCACTGTCATTATGAATGTGTAGGCTCAGCCCCTCTCTGCTGGCGGCGCTGCTGATTACAGAGCAAACATCTGCGACCGCGTGCGCAGCAGAAATGAGCTGTTTCTGTGGCGTCAACACCAGCGCTGTGTATTTCCTTTGTCCTGTTGTTTGTCTTGTCTTGTTGTACCTGAGCCTCTGCAGGCACTTTGATAAGCCCTGAAAGCGGCCCGGTTCTGTTCCTCCTTGGTTCAGACCCGGCTCGGCAGTGAATACGGGCTTTGTGTGCGTGTCCGTGGGTCGCTGCTTGTTGTGTGTGTGCGTGTGTGTTGGGGTTGTGTTTTTGCTGCCTGAGGGTTGGCAGTCAGCGAATCGGTTGTTCACCCATCGGCCCACAGTTCGCGTGCTGCCAGTGTGACACTGCGTTCAACTGCAGGCTTCACTTTGTTCTGCTCCGTCCTGTTGCACCCACAGATTAGCGCTGTGGTGATACGACAGCCAGTTTAGCTTTTTTTGGTCTGGTACAGCAGCTACATGCTACCATGGAGGCCTCAGCAAGGAGTCCGGGCTGCGTCGCAATTCAGGCTCTGCATCCTTGGAAGGAAGCGTCCTCGGTCTGAAGGAAGCGTCCTCGGTCTGAAGGAAGCGTCCTCCGTCTGAAGGAAGCGTCCTCCGTCTGAAGGAAGCGTCCTCGGTCTTAAGGAAGCGTCCTCCGTCTGAAGGAAGCGTCCTCGGTCTGAAGGAAGCGTCCTCCGTCTGAAGGAAGCGTCCTCCCAAGGACCCGGCCCAGAAGGACCAACCCAAACCCCGCCTCCCCGGTAACCACCTGGGACGGTCTAGCCTTCGGCGTGTTTCCTGGTTGCGTCACCGCCGTTCCCTCCTGCTGGCCAAGCCCGGAAGTGACGTTTTCATAGCATCAAGCTAACCATTGGTTCTCCATCTAACGATGGCGTTGGATGTTCAAATAAATAAAAACCCGATGTTAAAAACTGAATATTTTATATGAAATTTCAATACTTAAATGTATACGCCGTGTCTTTGCCAGTAGATGGCGCTAATTTCTGCTGACCCAGGATTCCAGGATGCTTTGCAGCAGCACGCAAAGCATCCTGGGATACAGAAGGAGGTGAAGGATAGTAGCGGTGCAGCCTTGGAATCGGCTAACAGTAGGGCGCATTTTGAGCGTCCTTCGGACTGTTGGGAGTTGGGAGGAGCCTTTGTGCAGTGCTATGACGCAACTTCCTTCTAAACATTTGGGTGTGCAGAGTCTACTTGACTGCCAAAGCCTTGCGGAGCAGAGCTCGGCCGTGGGTCAAAGGTCACGGTGAGGACGGTGACTCTGTTTCCACAATTCTGTAATTAACTCTGCGGCTCAGCAGCAGCTGTTGGGACAGCAGAAGACTCGACCATGGGAACTGGGGTTGAACTTTCTGAGCGGAGCAGACTGACGGGAAGTGTGGGAACGTCGGAGGAGTGCTGCAGCACGGATAGGGTGAGGGTTAGTGTGCTTTCACTGCACTGTGTTTGTTTACTCCAAACAACCAGCGTGTCATTTCTTTCCGTCTTCCGATCGAGACTGGCTGAGAGGTTTCGGACATGAGAGCGGTGGGTCGCTCATCATCTGGCCGCTTCTGCTCAGCTCTGAACCTCGTTGCTCAACTAAAGGCAGTTTAAGATTAACTGGCCCCAAGTCTGACTTGAAGATTTTCCTTTTGAGATAATTCATCAGACATAAACTTGGAAAACTTTGGGTCATCTTCCAACGAGTTCCCAACAACAACTGCAAGTGACTTTCAATGGCAGACACGTGATCTGACATCCATAATGTCAGAGCATCAGGACTCTGCTGTAACCTTCCCACCGTGGGAAAGTCAGGCCGCGCCTACATTTGACTTTGGAAGCTCTGCATAAACACTCTGTCACTTGTGGTGCGGCCAGATGTTGTTAATGGGAGTGGCCTGACTGGAGCGGGGATAATATGTATGTGCTGTATACATGTTATTGCAGTGATGGTGTGCTTCTGCTTTTTAGCCAGACCAGCGTATTGACATAAAGAAAAAAAAACAACCTGACCAACAGGCATCAAACTACCGTACAATTAGCTACACATGCAACTGCCGCAACAAAATTACACACTGCGCATACATTCAGTCAAATGGGTGAAAATAGGTTTGGGTTAGCGATGGAAGTGATTTCAAAAAGAGGGACAATTATATTATTATTATCATTTTGTGTGATGATGTAATGCAGTGGAGAAGAATGCAGCCGGTTCAATATGATCATGCATAAAGCTGCTGGAGCACTGGAATGGACAGAAGCAGCAGCAGAGGGGTTGCTGGGTGGAGGAGGGGGGAGTGTTGGGTGGGTGGGTGGGGGGGGGGGGGTAGAACAAGGAATCCTTTATGATGTCTGAGCCTTGAACGCGGTGACTCACAGTGGTGGACAGGCCTGGCTGTAGGGCCGACAAGAGGCTGAATGAAGCACTGTGTGCGCTGCTACACGGTCAAATATTTATATATACATACATACATATATACATATATATATATATATATATATATATATATATATATATATATATATATGTATGTGTGAACAAAAGCAAAGTTGCAACAAAATCAGTGTCTTTTGGTATTTGGCTCTTTATTGAAATGACCCTTAAAACACTGAACTACAGCTATTTTATTTCTTACTATTAATATGATTTCTTCAAGTTCTGCGGGCCGGATTAAAAGCTCAACGGGCCGAAACGGCTTCCTTCCGCATTCCAAAGTCGCGCTCGTCAACTTTGACTTTTGTCTGTATGTGGAATGTGAGCGCAAAAGGCAAAGGACACGTCTGGAGTTGTTCCTCAACTTCCCAGTTCACCTTGTGGTCTCTCGTCAATCTTAGGAAAATATTTTGTCGCACTACGAAAGGAAAAAATAATTTCAAAGACAATCGTTGGACTGTTTCTCACGTTCATTCTGATTCAATTAAAATCGATACAGTGAAAGTTATGAAAGAAATTGAAAACTCTACTGCATTGTCGGCGTATTTTCAAGACAAAGTGTCGCATTGTGAGTAATAATCAACAGAAGTGACGTCCAGCTGATATATAATCCTTAAAATATCTTTTCCTTTTTTTTCTTCCCAGAGTCCAGGAGCTTCCTGAAAGGCCTGAACAGCAGTGGCAGCAGCCTGACAGAGGGGGAGCTCTTCCGGCCGGACGTGTTGGCCTCCCCAGCGTCCCGCCAGGGGGTCTTTGGCTCCATGTGCTCCATGTCGTCAGACAGCCCCCTCCCACACACACCCAGGTAGCTGCCACCTGCTTCTATGTCAGTAGCTGCGTTTCCATGACAGTTTTTCACAAAATAAAAGCGATATTTCTAAAATTTCGACAGAGTACAACTGCGATTTGCAGGCGTTTCCATCGAATGGTGTAGCCAGTGGTTACCAAACCAATGGTTAGCTTGATGCTACGAAAAGGTCACTTCCGGGGTTGGCCAGCAGGAGGGAACGGCGGTGACGCCACCAGGAAATACGCCGAATAGCGAGATAGAGACAGAGATGGAGATAGATAGACGAACTTTATTGATCCCATATTGAGAAACGACATTGTTGCAGCAATAAAGAAAACAGTCAAAAAAAACCAACAACAATTCAGTAGTTACAAAAAAACTGAATTCTCTATTCCAGCTCCACTCCTGACGTGTGTCACGGCCAGACGCCAAACTCCCAGCGCTCCCTGCACGCCTCGCCCTCACCCCTCAGCACTCCCAGCGCCCACAGCTCTCCGCCGAGGGGCTCGGACGGGGGTCCCGGCTCGCAGAGGGGGCCGGGCGGCGCCGACCTGTCCTCGCTGCTGCTGGGTAACGGCGGGGGCGGCCTGGAGCACAGTCTGCTGGAGGCGGTGGAGAGCCTGGAGAGCCTGGAGAGCCTGAACCTCCGGGGCCACGGGGGGCTCCCTCCTCTGCTGCCCGAGAAGAGGAGGCCCGCCGAGGGGCCGGCGGAGCTGGGGGGCTCCCGCTCCCCGTCGCTGAGCGGCTTCTCCAGCCCCAACAGCGGCAGCAGCCTCAGCCTCATCACCTTCTCATCGACCCCAGACCACCTCAGGGGCGCCGGCGGGGCCTGGTCGCCTGGAGCAGGTGGGTGGAGTCCAGGTGTAAAGAAGCTCGACTCTGCCGCAGTGTGAAATAGAAACGCGTCTTTCAACCTCCCGCTCTCAGGGTTGGCCAACGTTGAGTGCTCGACTTGTACTTATATGTATGTACATGAGCAATTTGTTAAATTTGCGTTTGATAAGATTTTTTTTTTCCAAGTTTCAATTTCGAGAATAAAGTTGATATTTTGTGAATAAAATGGAAATTTTGAAAATTAAGTCAAAATTTCAAGATTAAAGTTGAAATTTTGTGATTAAAGTCGAAATTTCTACAATAAAGTTGATATTTTGTGAATAAAATCGCAATTTCGAAAATAAAGTCAAAATTTTGAGATTAAAGTTGAAATTTTGTGAATAAAATCGAAATTTCGAGAATGAAGTTTAAAATTCCAAGAATAAAGCCTAGTGGAGTACTTCCATTTTCGGCATTTTCCTGTTTCTATATCCAATATGGTAATTTGTATTGATGATTACTACAGTAATCATTGTTGTTTGTGTTTATTGTTCTTTATTGTCCAACGCTGTATTGATTATTATTAGAAGACATGACTTTTTTTTTTTTTTTTTTTCCCCCAGTTTTGTGGATGTAGAATTTCAGCGGCCTATTTTTTTTTTTTGAGTTTTAGAGAATGTGTCGCTGCTTGGTTGAACGGTTAAACACGGAGCCTCTCCTCTGTCCGGCAGACGTTGGCGGAAAGCAGCAGGACACTGTGAAGTTTGTGCAGGACACGTCCAAGTACTGGTACAAGTCAGACATTTCCAGAGACCAAGGTAAATATTGACCCTCCTGTCAACGTCAACACTGCAGGCAAACGGTGATTCACACGACGCACCAGCTTAAGAATAAACTTAAGAATAAACTTTATTTATATAGCACTGTTCATACACAAAATATGCAAACCACAGTGCTTAACAACAAAAAAATATATATATAATGATGATAATGCTAATAATAATGCTAATAATAATGCTAATAATAATAATAGTAACGATGAGAAAAAATAAAAGCTCCACTTCAGTCTTTGTGTGCTCGGTAGCAGCTTTGCACAACTCCGCCAAATGTTTGATGGATAACGCCGACTTCTTTCCCTCACGTGCTGAACGGCGTCCTTACGGCTCTCACCTGCACGGAAGTGCGTGCGTCTTTTTTCATCTGCTCGGTCGGGTGCACACAGGTGGGCGACGATTCGTTCCGCCTGACAGCTGGCGGGGACGAAGCCGCAACAACAACAACAACAACAACAACAACAACAACCAAGTCCAGAGAAAAGCCATTATATCTAGCCCCCCCCCCAACCATTGTGCCCAATGATTACCGTAATTTCTGGTGTACACGGAGCCAGCAAAAAGCGAGCGCCTGCTGGCTCGACTGCTTTTGTCGAACTGTCGGTTGGCTTTGCTAACTTTCGGCCTGTGTGTGTGTGTGTGTGTGTGTGTGTGTGTGTGTGTGTGTGTGTGTACCTGTGCTGGAGCAGCTGTGGCCGTGCTGAAGGACAAAGAGCCGGGATCTTTCATCGTCAGGGACAGCCATTCGTTTCGCGGGGCCTACGGTTTGGCCGTGACGGTGGCCACGCCCCCTCCCTCTGTGCTGCAGCACAGCAGCAAGAAAGGTAGCAGAGCCGTTGAGTCAGTTTTGGGGGGGGGGAAATTAGTACATTGCATTCAGTGGAATTTTTTTTTTTTTTTTTAATAATAATAATAAAATAAAATAAATAAATCTCTTATTTACGAAAAGATCTCGTAACTACTAGATCAGGATCTCATAATTATGAAATCCTAAACTCGTAAGTACGAGAGCAGGATTTTGTAATTATTGAGAAAACATATCAGAATTATGAGATAAAACATTATTACCATACTTATTAGCATTATTCCCGTCGATATTCTGCAACCATAAATGCCTTTGTGTATCTTCTCACCAGGAGACCTGTCCAACGAGCTGGTGAGACACTTCCTGATTGAGTGCACACAGAAAGGCGTCCGTCTCAAAGGCTGCCCCAATGAGCCTTACTTTGGTGAGAGCACAGACATCACATTTTCTGTAGTCCAACTGAGTGGACTATTATTATTAATTTTTGTCTTGCTGAAAGTGAATTTGTAAAAAAAAAAAAAAAAAAAAAAAAAGGCCCCAGGTTTAATATTAGCGGATGTCATTGGGGTGGGGATTGGGGTGGGGTTCTTTATTGAAATGATTCCTAAAACACTAAAAAAAAAATATTTTTTTTTTTTTTAAAATGGATAAATGGAGCTAAACGGGCCGCATATGGCCCCCTGGGCCATAGGTTGCCCACACCTGATGTGGAGACAGGACAGTGTGTCTCCTCTGATGTGTGGATGACAGTGTAAAGGAAGCAGTGTTTCATCAGTCTCAGTCTAATACTGTGAGGGCGACACTGTGAACAGTCTTAAAGCCAGCAAGCTGAATAATAATACCAGAGCTATTGTATCTGCGCCATGCCTCCCTCTGCTGGCCAACAGAACACGTTGCAGCTCACAACATTTGGTTTTTCCGTTATTTCTCTTTTTCCATTCAGGAAGTCTTACGGCTCTGGTCTGCCAGCACTCCATCACCCCACTGGCTCTGCCCTGCAAACTCATCCTGCCACACAAAGGTCAGCATTCTGTGTGTGTGTGTGTGTGTGTGTGTGTGTGTGCGATTCTCAATTTTATTTTGTGGAAATTTAGTAAATTGATTTAAAAAAAGAAGTGTATATCTCAATAAAAAAACAAAAGTTACAAAACTACTGTTATGTCAGCTTGTGTATAAAAGATACAAAGGTTTCAGTGGTTTTGCATTGGATTTTATTTTTATTTTGTGATTATTTATTTTGTCTCCAGACCCTCTGGAGGAGAAAAATGAGTCAACCGCACAGACGGCGACGAACTCGGCAGCCGAACTTCTGAAACAAGGAGCAGGTACACACACACAACCTGTGTGTGAAATATGTCAGAAAAAGAAGCAATAATATAATGCGATAACTGCAATAAGCTGCAGGGGAGAGGTTGTTTTTTTTTTTACGCTGTGTCAAGCTTTAGTTTTTTGTGAAATGCATATATACACAGGTACTACCCAGAATATTAGAATATCCTGAAAAGGTTGTAGTATTTCTGCAATTCAACTTAAAAGGTGAATGTGACATATTATATAAAGGAATAATATGCAAATGAATATATTTCAAGTTTTTATTTCTTTGGATTTTGCTGATCAGGTCTTGCAGCTTAAAAAAAAACCCTCAAATTGTATAATAATTTTCTGAGTTTGTGGGTTTGTGGTTTTAATAAGCTGAAAATCTTAATGAGCAAAGTTACAACAAGGAACTGCTTGAGATGTCAATTTGCGTGGAATGGCTCAATAAAATGTGTTGCTTTCATCTTTTATGTTAAATTGCCAAAATAAAACAACTTTTACTTGATATTCCAATTTTTTGGGTAGTACCTGTAGTTCTAATATTATTATATTATATAATATTAGGATTTGATATGAATATGTACACAATAGTGACAGATAAATGTCATAAAAATATAAAAGTTTTAGTGCACCTTTATGAAATGTCAGTGTAAGAGAAGATGATTTTTACCCCCACGTTGTTTGGTCTTGTGCGATTGTGTGATTGTGTGACCGTGTGACTGTGTTGTTTGCGGCCCTGTGCAGCGTGTAACGTGTGGTACCTGGGTTCTGTCGCGCTGGAGTCTCTGACGGGTCACCAGGCGGTTCAGAAGGCCACCACGCAGACCATCTCCTCGGCTCCGCCCCCGCCGTCCACCGTGGTCCACTTCAAAGTGTCGGCGCAGGGCATCACGCTCACCGACAACCAGAGGAAGTAAATGCTCGACGGCGGAAACTCGTCACCTGACCGGTGGGACGCCAGGAGCCTGAGTGACTGACAGCTCGTGTCTCCCCCTGCAGGTTGTTCTTCAGAAGACATTACGCCGTCAACACCGTCATCTTCTGCTCTTTGGATCCGCAGGGACGCAAGTGAGTGGCGTAGAATCGCCCCTCCCACTTGGACGCGCATGTTGTTTATGTCCTGATCCTGACCACACAGCAGTTGAGACTTTGATATTATTGAAAATGTTTTATAAACACTGTGTATTTTCTGAAGTTATTAGCATTGCAAAACTGTAGTTTTATGAACATTATGTTTGTTGTTCTGACAGATGGCCGCAAGGAAGTGGTTCCACTGCAAAGTAAGTCTTTTTTTTTTTTTTTACTGAATTGAACTGGCTTGCCTGACTGTCGTCAGCCTGCTGACAACTTTAAAAAAAAAAAAAAAAAGGGTTTTGGGGGACGAAAAAAAAAACCTTCAAGTACGAGCAGAACCGGCCCAAGGCATAAGCGAAGTAAGCGACGGCTAAGGGCCCCAAGGCCACTAGGGGGCTCCCAAGAGAGAGAAAAAAAAAAAAATTCTTTCAAAAAAACATTTTTTTTTTCATGTATAAATGATGATTTCTATATGATCAAAAAATATATTATTGTACAAAAACACACTTTCAACCCCAGGACACTCTTGCAGCTGGATGTGCTACCCTTTGAGATTGAAAACCATATGTGGCACCTGGACGTGATCCATGATGCATTCATTGAAATTATTCGTATTAAGTTTGCATCGGTGTTACTTATGTTTCTGATCATTTTTTTTTTACTTTTGGAGATACAGCAACAGCATCATTTCAACGTGCGATACATGCACGTGTAAAGGCATGTCAGGCCGTCAATAGGAGGTAAACAACACTGCCAGAGCTGCATTGAACTCATTGTAGCTGTGTGATTGATCAACAATCAATATTGGCTGAAATAGAGGGGACCCCAAAAATCTAATTTTGCTTCGGGCCCCAGGGAGGCTTGGGGGCCCGGCCCTGAGTACGAGAGTGAATGGTGTCTGCGCTGGTGTGAACAGCCCGTATGAACTTGCAAAGGATAAAAAAGGTGGGGGGGAAAAATTGGCGGACGGAAGAAACCATGCAGTGACCCCTGCTGTTCAGAGCTGGGATGTGTCTTTGCTTTTTCTGTTGTCAAAGTCCCGTTCTTGCCGTTGCGTAAACACACGTTTGCTCTTTTCTGTCGCCGTCCTCCAGGATATTTGGATTTGTCGCCAGGAAATCTCAGAGCGACACAGAGAACGAGTGCCACCTATTCGCCGAGCACGACCCCGAGCAGCCGGCCAGCGCCATCGTCAACTTCGTGTCAAAGGTCATGATCGGGTCAAACAAGCAGAAGTGATGCTCGGCATCCCAGCCAAGAGCAGAAAGGAAGAACAAACAGACTCTGTGAAGCCCCCCCGGCCCACCGACGGCCAACTGCCAACTGAACAGACTTGCAATGCAGAAAAACCACCACCAGAGGGAACCAAGATTTTGATGTATGGGTTTAAAGTTAGAGGTATACAGGCTTTAATAATTAATCGTTCTTTCATGTATTGACAGAGATGTGCGCTAATGTGTATACTTATTTTCTTTGTCCAGAGGATCTAGTCGTGAAGTCACACTTTAATCCCCCTGCTTCCTATTTAAGAATTCATTATTTCACTCTCACGTTTACCTCCAGGTTCCCTGTAATTCTGCAAATGCAAACATATGCAAAAGTGCAACTGTGTTTCAACCAGTTTTATTTCATCCCGCCAGCTTCACTGTCACCTGACAAAGCCAGTGACATGGTCGCCTTGTACTTATAGATTTTATTATTATTATTATTATTATTATTATGTTATGTCATGTCAGTAATTATCCCCTTTTTACAGATGTGAAGTACTTTCTCGTAAATATAGCTGTCATATATTTTTGTATATTAACTCGCTCTGTATATTAGGAGGGAAGAATGTGAACTCGAGGAAATATAAAACAGTGTTTCAAATACAAGATGAGGAGCCGCTTATGTGTACTTGCAACATCATTCATGACGGTGTCATGTGTTCAGAAGGTTGTGGAATACAGGTACCACCCAGAAAATGAGAATATCCTGAAAAGGTTGTTGTATTTCTGCAGTTCAACTTAAAAGGTGAATGTGACATATTATATAAAGGAATAATATGCAAATCAATATATTTCAAGTTTTTATTATTTCTTTGGATTTTGCTGATCAGGTCTTGCAGCTTAAAAAAAAAAAACCCTCAAATTTTATAATAATTTTCTGAGTTTGTGGGTTTGTGGTTTTAATAAGCTGAAAATCTTAATCAGCAAAGTTACAACAAGGAACTGCTTGAGATGTCAGTTTGCGTGGAATGGCTCAATGAAAATGTGTTGCTTTCATCTTTTATGTTAAACTGCCAAAATAAAACAACTTTTACTGGATATTCTAATTTTTCAGGTAGTACCTGTACGTTACAAACAGATGTCAAGCAAGTGGGAGGAAATGATGATGCTTTGCTGTTTGTTTGTTCCGAGACCCTTGAAAAGCGTCTCGAGACCAAGAGTCTTGAGACCGAGACCAATCTCCAGCACTGCAACACTGGTTGCACACGCTTACCACAGGTCGGCCCGAGTCCCTCAGCAGCTGCCCATCTCCAGCTATTTAGCAGGAAACACTCAGTGAGCAGCGGCAGCAGTTAGCTGGGTGGAAAGGCCTCGTCAGCGGCGGCCCACCCGGTGGTTACGACTCGAGGTACGCGGAAGGCAATCTCCACACACAAAACACTTGTCGTTGAAGGACGACAAGAAAGTGAAGCTCCAGTTTTACACTGGCAAAAGCACAGGGGACTGTGGAAAAGTCGGCTTCCCTTCATGGGTTAAAATTCCTGAAGCATGCAGTTCACTGCTTTTGATCTGGTCAGAATGGGACGTAAGCAAGATGAAAGCGAGGATCCACTTTGCCTTGTGTCAATAGTTTATACCAGGGTGGGCAAACGTTTTGACTGGTGGGCCACAGTGGGTTCTAAAATTTTGACTGTCGGGGGGTGGAGGGGGTGTTTGGAGTGTTTGGGGAAAAAATATATCATGGGACAACAAGCTTTAATGTCGATTGGAAACGAACAAAAGCAAAGTTAGAACAAAATATCTCTTTGAAGTCCTCTTGGTTGAAGTGACTCTGAAAACACTGAAAATGAAATGAATAAAATACAGCTGCAGTTACAGCTATTTAAAAGTAATTCAGGGTTATGTTCTCACCAGATCTAAATCCAACAAGTGTTTTTTTTTTTTTTTAATACAATCCATCACAAATTAATGCACAACAGTCTAATTCTATTCTAAAAACAATGAAAAAAAACAACGAACTAGCTAACTGGCTAACTGACCGACCTGCCTGTCTAACTAACTAACTAACTAACTAACTAACACAGCGTGTCTCATTTAGTTGCCTCCCACGACGGGTTGCTTGGCAAAACCTCTCATTCTGCAATTTCTAGCTTCGGCAATAGATGGCAGTAATTAGCCGAGCCAGCACTTTTATCCAGCCGTGCATATAAGCCGAGCTGTCGCGCGCGCGTTAGCATCGTTAGCTATATGTACACACACACTAGCAGTCAAAAGTTTGGACACACCTGTTTCTTCTTTATCTTGACTGCTTTCTACACTGCAGATCCACACTGAAGACATGAAATATGTCAGCAAGATATGTGGATTAATGTGACAAAAGAAAAAAAAGAAGTTAAATACCTAAATTATTAGGTTCTATATATTTTATATGAAGGGTGGCTGGTCTAGATCATCTAAAAATATAAAACTGGTTTGAGTTATTTCACTCCTTTTGGTTGAATATATATTCTATATGTGTTCATTCATAGTTTTGATGCCTTGAGTGACAACCTGCAATGTCAACAGTCGTGAAAATGAAAGAAAAACCATGAAATCAGAAGAAGAGTCCAAACTGTTGCTAGTGTTGTATACTTTCTTCAAGGAACGTGATGTGTGTGTGTGTGTGTGTGTGTGTGTGCTAAGGCCAAATCTATCATTGAAACTGCCATCAAAAAAGCAGTTTTGTTGTTGTCGACTTGTTGCAGAGCTGAAGAGTGTGTGTGTCTGTGCAGAAGTGTCCGTGTGTGTGTGTGTGTGTGTGTGTGTGTGAGGGTGCAGGGGGGGTTAGCTGGTGGCAGCGGATGACCTCACCATGACGGGAAACTTTCCCACAGCCTGCGCACAAAGACAGCCGTCAGAAGGTAGAAAAGGATGAGAAAGAATAGAAATTTAACACAGTGGGTAAAAAAAAAAAAAAAAAAAAAAAAAAAGGGAGGCAGAAGAGCAGCCAGTCCATGGAGGGGATGGTTGGTGGGGGAGCAGTGGTGTGGTGGTGTAGTCTCTTAACGTGACACGCAGGTATACGCTGTACAGCCATAGAAAAGGTCCCAAATTACCGTACAACCACTAAAAAATGCGTTTGGATTATGTTGTTGTTTTTTTAACACAATGTTCAGGTTCCAGTTTAAAAATGTGATTAAAAGGGTGTTTTAAGTTCTGATATATCATGGAGTATGTAAAAAAAATGTCAATTGAAAATGAACAAAGTTACAACCAAATCGGTGGTATTTAGCTCTTTATTGAAACCACTCTGAAAACACTGGGAAAACTGAAAAATCAACGGAATTACAGCTATTTTATGACTTACTGACTATTAATATCAATTTCTTCACGTTTGGCGGGGCCGGACGGAAAACGCTTAACGGGCCGCATATGGCCCCGCGGGCCGTAGTTTGCCCAGCCCTGCACTAGAATAAGCTAGACTCCACCACTGTGTTGCACACAGATCTTCTGCAAGGAGGGGGGGGGGTGATGGAAGCGGCTGCTCCAGACAGACAGACAGACAGTCAGACAGTTAGACAGACAGACAGTCAGTCAGACAGATAGACAGACAGACAGACAGACAGACAGTCAGTCAGTCAGTCAGTCAGTCAGTCAGACAGACAGTCAGTTAGACAGACAGACAGACAGTCAGTCAGTCAGTCAGTCAGACAGTTAGACAGTCAGACAGTCAGTCAGACAGACAGTTAGACCGACAGATAGACAGACAGTTAGACAGACAGACAGTCAGACAGACAGTCAGTCAGACAGACAGACAGACAGACAGTCAGTCAGACAGATAGACAGTCAGTCAGACAGACAGACAGACAGACAGACAGTTAGACAGACAGACAGTCAGTCAGTTAGACAGACAGTCAGTCAGACACAGTCAGTCAGTCAGACAGACAGACAGACAGTCAGTTAGACAGACCTGCAGCCTCATGCTGAGTCACCTGCAGGCGTCTCGCCCCCCATCCAAACTGCTGCTTCTGCTTTGGACCTCGCGCTTCCTGGCGCACCTCCTCCTGTCCTGTCTGGGCGCCTCAGCTCGGTGGCGGCACCTGGCCGCCGCCGCCGCCGCCGCCGCCGCCTCTGAGCTCGCTCGCTCGCTCGCTCGTCTCCGATGCCGGACGACATCACATTCCTGGCATTGCTGGCTCGCAGCGCTGTTTAGAAATCCAATGGTTGGCTTCCGCTCGGGAATGCCTCCTCCCCTCACAGAGTCCCCTCTCAGCCTCTGACCCCCCCACCACCACCTCCCCCACCCTCTCACTTTATTTGAGTTAGCTATTTAAAGCTCGCGCTAAGTCCACCGCTGCCGCTGTTGCCTACACGCGCGCACGGCACGTGCACGGGCACGGAGAGCAGCGCTAAAAGCGACGCAGCCCCCACAAATAATCCCCTCTTCTATTTTGGCGGGCCGAGGGGGACGCGGGGCAGCGCGGCTTGCCTGCCACCGAGCCGCTTTCCTCTTTTATTGGTTATGTGGCGCTCCGTCAGCGCGCCAAATATGGTTTTGCGTGAAATTAGCCTCCACAATGCCACCATATATAGCAGCATAAATCACCCAATTGTTGCTTCTCTTTCAGATTCGAGCCCAGCTTTTTTTGTCTATTGAAAATGAACAAAAGCAAAGTTACAACAAAGTCTTTGAAGCTTCACTGTATTTAGCTCTTTATTACAAAAACAAAAAAAAAAAATGACTTTCTGACTATTAATAGAATTTAGGGCCGGAATAATAAGCATAACGGACTGCACATGGTCCCCGGGCCATAGTTTTGCCCATGCCTGTTCTAAACCAGGCCCCCAGGGGTCCTAGATGGCTCCCATTCATTTCAATGGAGCTGCTCACCCAGCAGCGCAGACTGCAAAAAAAGTTTTTTTTTCCGCCTCAATAGAGCATGCTCAGTAGTGTCACTTCCCATCATGCCTCTGGAACTCACATGATCTACAGGTACAACCCGAAAAAAATGAGAATATCGAGTAAAAGTTGTTTTATTTTGGCAGTTTAACATAAAAGATGAAAGCAACACATTTTATTGAGCCATTCCACGCAAATTGACATCTCAAGCAGTTCCTTGTTGTCACTTTGCTGATTAAGATTTTCAGCTTATTAAAACCACAAACCCACAAACTCAGAAAATTATTATAAAATTTGAGTTTGTTTTTTTAAGCTGCAAAACCTGATCAGCAAAATCCAAAGAAATAAAAACTTGAAATATATTGATTTGCATATTATTCCTTTATATAATATGTCACATTCACCTTTTTAGTTGAATTGCAGAAATACAACAACCTTTTCAGGATATTCTCATTTTCTGGGTAGTACCTGTATTGGGCCAATCAGAACCATTCTGGAGAACGTCGCCTTCAGATACGTCAGTTCTGCGGCCAATCAGAACGAGCTGAGACGCAGCAGCACTACGACGTGGTGACGTCACGCTGGGAATAAACTCTTTGCTGATGATTTTCTGGCCTTTAGCATTTTTTTTTAAAAAGAGCAGAAGTGAAAAATCTACAATGGAAAGATTTGCTATGAATGGCGTTCCCCGACACCAAAGTCGTGATGTTCTTGACAAACACCCTCTACAGGAAGAACAAAGGGATGCGAGTCTCTCTCTCTCTCTCTTTTTTGAATCATTCTTTCCCCAAAAGTATGATTCATCCATCCATCCACTTTCTATTACTGCTGATCCTGCACTCTGGATGACGGCTGTGCTGGACTCCGTCCCAGCACCGAAGCCTGCGGTGACGGCGAGACGCATCACGGTTCACCACCAGGCCACTTAGACAGTAAAACACAATTCAATTCACTTCAATTCAATTCAACGAAAAGCTGAAAAAAATCGAGCCAGTTTTCCATGAGAAAAACGACGAGCGATTCAGACGAAGCCACCGTTGACTCACACGGTCAGAGTCTTTCTGGCAGCTTATAATGCGGAGGACGATCAAACCATCACGTAATGCAGCCGGCGTGGAGTGAAGATCCAAGTTGCTGATGTAGAGGAACATTCATCCGTACGGTCATTTGAATAGTCATGGCACGTATCCATGGACAGCAGTGTGATTACACCTGGTAAATGTAATGAATCGGTGCATCCACGCCTGCCTGGTCTGTTATTCATCTCATGTTCTGAGGAGATGATTAGTGGGTCCATGTTTGATGCTCTTCAGCCCGCTGTCCACCCAGCAACATCACCTCCTCTCCTGGCTTAACTCTGTGGACTTGTATAAAACGGTCGTCTCCGTGGTCACTGATTCCAACTGTGAACTATACCTCTGCTACTAACTAACTTCTATTGGATAGCTGCAGAGAGAAACCCTAGTGATTTCTTGCTGCGGACCTTGTTAGAAGCTCAGAACCCCGGTTCGGCACAAGAAATGTGGTTCAGATAACGAAGGTTCCGAGAAACGGCATTTCTGTGTGTCTAGGACGCACACACACACACACACACACACAGACACGCACACAGAGTGATGCATAACACAAAGATTTGTGGTCTACGTGCTCTGGAGCACATGCTGAGAAAGCAGTGGCTTTATCGCCAACCTCTTCATTGCATTGTCCCTAGTTTAAGTGTCTGACACACACACACACACACACACACACTGACAAAAGGGCCGGGTACTTGGGTATCAGCATCATTCTTGATGAATCTGTCTCCAGGGGGGCGGGGCCAAGGCTAATGTCCAATACAAAGAGCTCCTGCTGGGCCAGCGAGCCAACTAGAGGCCAACAGATTAACTTGCATTACATCAGCATCCACACAATACGCCTAATGAAGGAGGTATTATGTGTGTGTGTGTGTGTGTGTGTGTGTGTGCATGCGTGCGTGCGAGCACGTACCTCCTCATGCAGCTGCTGCATCGCTCATTGAATATAATGACTCACTTTTGCTGACTCGGCATATTCCAGAGGTCATCCACGTCGTCGGGTATTCATTTGCTCTGGAACTGCAGTCATCAATATTTTGGTGCCAGCGGCTTTGCAGGTCAGGCTAGTGTGACCCTTGCCTCTGTCTCCCCCCTCACCCCCCTCACTGCGTGGTGAACATATTATTTAATGGTCCCGGAGAATGCAGTTGTTATAGCACTGGGTAATGCAGTGAAGCTGGGGCTGGCCAGGGCTGCTGTGGTTTTTTGCAGTGAATTTCTTTGCTTGACAATGCACTGCGTCTGATATTTTCATTGTCTTGTGTACTTGGTCTGGTGGTCAGAGAAGACCACTGCAAGGACCACAACCACCAAACTGAGCGTTGCATAAGAAATTCATCATCTGCTAGAAAGCTTAAGAAAACACAGCTATATCGTATATAAACCGCCTGTGTTACAAAACAATGCATTTTCATTGGAGGGGTTTTTGTCCTTACTTTACTTCACTATATATATATATATATATAATATTATTATTATTATTATTATTATTACTATTACTTTATTTACATTTTTTTACTTGACTTGACTTTACTTTATGTTACATTACTGTACTCTACTTTACTTTACAGTTTGTCACTTTGCATTACTCTACTTTACTTTAATGTGCGTTACTTTACTTTACGTTCCGTTATGTTACGTTACTTTGCTTTACTTTACTTTATGTTACATTACTGTACTCTACTTTAGTTTACTGTGCGTTACGTTACGTTACGTTACGTTACGTTACGTTACGTTACGTTACGTTACGTTACGTTACGTTACGTTACGTTACGTACTTTACTTTACTTTCCACAAATCGCTGCGACCCTTCCAGTTCAGTTGGAATTTTTCGGGGGAGTACCCTGTACATTGATATCATATATCATGATATCATTCAAGATATCTTGACTGCCTCTTCTGAAGTCAGTGTCAATAAATAATTTCTGGGTTATTGGAGCTTTACGAACAAGCTTCTGTCTTCTTTGTGTAAGACACACCAGTCAGCGGACCTGGGTGTGTCGTGTACACTGAGGATCAATCAATCAATCAATCAACCAATCAATCAACTCTGATTCATAAAGAGCTAAATCACATCCAAAGGCGTCTCCAAGTGCTTTGCGCAATCAAATCACTTCTCCCGGCCTCTTTAATTCCCTGCCGTTGGTCTGCCGCTCTGCAGAGTCGCCGCCACTGGGATGGATTCACGCTGCGCGGCCTGTTTGGCACTTGATACTCCACTTTCTTTCTTTCTTTCTTTTTTTTTTTTGGCCCCGTCAGTATTATAATTATTATTATTATTATTAAGCATTTCTACCTTGTGAGGTTTTGGAAGCCGTGACCCAGATTCCTTTCTCCACGCTGCCAGGGAAGGAAAGCAGAGACAGAAAAAGAGGCCATCAGGGACGGAGGGCGGCAAATAAAGCAAAGCAATCAATGGGGGGAAAAGAAGAAGAGAAAACAATAAATAAATAAAGTGAGCGGAGAGAGGGAGGGAGGTATAATGAGAAGGACCAGGGCCAGAAATAGAACAGTGTCCTTCGGGGTGGCTGCACAATGGAAAAGCAGTTTGGACCACCTCCAGTAATCCCCACATCTCTGCTGTCTTACACCCCAGATTTAACATGGGGGCTGCCCACAGTGAAGCCAGCACACACACACACACTCACACACACACAGGGCCCAAGGCATCCACCAGCAGCAGCAGCAGCCTTCGGTCTGACAATCCTACTCACAGTATCAGAAACAGCATTACATGAGAGAACAGCTGCAAGTGTCGTGACCTGGCATTAACGTTCATCCTGGCTGGACGGCCGTGCAGCCATCACTGCTCTCCTGGGGCCGTGGTGCACGGAGCCGTGAATCTGAGTGCTGATGATTTATCACCACTTGGCTCGACCAGGCTGGAGCCCACAGAGCACAGCAATTGTATGAATGTACTGTCATATATATATATATATATTGTCAGTGAACACCTTATATATTAGATATATATGTATTCATATGAGGCATATGTTGTATATATATGGTATATATATATATATAACTTAATCATGTATATATATATATATATATATATATATATATATATATGGTAATATAATATATATCATGTATATATATATATATATATATATATATATATATATAAATATAAAACTTGTTTGAGTTATTTCACACTTTTTTGTTTGAAAATATATTAATATATTAAACATATTTCATATGTGTTCATTCATAGTTTTTGATGCCTTGAGTGACAATCTACAATATCAATAGTCATGACTATGAAAGGAAAGCCATCCAATCAGAAGTATGGGTCCAAACTCTTGACTGGTGGTGGATATTAATGAAAGTGTAAACTAGAGGGACAATCAAAGTCATCTGGTTTTCCTACTCAGAGAATGGTTCTCTTAAATATATAATAATAATAATAATAATATACATCCATAATAAAAACAAAGGCATACTCCATGGTCCTGGCAGCCAGTGCCCTGACCACCAGGGGTGCCATCAGGTGGGCTTCCTGCAAGATTTTCCACTCTGGATCTTTAACTTTGCTGGCGACGTGCAGAACTGAAAAAAAACCTAATTTGTTGATCTTTGGGTGTGTGTGTGTCTGTCAGAGGGAGCTGCCCAGTCTGGTATCAGCTGTCAGCAGCTCGGCCCGCCTCTGGATTCCACCACTGTGTGCGTAGTATGATGTCATGCTGCAACTGGGAGGTGTGTCCGGTGGGGGCGGGGGGGGTACGCAGGAGCAGGATAACAATGATGACTGAACCCTTGACCTTCTGGTCGTGACCTTCCAGCGAGGAGTCACCAGGAGGAGTAAAAATCCCCCTTCACGTGGCAGCTAACCCACTGTGTTAGCATGACCATGGGGCTAATGGCCCCGGGGGTCCTGACCTCGGGGGGCGCCCACGGGGGTCAGGAGAAGACCCACGAGCTAACATCTCCTTCTCGGGAGCCTCCTTCTCTTCACACACCTGCAGCCAAAGTTTAATCAACTGCAAAAAAAATAAATAAAAAAAATGCAGAGGCGCTAAAAACACAAGTAACCCGACGCACATCCACACACTTCATCCGACAAACTTATTCAATTACCAAACACAGCAATGCATGCATGCATGCGCACACAATCCCATCCAGGTAGGGTTACGGCTAACATAAACACGGACACCCAAAGAAAGCAACACGCCCTCGCGGGGGACACATTCCTGTATCCTGAGCCCTAGCCGCTGATAATCATCTTGTGAGAGCAGGACACTCGGGCTAGGTTTGGGCCAATTCAGCACCTGGGAACCCCTCCACTCTCATCCCCTGCTCTGACTCCCTCTTTGGGAACAAACCCAGCCTTGTGCAACTCCCAACAATGTCAGTGACACTCTACACTTGCCCCATTGCCACTAATTGTTAGCTCACAATGCTTGCTAGTATTGTGTTTAACAATGCCCACTCTGAATAGAGAGTCTAACCTACTTGTATTGTCACTAATTGGTTTCTTGAGAGAAGTAGAAAATGGGAAGAGAAAGGGAGAAAGAAGATGTTGGTAATGGACTGCAGTTTCATTGGAGTCGCCGGTAAATAGAGTTCACAAAGAGTTTTGTGGGGTCGAGGGCTGAGGGTCGGAGGTGAAAAAGAAGAGGTGCACCTGCACTCTCCACAGGCTTGACAATGAGCTTATTCAGCCGCTTGGTATAACCCTGGAGGACGCAGCAGACACATTTCAGCGTAAAAGACGGAGGAATGTGGAAGAGAAACTGCATCTTTATCAATCAGAGTTGTTATCTGGGTCATTGTAAAATATATATAGAAAAAACTGACAAAAGCACATGATACCATTTCATCTCTCAGATAAACTTAAATAAAATCAGAGGAAGAACAGATGAGGAAGCTAATGAGAAAAAGATTTGGCGTATGAGGTACAACCCTGCAAAAACTACATTCATCCGAGAAAATTCTGTGGCTAACGGTAAAAACGCACCGCCCCGTGTTAGACCCAAGTCAGTCTAGCAAACGAATCGAGCCCCAACGTTTACAAACAAACATGTTTGCTCGTGAGTACGCGAAGGTCTCTACGAATTCTCTACAAACTCTACGAACAACAGCAAACACAAGGAGCGCCAGAAACACACGGCCAATTATTGCAATGGTAAAAGTGCAACAGCAAGAATGTTAAAAGTAGTATAGTAAAAAATGTTCATCTTTATTCCTCCTCTTATCATTATTATTATTATCGCTAGGGATGCGCCGATACCACATTTTACAAAACAAGTAGAGTACAACTACTTGCTTTTCAATACTCACCAATATTGAGTACGTACAAGGGGGACTGTCACAAGTTTCAAAAGCAAATTTAACCAAACTGTCAAGTACATACATATACGACTGATATCGGCGTTGCGGTATTGACACGTATTTTATGAGTACGAGTAGAGTACTCAACCCCAGTATCGTACCGATAACCGATACTGGTATCGGTGCATCCCCGATTATAATGACCATAATAACAACCCTCACTTTCTTTCAGAATCTGCATCTGTGTGCAGGATGGAGTGGCTTGTGCGCAGTCATATCAACACATATCATCAACTGGAGGCAACGATGCACTCAGGGAAGCTTGCAGCATGGGACAACGAGGCAGGGCAAGAACAAAGCAGAGGATAGAGTGAGAAGAAGAAGGTGGATGGGGGAAGGGAGTGCAAAGAGTCCAACAGGATTAGGGGAGGCTAATGTTCTGTGGTTGCAGGGGAGCGGCGAATGGCCGAGACAGCAGAAAAGAGAGAATGGAAAAGAGGGAGGCAAAGAGGGAGCAAGAGGTGTGGATGCTTAAATAGCCTACGTGGAACACCAAATCCCCTCAGCAGTGCAAATCAGCTGACTGGCTGCCACTTGCCAAGGGAGCGTGTGGGGGAGGTAGGACGAGCAGGGGCTTAGAACGCTCTCCACTGACACATTCACCGCTGCGGAGACAAGACACAGCTTTACCCACGTTGGCCCTGTATCCTGTCTAAACATAGACCAGCCGAAGGAGCGGGGCAAGACCGGAGAGGCTGGCGTCAAAAGCGAAGCGTGCGAGATCAGACCAGACAAACTGTTTCTGCACGACTCCAACCATGTGCTCTTCTTTCTTTTTTTTTTTTTTTAACGGCGAACAGTGACAACGCTCGCGAGCAAATTCCAATGTCGTAAAGTCGCCATTTGCTGACGTTAGCGAGATTGTAGTTAAAGGTATTCTATTGCTTTTTCCTGACAATAGAATTATTTATTGTTGTTTTATTGTAAGATGTTCAATTCAAACACCTTTGGTCAGGTCTACATGAGGTGGTTTTTCCAGACGGGTCCATATAAAGGTATATCGCACAAGTGTCATGGAAACACTTTTTTCACATTTACACGTCAGCGTAACGTGACGTGCAGGGTCACGTGACCAGTTCACTTCAAAGTGAAAATGGTGCGTTATGATTGGACGGAGGAGGAGATTGAATATTTCTTACAAGTAATCAAAGAGATCACGGTTTTGATCTTTTTTTTTGTAATTGTTTGTAATTTTGATTTTTGTTTTATAATCATCCTCGTACCTTGTACCAGCCAGCGGAGGAAACTAATTTCCTAGCCTCAGCCCTATTCTTCCGGTTGTGATCATATTTAGTGATTTAGATCCATAAAAAAAATTGACATCCAATACTATAAAAAAAAATATTATTCAATGCCACTAAAATGCAATATTTTCTGCATATTGGGCATAAATATTGTAATGACTGAAATATATAACCGACATTTACGACTCACCTTTTGCTAAATCCCGCCACCCCCGTGGTTACTGTTGCTATGCCTGGAACAATTTCACTTCTTCCTCATTCAAACCGGCGCGTCAACCTGCAGTTTTTTGCGAAAGGCATTCAGTTGGAAAATGACATCCATTTTCTGAGGTAATATTTATGAAATATCAGGGAGAACTAGAGAATAAAAGACTGACATGAATTGAAGCGGCAGGCTACAGGACATCCAAATCAAAAGATCACCACCACTGACTGCACACAAGTACAGAAAAGAATGCCAGCCTGTTGCTAGCTTGGCTGTTATGCCGGTACTGTGTCAGTCCTGGTATAACCAGGGATGGCCTGCGTTTTCCCTCACAGTCACAGACATGCCTTCTGGTATCGTAAGCTATGCATACTGGACAGTTAGCTGTGACTGAATATAGGTGTAATGTTGCCATTCTGCAGCTCATCTTTTTCGACACTGCTTGTCATAATCTGATGTAATAATTCTGATGAATTCTGTCAGAAAGGTAAAAAAAAAAAAAGAAGAAGTGAATTTGCACTGGTTTGGAGAGAGATCATCCTAACTGGCACGTCATTGGTACATTCATTTCTGTCACTCCATCTCATGCTCTTCCTAAATACACTTTATTCACAAGATGGAATACAGCTCTGTCACAGTTTTCCCCAGTTGCTCAGACAACCATTCCTGGAACAACAGAGGTCTCTGAGTTTACGTCATGATAACTTCAGTGACTTATATTGAGAAGCATGCGTTGTAAACACAGTGCCTTTAAATACTGATTTGACCACTTCAAAGGTGGTTTCAGTGGAAGATCATCTTTAAATCTGAATGCTTGAGGGAGCTCAGTGGGCAAAGAAGTTCTGCCAGTCGAAGGTCCACCAGCTCCTGATTCTCCAAGCCATGGAAACCCATCGGCCCATCGTCACAGCGCAACTGTGAAACACTAACAGAGACACCGAATCGTCTACATAGGAAGACGGCTTCCCTGTGTGAAAGGGGCTCATGTCTTCTTTGTTAAGGTTGTATGTCGACGACTTCCTTCAATTTGTAGAAGGAAAACAATCGAAACAAATTTTTATTCCTTACAGATGAATCAGGCACCTCCACCCCCCAGAAGAAAGAGATCTCACTGCAATTTCATTTCTTCAAGGTGACTTCAGTTATCATGTCAGTGAGTTAAAACAAAATAAAACAAAGGCCTACTCCATAGACCTTTAGGTATGACACACTTATAAGTGACAGTCCAGGCATTCCAGAGCATCAGGCATGCAGCACACTCGTGTTACCAGAGAGAGGAATGTCTGCGCACATGCACGCACACACACACACAGCAGGCAGTCATCACACATGATGATCGCACACACAGTGAGTGGAATGACATTTGAGGGTAATGGCTGTAGCGTCCTGAGGCCCTGCTGTGAAACATTAGAGCAAAATGCACTTTGATTACATTCCACTGCGACCAATCACGGCCTGTTTTTCCATTCTGTTCTGCTCTTTTGATGCAGAGCCACTCTGCGCTCGTGTTTGCAGGGCAACGGTCTGGAGCCAGTGGGGGTGACTCACCCATGATACGTCCTTTTGATGTCTTGAGCTTGAGACCTCCCAACATTTTATGTCCCACCTGCCACTTAGGCTAAAGGTGGGGGTGGTGGAACAAAAGAGTGTACAGAATGGGAGGGGTGCAGGACACGTATAGAACACGGAGGCAGCGGGATTAGCGGAGGCATATAATAAATGCATGGGTGGCTAGCGTGTGTTTAATGGTGTGTGCATAACTGCGTGTATCTCCGTAGCCGAGCTGAGGGGGATGGTTAACCCTTTGCTGCAACACAGGTATATGCTGTGCCCTGATGTAAGAACACTGAGGAATTGCATCATCTCATCATCAAGCCATATCCTGACATTCCAAAAACCAGAGCCAGGTCGACAGCATCCCCACCCCCCAACCATTCAAACAATGTTTCTGCCGTTTTTGTTGCTCTTGCTGTGCTCATCGATTGTCTTTCAACAAGCGCCGATATTATTACAACAGCAGGAAATTTCTTTTCAACCCATTTGATTTATGTACGCAGGAAGTGGGGCTTCTGCCCAACGGCGGAGAAACCCATTGGTTGCAGCAGGGCGATTGAACGATTACGCAGCCAGGCAGCGATTGGCTCCTGAAACCTCCTGATCCGTCTCCACCAGTCCTCGCCAGTGGGGTGTCTGAGAAATGCTGCAAAATCAATGCTATCAATTTTGTCTTGACATTTTACCAAGACCGAAGCGACTGAAAATGTCTGATGTTTCAGTTTTGGCAAAGACAAACAAAAATTGAATTTTTCTGATTGTTCTTTTTTTTTTTTTTCCTGTTTTATTCCGGATGAGCCTCACAATCCATTTGGTTGGTGTGACACGAGTTTGAGCTGCTCAGTTTTTGTCTTCATTTGGTCAAAAAAAAAAAAAAAATTTTTTTTTTTTTTTTTTTCTGGAGCAGATTCAAACTCCAGAGGGCGCCCATCTGCTTTGCCCAGTTGGGGTGAAAAGGACATTTAAAAAAAAAAATGCAAGAAGAGATAGTGATAGAGATAGAGGGAGGCAGAGTGGCAGACAGGCCAGTGTGAGTTGCAGGGTGAACAACCAAATACTTACAAAGCTCTCTTTATATAAGTATAGATATACGGTAAATATGTATATAAATAAATAATTTAAATATAGAAAGGCACGCATATGTATATGTACACACACATACACACACTAGTGTGTAAAGGAAAGGGGGAAGAGTTCGGTTGGAGGAAAACAGAACCTGGAAGGGCCGTCTGATCGGACTGAACCGGATCAGGCCATACGTTCAACCCAGGTTTCTCTTCAAGGAGGGAAGGAAAGGGGGAAGAAATAAAAGATTTCCGACTTTCAGGACTGTGTTTTCCGTCTCCTATCTCCTGTATGAAACTACCACATCCTAATTAGGATATGGCAGTCAGTCAAATCATTTTTGGTAACACAAAGTTGCTGGTCATCCTGGCTCTTATACCCTATAAACAGATTAAACAAGCTTAACTAAACCATTTGTTCGATCTAGTTGATTGACATATATTTGGGTATCATCTGCGTAGAAAAATATATCGGCGGTAGATGAAAACAATTTGTCCAAGTACTGCCCCTTGTGGAACTCCATAGGTCACTTGGATGTGTAGGAAGATGTATCATAGAAATGTATAAACTATTATCCATCTAATAAGTATGACTCAAACAGCTTCAGAGCTGTTCCTTCAGAGGCAGTTACATTTTCTGAACTCTGAAAACCTTTAAATTAAGCTCCTCTATGATGGGTAAATATCTAATTGATGCGCTTTATCCAGAATCTAAGAGAGGTTAAACATCAACCTATAGTCGACT
Organism: Thamnaconus septentrionalis; assembly: GCA_009823395.1. Taxonomy (NCBI): domain Eukaryota; kingdom Metazoa; phylum Chordata; class Actinopteri; order Tetraodontiformes; family Monacanthidae; genus Thamnaconus; species Thamnaconus septentrionalis. The sequence goes on along the minus strand of CM020508.1, from coordinate 21,706,932 downwards.
AAAACATACATATAAGCATATTGTTGGTTAAAACATTAAAACGTGGTTGGATTATTGCTATTTCAAAGGGCTGCAGCACATATTACTTGGTTAATGATTACTTCTATCGAGGACTGATATACAGGTTAAGGTGAAAAACTTCTGCAGCCAAGTAGCAATGGGGTCTGAGAGACAGATTGTTTCTAGTGAGAGCTGTGTGGGGTGTTTCTAAAGCCAACTCAAGAAAAAAATAAATTGTCACTGGCTTTTTGAAAGAAGTGCTGGATTATTTTTGTCACATTGATGTGATAATGACAGTATTTAAAAAGTCCAGGAAGTCCTGCAAAGAGATCCCAGAGTTGTGGTTCTCAGTCTGTCTGGCCACAGTCCTGAAGGACACCAAGGATTGTTCTACTTTTCCATAGCAGTGATGGATTGCTGGTTTAGCACCTTAACTTTCTTAGAGAGCTGCAAGGACCAAAAGCACTATCGATATGTTTGTTACATTTTGAGAGTCAACACTCAACACTGACGGAATTACCTGCTTGAATTTACTGCAACTTTAGTATCATCAGAGAGGAATGAGAACATGCCACAGCCCTTAAAGAGAAAATGAAAAGTTCAAAGACGGTGACAGATATGACAAGGAGAATGCAAGAAGGTGGACAAGCGGATAACTGAGAGAAAGAAGAGGGGGGGGGGGGGGCAAAGTGTGAACTATTGCTTCTTTGTGGCCTGTTAAAATCACTCCTTGGAGACTTCAGGGTCGGTGAGGACAAAGTAGGGAGGGGAGCCAGGTCTTTCAGAGCTCGGAGGGGAACAGCTCATGCTTGACCAAGTCTTTGCATCCCCGCTGACCTAATCTATATTCTTCTTTACTTTTGTCTGTATTCTTCATGTTTGTCAAAGCCAGTCATGATGTCGTGTCAGATCTGACATGCTTATCTGTACATTCAACTTCCTCTGTGTAAATGGACACTTTTAGTCTCTGTTTTGATCTCACTGTCATTGTGCTCAACGTTGCAGCTGAAGAGGTTTTTACACTACATGTTTGCTAGAGTTTGAAAACACAGACACCCCCATGTCGAAGGCTTGGTAAATCACACAGTCGTGAGAGGGAAAATATGCCTTTTTCTTTTTCTTTTTCTTTTTCTGTTGAGGTTTGGCAATACATCATAAAGCCATGACAAATAAAAGCAATAAACTATTTATTGTCTCTGGGGTACGAATGGTTACAACTCTCCACACAGACTGGAATGGCATTTACACAAAGAATTGGCCGTAAACGCATTTTATTTGAAACCCAGGATATAATTAGAAACTTGTGGTTTTCCAAGAAAGGATATGCATGTGAGTGTGTGTGTGTGTGTGTGTGTGTGTGTGAGCCCCAGTGAGTCTGTTTGTGTGTATGACAGTGTGCTTTTTACCCTTCACCACTTGTTCACTTTCTCTATTTCATTATGTCAAGTAGCTCACAAATATTTTTGTGTCAGAAATAAAGTTCATATGTGGAATTTCACAAGTGGCTGGGCCAAAGATACATTAGACTATATGGTCAGGAAATATGAATTTCGCATGGACGGCCCCTCGAAAACAAAAGGAAGTCACTTTGCCAGTGATCCATTTCCACTCTCGTGTCTTTGTTGCGAGGGACTTCATCTGCAGACTGGTCCCCACATTTTGATATTATTTACAGTACATTTAAAAGAAACACTTTTCAAGACATTGGAGCAACAATTGAGTAATTTCACAGTATTACTTTTTATTCAAAGATATTGAGTAGGGGAAATTACCTTGGTGTTATAATGGCAAGTCACACTGGCGTCCGCTGGTAAACGACAGATGAAATAAAACAAAAACAACTGAACTTGTAGAAGGTACGGTTGGAGAGTAACACAAAAGCGACCTATCTTCTCCAGCAGGTGCTAAAGGAACAGGTCGGAAAACACAGCTACTCTTCAGGGAAACCGTCGTCGTGTTTTATCCGTGTGTCTTTATTATTTCCCCCGCCCCCTCGCCCCCAACAAATCAGATCCTAATCCTGACACTGAACGTGAGCCCGTTATCCCTCAGCCAGCAGACTCTCTACGGAGCCTTCGCGCAACACCAGAGGACGGGGATGTGACTGTGCATGAGTTGCACAAGATTAATCTGCCTTGTGATGGGAAACCTTCTCAAGGTCTCGCGGGGGGAGAGATTTAAAAGCTGGAGCGAGATTACATTTTCTCTTTTTTTTTTCCACTGCTGACAGAGGCACATGAAGTATTTTACCAGTCGATTTTACCCCCCACCCCATTACCGACCCCGCTGCCGCTGCCTCATTACTCTCCCTTCTCTGCAAAGCGATAAGCGGTGGGGAGCCAATAACTTCTTCCCAACTCTCCCCCGCATTATTCTGCAGAGCTCAGCGTGTCCTTTACACAGTCACTGATGCAAGGAACACTGGCGCTGCACATGTGGGGAAATCTGGAGACCTTCATTTTGTTTGCAGCCCAGTGCAGTTAGACATCCTGGTAGAAACTCAAATCAAAAAACGTGAAAATCATGGCTCGTCTCTACTTTAGAAAACACTGTGGTGCATCGTGATAAATGACAAGAAATGGGACCTGGTTCTTTTTTAACTGAGTCGTGGTAATGAAAAAGGTTTTATCTTTTTTTTTTATTTAAGTGGGAATGAATACGTACTGTCTTGATTTGATTTGATTTGATTTGATTTATTTATTTCAAACATGAAAAGTAAAAATAAAAGGGATACAAAACCCAAAACATACGAAAGAAAACTTAAAAAACAACAACATAGAAATAAAAAAATAGGATAAGTAATCAAACAACAGTGAAATATATATCAAAATAATATTAGTCATGCTCGAAAAGGGGTAGGAAGAAGTAAAAACTTATGTGTACCTACCCCCAACTTCAATAAATATACAAGCTCATGAACTAAATTAAGGATATACGATCAGATAACAGAAAACAGAAAACAACAAAAACAACAACCAAAGACAAATCTAAACAGAGACAACTCCAGTTAAAAAATAGTGCTGGACTTCAGCTGTACGAGTACTGGAGAAATTTTATGAGTCTATATAGATATAATATATAAATATTTATATATATAATATAGATACAGATAGATATTCCTGTATATTCATATATAGACTGATTGTGATAATAATTGTAATAATAAGACAATAATACATTGCATTTTTTAATGTCCTTAAATCCCAACCAGAAGACCTTTAACAGCAAACTTTCTCTGGACAGAGGTTTTTTTTTTTTTTTAAGACTTTCTGTTTCTGCAGACCGTCATACATGTTGAACATCACAGCCACAGTTGACCTGCCCTATACAGCCTGTCAGCCCTTCTCCACATCCAACATCCAGCAGTCACAGCGAGGTGCTGCCCAGAGCGGCTGTCAGCCCCCTTGAGTGCAACGGCCAGGAGACATTGCAGTTGAAGGACCTCACATCCAAGCTAATTAGTCACCCGCAATCCAAACAGCGTGTCAGGCAACAGGTTGAAGGTTCAGCCAGAGCCACTCTGCCGCTGGTGTGCAGGACATGATGCCTTTTAGCCCATGGTGTCACGCACCTGCACAGTGTCGGGTCAGGCTCTGTCGTGTCAAGATATACATGTGTTCCGTTCACACCTAAGTCTGTCCGCTCTCTCTGTGTACCCCGGCCTTCCTTGGCAACACCTGCTTCTTTTTGGTATTTCTTCTATCATCTTAGTAGTTGACGTCCAAAAATTCAGTCTGGCTCTTTATTGTCTACTTGTGATCAACCCAATAGGCAGGCATCACACAACTCAGTCCCCTCCCCAACGCCCAGAGAAGAACCTTCCCACCTACTCCAGAGGTTTACATTTTACTCCCCAGGTGGTGCTTTCCATGTGTAATGCTGACATTTCTGGACATTTCATTGTTTTGAATTTGAATGTGTTAGTGATTGAAATGATGTAATTCCTCCCTTCAAACCCTCTCCCCCTAGCATCCATTCTTGGAGGTCTTGAAAGGCTTTCCTGACCTGGAAAACACACCAGTGTCTCCAGAGGCGACATCACCACTGAACATCTTTCTAGATCCACGTTTATCATCTGTCTTCCTCTGTAATCTGCTGTATCACTTTTTTTTTTTTTTGTTTTTTATTATGTGTTTGAAGTCTGAATCTAAATGACTTTCCCTCAGTTATGTCAGTCAAATCCAAATAGTTCTGAAGCTACCCTGGCTGCTCCACTGGCCTCGCTCGCTGCCTACCAGTTGTTACAGTTTGTATGAGTGAGGTTTAAGAACTCAATCCTCTTAGTGGGGAATTTGTCTTTGCATTCAAACACTCCCTGATCCCATCCACACTGGGGAGACGCATGTTGCTTAGAAAGTGAGGAGGAGTGTTTCAAAGCACAGTCCCTGAAGCCTGAACACCTCTGAGTGGGGCTTGTTCGGTATGTATGTCAGGACAGGAAGGAGAAACTGATCCTCTTAACAGCCTGGAATTGGCCCACTCTCAGGAAAGTGTCACTTGAGTTAGTCAACCTGAGAGCACCAGCAGAGATTGTCTAACCTTGTATCTCTGCCTCACGGTCGCATTTCCCTCCTGCACCCAGCCAGCCGTGAAAGCACTGCTGAGGAAAAAGGTGCCTGGAAAAACATTGCTGTTGCCTTCGTGTACAGCTAAGTCTGCTCTAGCTGCACTTTTAGGCATGTCAGTTCAACTAAAGGTGTTGCACTGCCTGTTTAACCAAGCTGTTCCTGTCACGGTGCTGCATTTATTATTTCAGTAACAGTTTATGATAATACAGTAAGTACACATTTTTAGCAGTTATTCATACTTAATAAGTGATGGATCAGGGTTTGGATTTGGCTTAGCCGACCAAACCTTAATGCATCATTTGTAAAGTGTAAATACGCACTCAATAAAGATATTAGGGCTGTCCCGATGCTATATTTCCACCTCCGATACGATACCGATATTTCAACCTTGAATATCGGCCGATACCGATATCAATCCGATATCAGCATGCTACAAATGAAACATACTTTCATTATTTATTCTGTAGTGTGGAGTGTTAAAAAAAGGCAGCATCAAGTGATATTACTCACACAGAGAATAAGAGTCAAAAACAGTTGTATAGGAGAACATACCACTAACACGAACAATTATTTTTTTTAAAACTGCGGAATAGAAAAAATAAATTATAAAATAAATCAGGAGGCCGTGAACAATGACCCAAATAACTTATAGTGCAAACAATTCAAAACAAATTAACAAGTTTACTGCTCGTATATTCTGAGAACAACTGAGAGCAGGAACAAAAAAACAACAAAACAATATCGTCAGTTAACTGAACTGGTGATGACCCTGACTCCTCCTTCTCCACCTTCTGCAGTCCCAGCATGATGTGGAGATTCTTTCTTCGCCAGAGTAGAATGGACCGCTTTCTATCGGAGTGTTAATATCGGAGACTTAAGATCACGTCCGATATAATCCGATATTCCTTTTTTTGGCTGATATCGGACCGATATCCGATATCAATATCGGATCGGGACAGCCCTAAAAGACATCATGTAACGGAAACAGTAACAAAGTGTCTTTTTATATTTGTGCGGGGATCAAACCCACAACCTTCTTGCTCTGATGTGACGCTGCTAACCACTGCATCACTATTCCGCCCAGTTGATTCATCGTGCTAAGAAAGCAGCCATTATCTCCACAGCTGAGCAGCGTAATAGAAAAACCCCTCCGGTTGACATGAAAGGCAGGCGGAAGAGAGCGAGGACAAGCTGCCAGTCTAATGAAAAATAATTATCAGGATCCCATCACTGTCATATACATACACAGTTTACCTCAACCGTCAAGCACTGTGTTTTCAAAGGGATGACACATGCGTAAAGATCACCTCTGTAACGTCACAAAAACTCAAAACAGAAAGGGTGGACGAAGTCAGAGCATGTTGCTGCGCAAAACGCGGACCTCCTGCTGAGACCTGCTTGCCAAATCTAAGTAGAGGCCAAACAAACCACCAACACATCTCAACACGTGTTCCAACCCTGACACCGTTGCCCCCACATGCAGCTGCTTTGATTAAAAAGCTGAAGAACGTTTTTCCTTTTGTTTCTTTAGTCACCTTTGAGCTCTACACATTCCTCTTTTTCTTCCTCCTCTTGCCTCCAGATGTGCTCCATGTTACGCAGCCAGTGACAAAGAGCGGTCAGGCTGTGTTCATTCCTACAATTTATTAAAAACAGACACAACAGGAAGAGTTTGTCCCTGCAAAGTTTGAGCGCAAAGTCACAATTGGAAAAATAACTGTGCTCAAAATTGATCTCCATTTTTACTGGTTTATGTTTTGTATATTATAAATGTTTAAGAGTGAACTATTCAGTGTGAGGGTGAATGTCTTTTTCACACCATGAGGGCCTGGCAACTTGTCAAGGGCGACCCTCCCTCCCCCCATCCTCCCAGATAGCTGCAGTTGACTCCAGTACCTCCACGACCCTGAGTGTGGCAAGTCTGTATAACTCCTGTGCTTCCAGGCAACTCACTGTAATTTCTGCTTAGGGAACACAGCTAAACCTTCTGGAGAACACACAACAAGCATGATCTGACATGGTTATTTACCCCTGTCCTGTACACCGAGGGCAGTCTTTCAGAGTCTTTCACAGGAAAGCAAGAGCAGTCGCAGACTTTTTGGAAAAATGATTCAACTGTCAGTCCAAACCTCAAAGCAGACAAATTAATGGGGCCTGAGCATGGTGGTTAACAAAGGCAGATGTCTACCACCCAAGTTGGCATCCCTCATAAGGTTACTTGTCATCTTCTTTGCTGTTATTTAGTAATAAAAACATGTAAAAGTACTAGGCTGGACAGCCACATGTTTTGATTGTAATCAAATAACCCATATTGTTAGTCACTCAGTTCAACAGATTTTACCACACACTTCTACCTACAGGCTAGGGCCTAGGACACAATGATAGACCCATAACTCTTGGTTATTTATTTTTTGGGATAAAACACAAGAAATACTCAAAAAACCTTGCCAGATGTGGGAAAGTCAAATCATTTTGCGGTGTTTTTTTTGTCTCATGAAAGACTGAGAACAAACTCCGTTAAGGCTACCAAACATCCCAAAAAGAGATTACCTGCCCAAGATGCATGCACATTTGTCTCACAGAAAGACACACACATCGCTCGGCAATCTTTGTGGTCCTCAACGTTGTCCGTGAGCACCTGTGTCCCAGACAGCAACAATACACCCTGCCTCATTAGCAGCTCCTCATTTCCCCCCGTGACAGACGAGGCTTGTCTTTGTAGTCATTAGTCCAGCTGAGCTAAAGATCGACAAATGATTTTCCTCATCAGAAAACTGGCAGAACACATTATTTATGTTTCCCCTTTCCTTGCAAGTCATGCTCGACATCATTCAACCAAATTACATTTTAATCTTTCCCCTGATTGAAAATCAACCCAACTGGGAGAAGTAAATAGGACTGGAAATGGCTGTGCTGGCAGAATAACATCAGTTATAGACTGTGTTGCACTGTACCAGGACTGCAATTTTTTTTCACAAAGCAAAGGATGTGAAACGTATCCGCTCAGCAATCATTGGGTGATCTAACCTCCAAGGTCCAACCCCGAATACAGAGTGCCAAGAGGAGGAAATCGCTACCATTTTTATAGACTTTGGCGTGACCCAGCCGGGAATCCAACCCACAACCTCCCAGTCTTAGGGCAGACACTCTACCACTGGACCACTGAGTTAGGGAAATATTTTAAAAAGTCAATTTCCATTATGCTATACATATTCAGTGACAGTAAAGTACTCTTTCACAAGAAAACAATTAGCGAGGTTAATATGCATAGATCATAATTTCCACAAAATATAAAACTTCAAAAAAAGGTTTTAATCCATTTATCCATCCAGTTTCTCTGCTCATCTGGACGTGGGTCACATGGGCAACAGGCTTAGAGGGGTATTTCAGCTCTCCTTCTCTCTAGCAATGCCTTTCAGCAACAAATGGGTGACCCAAGAACCTTCCAACCCAGGCCAAATACAGTACATAGTCCCTGCTGCAAGTCCTGAGAACATTCATGGGCCTTTGCCCCAGTGGATTTGCCTGGAACTCCTCAAAAGAGAGGTGGTCCTGGAGGATTCCTGAATTGATACGAGAACCACCTCAGTTTGCTCCTTTCGGCACCAAGCAGCAGCAGCAGCAGCCTTGTCTGAGCACTCTCCAGATCTCTATATGCTCACTACCCTATCCATACGACGTTTGAGCTGAAGCAACCATTCCATCATCCGAATGTATACCTTTGTTCCAGAAGACTGACAACTGTGATATTGCTGGATAAAAATTGCCAGTTTCCATTTTTTGAAAAATGGAACCAGTCCAGTCTGCGACTCCGCACACACTGTTAACGAGACAGTCTCACAATGTCCAGCGTCTACAAGCCTTCAGCATCTCAGGATAAATCTCAACCATCCTTGGTAATGAGTCTTCTCGCAAGTCTTCTCACCCGAGCCCTTGCCAATAGCATGGCAGTTGGATTTGGAGACTCCTCAAAGCGCTCTTTCCATTGTCCAACTCTCCAGTACAGCTTAGCAGTTGGCATTTCCAGCCGAGTACCAACATCTTCACGCACTGAATGCTCTCCTGGAGGTGGTGACTGAATATCGGACAGTGTATTGACCAAATGTTCCCAGTGCACCCGCTCATTTGGACTTCCCTGCTCTGTCTGGCATCCTCTCCTGCAACCTGATCCAACTCACCACTAGGTGGTGATCCGTTGACAGCTGTGCACCTGCCTTCACTCAAGGGTCCAGAACATACAGTCACGGATCAGATGATACAAGTAAAACATCATCTTTTGACCTAAATTGTTCTGGCACCAAGCACACTTATAAGTAAGGATGCACAATAAATAATTCATAAATAATCGATCTGAATGAGTTATTGTTTGGACTTGGGTTTGGGTGACACAGTGGTGCAGTGGTTAGCACTGCTGCCTTACAGCAAGAAGATCGTGGGTTTGATCCCGGGGCCTGAGGCCTTTCTGGGTGGAATTTGCAAGTTCTCACTGTGTCTGCATGGACGCTTCATGTACACCAACTACTTCCCACAGTGCAAAACACGCACACAGGCACATTGGGAACTCAGAACTGGGCCGAAGCATGACTGCAATAGGTATTGTTGGGACTGGTAGGTTGCAGGTTCGATCCCCCGGCCGGGTAATTAGTTGGATCACAACTCTTTAGAGCCTTAACAACAAGGGGTGTGAATGCCAATGTTCAGTTTTTTTTATTTCTTTTCACCAACTGGCACCATTTGCACAGATCCATAGCCTACCATTCTGATTCAAATGACATGATGGTGACACAAGGTTAAAACGGTGCCAAAGGCACCAATCTGCCCAGGCCCATGCACTGCAATAAGCCAATGCTTTAGGGTGGACCTTACAAAGTGTGACTGGGGCAGAGGCCCCTGAATGTGCTGCGGACTCACAGAAGGGACTTTATATTTGGCCTGGCCTGGGAGGACCTCAGGTCACCCATGAGTTGCTGGAAAGCACTGCTAGAGAGAAGCCTGTTGCCCACGTGACCCACTTCCGGATAAGAAGAAAAAAAAATCTATGGACACGTGGATGAAATACTTGGAATATCAGCAATCCAACGACATTGCAAAGTTTGAATGTTTCTGGACAAAGAGGTACAAAAATAGCATCTGCAATTTAGTTGAAAGTTGTAAAGTTGTAAATTCTTTAAAAAAAAAAAAAAAAAAAAGGACATTTTGTTCTCAAAACTTGTGAATGCCATTCACTGCTAATTTATTGCCCTGGGAAGCAACCATATTTACACAAAAGAGACAAAAGTGTTTCTCTTTTTTTTAAAAAAAAAGTGAACAGGCAATAAATAAGTAAACAAACATGAAATTTCAGATGTGGACAAAAGTGCAGAAGGACAAAAATGTCAAATCAGAAGAAAACAAGCTGAGCTCGGGAGGTTTCTTTGCTATTCCTGGGCCTTTCCTTACCCTCTGCTTGTTTTTATATAATGCAGTCTTAACAATTTTTCTGCTTCTTTGGTAGAACTCAAACAATGGACAATACTGATTGCTTTATTTTCCTAGTATGTACCCCCTTCTTGCGTTTGTTATTGCAGAGCAGTAGGATACGTAGGAGTGGGGGCCAAAGCTGAGCCTGCAGAATCTGAACATTCTATTTCAAATAACTTGAAATTCTGTGTGGTCATTCTTGGGCAAAGGGGGTCTTTTTTAAGTGGCTGGCTGGGAAGAGAGCTTGGACTCTGGCCAGTGGGAATAAAGTGCCAGATCACCAGGTCTAGCGCAGGCCGGGGGTCCCTGAAAAGTGAGCAGTGCCTCTGTTCCTCGAGCTGCTATGCGGTCCCGCTCTGCACGTGCGAGGCGGCTACGCCTGCTATTCCAACTGACATGTGCATCAGAAGACAGCAGCTTACGCAAGACACCGCAGTCAAACGACACCTCTCCAACTTGTATGCGGTTGAGAGTTAAAAAGAGACGTATTATGGTTTTGGGAGGCCACCTGCGCACCTTGACCAGGTGTGTTTATACTTGCATGGTGACATCACCAATGGCACCCACATGCGCTCATTCAATGGCATTGATCCTAGCTGGGGATGTGGCCAGTGGCGAGGGAACCTCAAGTGGTTTGGGAGCAGCTAATAAAACAAAAACCTGCCTGTCAGCAGCCAGCAGAAGAATCTATCTATCCATCGATCTATCTGTAAATGGAAAAAAAAAAAAAACAACACAACTTGTCACTGGGACTTGAGGGACATTCGACTCAAGTATGTCAATCAGTACAACATAAAAAGCCAAAGATAAAAGGTTTTATCACCTTCAGGGTGATGGAGTGTATGTTTGTGTGTACGTATGGGTGATTGATTTTAATTGTTGCTTTTATTACTCTGTTTTATTACTTCTTTTTTTTCAGCGTCGATTTAGGATATTCTACTGCACCGATGTTTGGCACTTAATTTCATTGTCAACCTTTACAATGACAATAAAGTTTCTATTCTATTCTATTCAGCTGATTTTTTTTTTTTTTTTGCAGGGCTGCCCGTCTTGCCTTCTCCTCGAGCTGGATGCAGCAGTCCCCTCATATCGGAGGGGGATCTCCGCTTACATTATTCATTCAGAGGAGGGTGTGACTTGTTGGCTCTCTCTTCCCCCCCACCCCCGGTCTGTATAAAACCAGCAAGTTCGCGTAAAAGAAAGTACAGATGGAGAAGGCCGACCGGCTCGCTGTGTCAGAGAGAGTCCTCCTGAGCCTGCGCCGCGACTCACCCGCTGCCCTCCTGTGACCGGCTCGAGATCGGCACGATGCCCGCCGCCGCCGCCGCCGCCGCCGCCGCCCCGCCGCCCGCCTGCTCTGTGTGCTCGCCGCGCTGGCGGCGCTCTGGCGGCCCGCCGCCGCCGCCGTGGGGCCGCTCGTCCGCTGCGAGCCGTGCGACGTCGGCGCGCTGCTGCTGTGCAAGCCGCTGCCCAGGGAGTGCGCGGAACGGGTGCGGGAGCCCGGCTGCGGCTGCTGCATGACGTGCGCCCTCGCCGAGGGTCAAGCGTGTGGAGTGTACACGGCGCGCTGCGGCTCCGGCTTAGCCTGCCGCCACCGGGCGGGGGAGAGGCGCCCGCTGCAGGCGCTGCTGGAGGGCCGGGGAGTGTGCTCCAGCGGCGGCGGGGCCAGGAGAGCCAACAGCGGCGTTCCCCGACAAGGTACGAAGAGAAGTCCCCGCTGGTGCTGTGTGTGTGTGTGTGTGTGTGTGTGTGTGTGTGTGTGTGTGTGTGTGTGTGTGTGTGTGTGTGTGTGTGAACAGACTTAACAGCGGCGTTCTGCAACAAGGTACGAAGAGAAGTCCCCGCTGGTGCTGTGTGTGTGTGTGTGTGTGTGTGTGTGTGTGTGTGTGTGTGTGTGTGTGTGTGTGTGTGTGTGTGTGTGTGTCGAACAGACTCAACAGCAGCGTTTTGCAACAAGGTACGAAGAGAAGTCCCCGCTGGTGCTGGGTGTGTGTGTGTGTGTGTGTGTGTGTGTGTGTGTGTGTGTGTGTGTGTGTGTGTGTGTGTGTGTGTGTGTGTGTGTGTGTGTGTGTGGGGCGAACAGACTTAACAGCAGCGTTCTCCGACAAGGTACGAAAAGACGTCCGCGTTGGTAGTGTGTGTGTGTGTGTGTGTGTGTGTGTGTGTGTGTGTGTGTGTGTGTGTGTGTGTGCGCAAGTCTTCAAAGTTGGTCAGTCAGTGGCGTGCTTCCCCCCTCCCCTCCCCTCCCACACACCCACTCATCGCGAGCTCCTGGTTGCCATGTCCGTCCAGTGGGCTTCGACTTGTCCTCCCCCTCGGTGAAAACCTTTATTGCGCGTCTTCTCTTCTCTCTTAGTTTCCGTGCACGCCTCCCAATGTAAACGACAATGCCGCTGATGTCGGGGTTTTTTTTTCTTTTTTTGTTCTTCAACAAGCAGAGCTTGACATTGCGCACTTGACGTGTTCCTCGTTGCTTCAACAAATCCCGAAAGGCTTCCTGAAAGTTTGAGTCCACGACAAAAAACATGCACACAAACACAAACAATCGAGCTGAAGTTACTCGTGAGTAAAATTTCTGCTGTGTGCCACATAAGAAAGTCAAAAGATGACGGTAAAGAGGATGTGAGACATTATTATTATTATTATTATCATTATTATTATTATTATTATTATTATTATTATTATTATTATTATTATTTCCTCCTTAACACAGCTGTGCTCACCGACACACAAGCTGACAAGAACAAACATTGTCTACGCTCCGTCAAAACCAATATTTAAGCAAAGCCACATACATACTGTAAGTACACAGTCATGCATGGCTGTGCAGACTGTGTGGAGACCGTGCCCTTTTCTCAGTAAGGCCATATTTCAGATATCTCACAATTCTTTTGCAGCCTTGTTTGTGCCATTAAAAAAAAAAAAAAGCATAGACACTGCAGCTGGTCTGGTCACTGCGATCAAGCCAACCGACGGTTCGACTAAAGCGGTCGAGCAAGCAGACACTCGATTTTCGCTTGCTCTGTGTACACGAGGCATTACGGTAATCACTGAGCCCAACGGAGACTGGATAGAATTGCTTTTCTCTATACTTCAGGTGAATATTTTGTGAAAATTCCTGACTGTCAGTCTGTCATTCCGTGTCTGGCTGGTAGAACGCCACCCCACGATGCTCCCTGCTCAATTTCGGAAAATTCTGATGTCGCATATCAAAATAAAGCTCTTCCAAAAAGTGAGATTTTCCCGTTTGTTCTTCTAAACGTCAAATTCATATTTTGTGGAAATTCACAATTGCCAGTCAATCATTCCACTTCATGTGCAGTGGGGGCATGTTGAGAGGGTCTCCAGCTGCACCGCATTGTGTGTGAATGGATGCTTCACAGGGGGTCAAACGACACAACATGCCACCTCATTGTGAACACACAGTGGCGTTGTGTGTTTTGGCACCTCCGACGTCACAGCTTCCTAGGAACCTCTGTGTGTGTTGTGTGTGTTTCGCCTGCCGGGTCATTTGGTTTGGCCACAGTCATGACGTGTGCTGAGGAATCAATAGCAATCCATCAATAATTGTCAACGGACCCGCATGTTCACACTGTTACTATTCAACAAGTCAATCATAGCAGAGGCATCTCTGTTTATTGCTCATCACCATTAAAAGCATTGTGGGGAATGTATGTGAATAGACGCGTTATCCTAGGCATGGGCAAACTATGGCCCGCGGACCATATTTAGCCCGTTAAGCTTTTTAATCCGGCCCGCCAAGCTAAACACTGCGGGGCTTCAAAGGCACTGATATTGTTGTAACTTTGCTTTAGTTAATTTTCAGTTGACATTCAAGCACATTTTCTACATATCCCCTGATAGATTGTTTCCTACTATGAGGTGGCTCACCAAAACACTCCATCCATCTGCTGCTGCTCCGCTACCCCCCTCTCTGGCACATTTTTCAACCCATTGTGGCTCCACCAGTCAAATAGTTTGCCCACGTCTGTGCTATCCTCATACATGGACACCCTTTGGTGCATTGGATTGCACACAGGTTGGCTGACACAGAGGTGCAGTGGTAAGCACTGTTGCCTCAAAGCAAGAAGTCGGTTGGTTCGATTCCGGGCCTGGAGCCTTTCTGTGTGGACTGCGCATGTTCTGCCATGCTGTGTCTCAATTCAGGGTCTGCATCCTTGAAGTGCGCATTTTGAAAGGAAGTTGCGTCATAGAACTGCGCGAAGGCTCGTCCCAATTCCCAAGGGTGCTTAGGACGCTCAAAATGCGTACTCGGAAATACGCACTCGTTTTAGCCGATTCCAAGGATGCACCGCTACTATCCTTCGCGTACTTATGCATCCCAGGATGCTTTGCGTGCTGCTACAAAGCATCGTAGGATCCTGGAAAGTCAGCTGAAATTAGCGCCATCTACTGGCAAAGACACAACGTATAAATTTAAGTATATGTTTCACATAAAGTATCCAGTTTTTTAACGTAGAATTTTACTTATTTGATCATCCAACAGCATCGTTAGGCTAACCAATGGTTAGCTTGATACTATAAAAACGTCACTTCCGGGGTTGGCCAGCCGGAGGGAACGGCGGTGACGAAACGAGGAAATACGCTGAAGGCTAGACCGTCCCGAGTGGTTACCGGGGAGGCGGGGTTTGGTCCGTCCTTCTAGGCTGGGTACTCGAAGAACGCTTCCTTCAGACGGAGGACACTCGGTCTGAAGGGTGCAGACCCTGAATTGAGACACAGCAACTGTGTCTACATGGGTTCTCTCTGGGTTCTCTGGCTTCCTCCCACAGTCCAAAGAACATGCATGAATCGTCCGCAGGTGTGTGAACAGGTGTATATTGGTTTGTCTTTCTGTTTGACCCTGCAGACATCTCAAGTGAGGGGTCAGTGGGTAGAGAGGCTGGATCTTTTAATCAATCTCAATCCTCGGGGTGAGGTTTAAAAGTGTGGTGTCTCTGCTGCCTCCACTGGCAAAACTGTTCAACTGCAGCCCCAGTCTGGGATGTGGAGCCGCCTCTCACTCTGACATTAACAAGCTCTCCTCACCACAGACCATTTATCCTGGTGCCATTATGCAAATAAATTGCGTAATGTGTTGGGTGTTAAAATGCCCAGACTTCCTAGTAAGGATATTTAGGATTTTTCTTATTGCTTAAAATGAATAAATGAATAAATAAAAAAGTAACAATGTTTTCCAGGGCCCAGTATTTTCCACCCATGGTCATGAACAATGGCTATTTTTGCAACATGCAGAAAATTGGCAGGCGTTTTAAGTCAGGCAAGGGAGTGTCCACACCCCTCTGAGAGAATATATGGCCATTTAATTTGTTCCAGTCATTGTTTATGTTGCGTAAAGGCTTGAAGCAGACGTGGAAACCAAGGAGAAGCACAGTTAATGTCTTCAAACTGAGGTTGAGTCCAGTGGTGCAGTCTCTATGTGATACGCAGGTATACGACATATAACCTCTAGAAAAGGTTCCCAATTACCGTAAAACCACTACAAAATGTGCAAAGATACGTATCGGTATGTTCTTTTGACACAACGTTCACTTTCCTGTTTAAAAACGTGATTAAAAGGACGTTTTGTGTTGGATGTGTTTGAGAGTCAGCCATTGCTTCTGTGCCGCAGCAGAGAATTTATTTGTGTTTGCACCACTTGTTGCACTTGATTGCTGAAACTTTATAATATATATACATATATATATATATACACACACAGTCTTTTGATCATTTATTCAATTTTTTCTCAATTAAAGTCCAGCTGTAAATGTATCTTGTGTTGCTTACAATACATATACACTTAGACTATGACATCATCAGCCTTCCATGAGCTTATTTATATATGGAAGATGGATACTTAATGCATTGCTGAGCAGTGGCGGTGGTTCTTGTTTTGTATTGTTTTGAAGCAGCTGCTGCTGGACAGATGTGTCTGGGAAAGTACACCCACTAGAATAAACTAGACTACAGCCCTGGCTGAGTCCCTCCACTGCCAACATACCTGGACCCCGAAGTGCCCTCATTCCAGCACGTTGGACCGGACATTTCAGAAATGCGCGTGTGTGTACCAGCCAGCCACTGCTGCGTGTGTGTGTGTGTGTGCTCCTGTCATCCCTCCTTGGGTCGCCTCCAAATTTCTTTTGGATCCTCTGTGACTGCGTCCTTGGTGTTGCAAGTTGAGCAAGTGGGCACCCGGCTTCTCGTTTAGTCCCTTCTATATTAGGGCCAAGAGTTCCGAGCCCCCTCCCACTTCTTCTTGACAGTCAGGTGGTCTCGTCTCTGTCTTTGGCGCTTTGACAGCAGCCTCTGCCAGCGCCACGTTATTAATATGCTCCATTATCTCAACATCCGTCTCTCGTCTCATCTTGCCTTCATAGCCTCTACTTCTACTTTTTACTGTTTGACGGACTTTTTAAACCTATTATTATTGCATTGAAACCGTCGTTGTTTATGTTGTTGGTGGTTGTAGTAGTCGTAGTAATTGTTGCTGTTGCAAACTGACAATTGTCCTTTTTCCCATACAGATACAAACCAGGTGGATGACGTTCTTGCCAACACAACGGCGACAATGACAGTCCTGCCTGGCATGGTGACTGTGAAGAGTGGCCACAGTCGTGGCTCTATGGACACTAGGACTCATCTGCATAACAAGTTAATCCAGAAGGATCAGAACAAGAAAACTCAGAGCTACAAGGTGGAGTCACTGTCAGGAGGAGCCAACGTAGACATACACAACTTCTCCCTGGAGAACAAGAGGGAGACCGAGTATGTAAGTCACACCCAAACATAGAAACCTTCTGCTACAAACCCTGGATTATTTCTGTTCTTGGAGGATTAACGTGTGTATATTATGAATGAAGTTTTTGAGTAAAAAAAAAAAGCGTGATAAACTATACTCCAGTAAAATACCACAAATAAATATTCCCCAAGCTTGTCCCGGGTTTAACCCCGGCTTCATCCAGTCAGCTGGGATGGACCCCAGCACCCAACGCCTGAAGTTAAGACCAAACAAAAGATAATTAACAGTTGTTTTTGTTATGTTTTTTAATGAAACCTTTAGACTACTGGCTTTCCATGTCATGTGAACGGATCCATTTGGAAAGAATGCACATCATATCTGTCTGTGGTAGGTAGTGGCATGCATGTGCTACCTCCTGCACGTGCAACGCAGAAAACCCACTAGATTCACACAGAAGGCCTTGCGGACGAGTCTCTCATCAAAGCAATTAGTGCTTGAAGGGGTCTTGAAGTTATGCTCGGTCATGTAACAACATAGTTTTGGTTGCACGTCAGGAACAATTCCGTCAGAAGCTTCTATTTGAAGACTTTGGCTCCAGACCCTAAACCCAATGTTGCATCAGGAATGCATAACTGTAAACAAATGCTATGCAAGAATTATAAAATTAACGGGCACAAAAACATAAAATAGTGAAAAAGTAATACTATTTTACTTAAAAAGGCATGTCTTCAAAGGTGTTTAAACAAAAACAGGTAACATTACCAAGTGTGGAGACGGGTCAGTGTCAAACCTTTTGACGTCAGTGTGTCGCTCTTTTATATTAATAAATCAAATTGTTATTTCAACCCCTGCCGAGTGAGTTCCAACAGCGACAAATGAGCCAATCACTGCCCCATTCACGCCAATCTCTCAAGATCCATGAAGTGTTTAAATAGTTTGGATCACATTAGTGGCTCTGAATCACACAAGGCTGCTATGGTTGCAATTCTTTTTTTTTTTCAGCAGGGGTCCACCGACCAGCGACACGACACACTGTAGTTTGAAGGCGTGCTTAGCTTGATTGCATTTGCATTTGGTTTAGCTTCAGTTTTATAATGACTGCTGTGCCTCAGATCAGTGGTTCTCAACTGGTGGAGACTCAGGACTCAAATTACACTGCATATAGATGTATAAATATATAGTTGTAGATATAGATATATGTATACAAACTGACCGTGAAGCCGCGAGCCACCAGTTGAGAAACGCTGCTTTAGATGGTACACAAAAGGACATCATGATCTGATGCTGTGTAATTAAAATGATTGCCAAGAGTTCAATGCAATAAGACATAACCTTAGCAGAACAAAATGTTGAAACCAAATTCTGTGAGTGAGTGTGAGTGAAAACTACACTTACTCTAACAAAAAGTTGTCATTCTAGTGCAGGGGTGGGCAAACGTTTTGGCTGGCGGGGCCACAATGGGTTCTAAGATGAACCAGAGGGGGTTAGCGGAGCAGCAGCAGATGGATGGAGTGTTTTGGTGAGCCAATTCATAGGAGGAAACCATCTATCATGGGATGTGGAGAAAACATGTTGCTTTAATGTCAATGGAAAATGAAGCAAAGCAAAGTTACAACCAAATCAGCATCTTTGAAGCCCCACCAGGGTGTTTCGCTCTTAGAACCTCCTAGAACCATCCAGAACCACCCCTGGACCACCAGGGTGTTTAGCTCTTAGAACCACCCAGAACCACCTAGAACCACCAGGGAGTTTAGCTCTTAGAACCACCTAGAACCACCACGGTGTTTAGCTCTTAGAACCACCTAGAACCACCTAGAACCACCAGGGTGTTTAGCTCTTTATTGAAATGACTCTGAAAACACTGAAAAAAATGGATGAATTACCACTATTTTATGACTCATTTTTTAGACTGACTATTAATATCATTTCTTCAAGTTTGGCGGGCCGGATTAAAGAGCTTAACGGGCCGCATATGGCCCCCAGGCCGTAGTTTGCCCACGCCTGTTCCAGTTGGAGACAGCGCTGTTCTTTGGCTCCAAATACAACAGAAAGCTGTGCAGAGATGATGCAAGCATGCTCAGGCCTGAAGTGTTGAGTGAAATGTAAATACTGGAGACTTGGGTGGGTGGGGGGGTGGGGTGTGTGTGCATGGGGCAATCATGCCTGGGCACATTGTACAGCAAACCCGCTAGCCAAGTAGGCATCACCCTCCTTAAGCACCTGAAGAAATGCTTGTAGAAAGACCAGGAATCAATCTTCACCATGGAGCTTCTGGAGCGCCGCCGACTTTACAGCCTTGGGTTTTGCCGTAAATGTTTGTAATTGCGGGTCATCTGTATCCACGAGTGTCTGAACGAGCGCTTAACACGAGCGTTGTTTGTTGTTTGATGTGTTTTTTTGTTGTTTTTCCGCCGCTGTTGCTAAGGGGCCGTGCCGGCGGGAAATGGAGAGCATCCTGAGCAGCCTTAAAATCAGCAACGCACTCAACCCTCGAGGTTTTCGCATACCCAACTGTGACAGGAAGGGCTTCTATAAGAAAAAACAGGTGACTAATGGCTTTGATCCCCTTTTTTGTTTGGTTACACACACACACACACACACACACACACAGAGGGAGGGAGAGAAACCTGAAGACATGAAAATAGACTCGCCGCATGTCTGAACACTTCCAAAGAATCCTTCCAGTCTCATCCCTCCCTCCCTCCCACTCATGCACAACGTGCGCCCCCCCCCATTCCCTCCCCTCCTCGCAGCTCCGGTTGCCTTGACAGCGGCATCAACACTATATTATCAGAATGGTTAATAACCGTGTATTACTCCGGTAAATGCACTGCAGCCGTCTGAGTCACGCCGCGCAGGAAATGAAGTCAGTCAGGTGTGTTTGCGGGTGTTTGGGCCGGAGTGTGTGTGTGTGTGTGTGTGTTTGGGGAGGGGGGGGGGCAAGAATGTGGTCCCCGGGAGTGTGTGTGTGTGTGTGTGTGTGTGTGTGGCACGGTTAATGTGGCGGCAGAGCAGTGTGTGTGTGAGCGTGGCGATGGTTGAGTGCAGGAGTGGGCAAACTTTTTGACTGGCGGGGCCGCAGTGGGTTGTAAAATGTGCCGGGGGGGTGGCGAGCAGCAGCAGATGGATGGAGTGTTTTAGTGAGCCACCTCATAGGAGGAAAGAAATATCATAGGATATGTAGAGAATAATAATCATAATAATAATAATGATGACCCAAAGCACTTTACATTGAACCCATGATTCATTCACACTGCTGCTGCTGCTGCTGGTGGAGTTCCATGTGTAGCCACAGCTGCCCTGGGCCAGACTGACGGAAGCCTGGCAGCCAATCAGACGGCCCCTCCGACCACCACCACCACCATCACCCAACATCCAACATCCACTCACATTCGTACAAGGCAGTGCGGGTTCAGTGTCTTGCCCAAGGACGCAACGACAGCAGGATTTGAACCGCCAACCTTTCGGTCATTGGACAACCCGCTCTACCTCCTGAGCTACGGTCGCCCCAGGAGGTAGAAAAAAAAAAAGTGTTTTAATGTCAATGGAAAATGAAGCAAAGCAAAGTTACAAGCAAATCGGTGTCTTTGAAGCTCGTGGTATTTGGTTCTTTATTGAAATGACTCTTCAAACACTGAAAACATGGATGGAATACAGTGAGTTTATTCCCCCTTTTTTTTTTTTTTCACTATTAATATAATTTCTTCAAGTTCAACGGGCCGGATTAAAAAGCTTCACGGGCCGCATATGGCCCCCGGGCCGTAGTTTGGCCCAGGTCTGGTTTAGTGAGAGTGTATAGGTGTGGGCTAGCAAAAAAAGAAAAAGGAAAAATCAGGAGCACCCGCTGAATATGGGAGAGCTTCAATTTGATCTGAGCGCTTTGGTGTGTAATACCGTAAAGGATGCGATGATAAGAGATGGATGACGGATGAATGGATGGACGGGAGAGAATTTCTCATGAAATGAAAACCAAGGACAAGTTTGGAGAAGTGCCACTGTCTCGCTTGGCCGGCCGGGTGAAGCTCCTTATCGTCGGGGATTGGGCGTACCGAGCGAGAGCCTCTTCTGAGAAGAGCGTGAGTCACCAGAGACTCTGTGAGTGCCTGTGAGTCACAGCAGCAGGGGAGCCACAACACAGCAGAGTGAAAAAAAAAAAAAAAAAACCCTCACTGCTTCCCAGAAGACTCCCAAAATGCAATTTCCTCTGCACCTTAACAAAGATTCAACACTTGTTTCAACAAATATCAGCAGCTGAGTGTGCGTGTGTGTGTGTGTGTGTGTGTGTGGCCAATCTGCCTGAGGATTCATGACGAGAAAGACTCTAAACAGGAGACTGTGTCAACTGTCGAGAGCAAGGCGTGGGCAAACTACGGCCTGGGGCCCTTATGTGGCCAGTTAAGCTCTTTAATCCGGCCCTCCAAACTTGAAGAAATTATGTTAATAGTCAGTCTGTCATAGAATAGCTGTATTTCATCCATTTTTTTTCAGTGTTTTCAGAGTCCTTTCAATAAAGAGCTAAAGACCCTGGTGGTCCAGGGGTGGTTCTGGATGATTCTAGTTGGTTCTAGGAGGTTCTAGGAGCTAAACACCCTGGTGGTCCAGGGGTGGTTCTGGGTGGTTCTAGTTGGTTCTAGGAGGTTCAACGAGCTAAAGACCCTGGTGGTCCAGGGGTGGTTCTGGGTGGTTCTAAGAGCTAAACACCCTGGTGGGGCTTCAAAGACGCTGATTTGGTTTTGCAACTTTGCTTTTGCTTCATTTTCCATTGACATTAAAGCAACATGTTTTCTGCACATCCCATGATAGATTGTTTCCTCCAATGCAGTGGCTCACCAAAACACTCCATCCATCTGCTGCTGCTCCGCTAACCCCCCTCTGGTACATTTTAGAACCCATTGTGGGCCCACCAGTCAAACTAGATCATCAATATGAGGATTAAAGCATGGATCATACAGTGACAACAAGATGTTGTCGTGACTATTACTATTAGTCATGCACCGATACCTATACCAGTATTGGGTATAGGTACCGCTACCAGGGTTGAGTACTCTACTGGTACCCGTAAAATACGTGCCGATGCTACAATGTCGATACCAAGTTGTTACATTTGTGTTTGCACTGCAGTGAAACTTGGGGAGCATGGCATTGGTCCGACCTCCCATTGGTCCGACAAATTGCCCATTGGTCTGACCTCCCCTAACCCTAACCCTAACCCTAACCCCAGTGGGAGGTTGGACTAATGGGCTGAAAATGAACCAAAACAAAGTTACAACCAAATCAGTGTCTTTGAAGCCCCACCAGGGTGTTAAGCACTTAGAACCTCCTAGAACCAACTAGAACCACCCCTGGACCACCAGGGTGTTTAGCTCTTTATTGAGATGACTCTGAAAACACTGAAATACGGCTATTTTATGACTTACTGGCTATGAATATCGTGACTTTAAGTTTGTAAGGTTGGATTAAAAAGCTTAATGGGCCGCTTATGGCCCCCAGGCCGCAGTTTGCCCACGCCTGGTCTATTGTTAGAGAACAATTGCGCGTGGTCCGTCGCTGAAAGGGAAACGCTCGCAGCGTTAGTGTTTATGCGAGTTGTGTACTTGTTTTATTTGGTTGTGCCGAGTGCAATCAGTCCTGTTGGACGAGGACGCAGCTCTAAATAAACCCACTGTAGTGGATGATATGTTTATCGCTCGCGCGTGCGTGCGTGAGTGCAGTGTGTGTGTGTGTGTGTGTGTGTGTGTGTGTGTTCAGTCTATGTGTTGTTTGTAATTTGAGGGGTCACAGCGCTGTGGGAGAACTTTCAACACTGTCAGTGCTTTTGCTGTGCGATGGAGGAACCTATTTTTAACATGAATTGGCCCAGTATCCCATTTCAGGGCTCGCTGGGACCAAACAGTGACCCACTCATTACACCCATCACCACTTTCTATTTAGCCTTGCACTCTTACTCAACCCCGTGCTCTCTTATTCGAAATTTCCACGCACCAGTCATTACCCCCCCCCCCTCCTCCTCCCCACCACCACCATTGTGCACCGCCGACATTCATTCACCCGCCTGGTCGTCTTCTACATCCTGCTCCTCCTCCCACCTGGGCCGACCTTGTCTGGCCACCAATCAGCCTGCAGAGGTTCTGAATGGGAGGCCCAGTGGCTGTGTCTCAATTCAGGTGTCTGCATCCTTCGAAGGCTGCATTTGCAAGGAAGTTGCGTCATAGCCGCGAAGTTGGGCTCGTCCCAATTCCCAAAAGTCCGAAGGACGCTCCAAATGCGCCCTCGAAAATGCGCCCTACTTTTAGCCGATTCCAAGGCTGCACCGCTACTGTCCTTCGCGTCCTTCTGTATCCCAGGATGCTTTGCGTGCTGCTGCAAAGCATCCTGGGATCCTGGGAAGTCAGCTGAAATTAGCGCCATCTACTGGCAAAGACACAACGTATAAATTTAAGTATTGAAATTTCACGTAAAATATTCAGTTTTTAACGTAGGGTTTTTATTTATTTGAACATCCAACGACATCGTTAGATGGCGAACCATTGGTTAGCTTGATGCTATGAAAACGTCACTTCCGGGGTTGGCCAGCAGGAGGGAACGGCGGTGACGCAACCAGGAAATACGCCGAAGGCCAGACCGTCCCGTGTGGTTACCGGGGAGGCGGGGTTTGGGTTGGTCCTTCTGGGCCGGGTCCTTCAGAGGACGCTTCCTTTCAAGGATGCAGACCCTGAATTGAGACACAGCCAGTGAGTGTTGGGAGGAAGATCCAGTGACTTGAGGATGCCAGCAGAAATCCCTTATCCCTTGTCACTCACAGGATCCCTGGCACACACACACACACTCCAGCGTGACTTGGAGTGATCTACGCACACACACACACACACACGCCCGACCACAGCGGCTTTTTAATTACTGCTCAGCTGTCAGAGGTTCTGATGGCTTATTTCTCGCCCAGCATCTTCTATCATCCCCTCCCTGGACTTCTAATCCAGTCCTCCGAGGTCTCCAGTGACACTTTGAACTCCTTGAGTTGGTTTTGGTTTTTTTCAAAAACAATGTGGAAAGTACGTTTTAGTTTGGGGCAAACATACAGTTGTGTTCAAAAGTTGACAAATATCATGACATATATATATATATATATATATATATATATATATATATATATATATATATATATATATATATATATATATATATATATATATATATATATATATATATATATATATATATATATATATATATATATATATATATACATAGTATATACATATACATATATATATATATACATATATATACATAGTATATATATATACATATATGTA
This sequence comes from Thamnaconus septentrionalis, assembly GCA_009823395.1. Lineage (NCBI taxonomy): Eukaryota > Metazoa > Chordata > Actinopteri > Tetraodontiformes > Monacanthidae > Thamnaconus > Thamnaconus septentrionalis. Next base: position 21,682,849 of record CM020508.1, on the reverse strand, counting down.
TATATATATATATACACATAGTATATACATACATAATACATATATACATACATACACATATATATACACACACACACACATATATATACATATATATACATGTATACACATATATACACACACATATATGTATATGTATATATATATATATATAGGCTGTGATTGAATTCTGCATGTGCTAGATTCTTCCTCTTAAATCATCCTGTTGTTTTAAGGATTTTTTTTTTTTGTAATATCCTGCAGCTATTTCCTTTTCCCTTTATGAGCCAGAAGCCGCGCACAACCCGTGCACACACATGAACTCATTGCATTTTAAAGGCTTGTGTTTATCCTGTGGACACCTCAGTTTCTTGTCCATGGAGTCCCAGTGGCAATGCTATTAGAAGGGACAACACAAGAGCATGCATTCATACATGCAACGTGCGCGAGCTCGCACACACACACACACACACACACGCACACACACGCCATAAAGGTAGCTTTATGAATCCTGAAGGGTGGATGAAATGGTTTTTGAGTGCGGAGCACGCGGACCAGTTGCTGCAGGGCTTTAAATATGCTGCAAATTATTAAAGCTAACTTGAGTTAACACCCCTGGTAGTCTATGCTACCACCAGGGGTGCGAGACTGCTGGGGTAAAGAGAACTTCTTACCCAGGGCCTCAGCCACAGCTGCACCACCCAGCAGCAGCAGCAGCAGCAGCAGTTCTCTCTGTTAAAAGTGGGGGTGAAAACACGCAACGTGGAATGTGGTGGTAAATATGCACAATGCAAAAGGAATCAGTATTACAGAGCGTATGGATCAACATCAAAGGCGCCATCGGCAATGATTTGACATTGACTTGTAATGACCTCCCTGTGTTTGCATGACCTTTCCAATCGTGCAAAACCTAAATATGGCAATAAAACAGCCACACTTGGAAAAAACTTCTCAAATGTGGCTGAAAGGTTTCGATGCTCTCATCAGGTGGTTTTTTTTTTTCCACACGGATCCATATGGAGGGATATCGCAAAAGTGCCATGGAAACACTTTTCTTGGCATTTACACATCAGCAGACGAGACGTGCGGGATCACGTGACCGGTCCGCTGACCAGTGGAAATGGCGCGTTATGATTGGGCGGAGGAGGAGACGGAATTAAGTAATCAAAGGGAAAAATAGAAACAACCGTTCTGGACAGCAAACAAACGTAAACAAACACAGGCAAACAATTCTCGGAAAATCTCACAGGACGACATTTGGAAACGTCTGTAGGTTAGTCTCCACTTTTCAAATCATTTTGAGTGAACTGAATGATGGCTACCCAGTGCTACTGACCCCCCGACCCCCTTCTTACAGTGCTGCTCTGGTGAGGACACATGGAAGAGCTGGAAGGGCTGATGGGGGAGGGAGGGAGGGGGGAGGGGCAGAGAGAGGGAAAAAAAAAGAGTACAGAAAGGATCGCTGGAGGTGCCTGCTAATAGCTGACATATTAAAGACGGAGACTGAGCGGAAACTCCAGGGGTAGCTAAGCAACAAGGTTAGACCGGCTGAAATCAGGCCATGGCATATTCAGGCCATGGCATATTGGGGGCAGCATTCAAAGTGGTAGAGACGAGAACAAGGAAGGAGGGAGGCTGAACTTAGCAGGAAGAATCCCTCAGTGTTGCATGTGTGTGTGTGTGTGAGAGAGAGAGAGAGAGAGAGAGAGAGAGAGAGAGAGAGAGGGAATGGGGCGTGCTGGGCGGCGCTCTGGCTTCCAGACTGCTTCGGCAGTTGTTGGTATTTTAATGATCCTCAGTCTTTATGAAGCCGCCTTTGATGGCTGAACCCAGACTGCACCAGGAAACACACCTGAACCCTGTCTGTCTGCCTGTCTGTCTGTCTGTCTGCCCGTCAGTCTGTCTGCCTGTCAGTCTGTCTGTCCTTCTGTCTGCCTGCCTTTCTCTCTGTCCTTCTGTATGTCTGTCCATCCATCCTTCCATTTGTCTGTCTGTCCTTCCGCCTGTCTGTTGTATGTCCGTCAGTCCTTTCATCCGTTTGTCTATCTGTCTGTCTGTCTGTCTGTTGCTCTGTCCTTCTGCCTGTCTGTCTGTCCGTCCGTTTGTCTGTCTCTCTGTCCTTCTGTTTGTCCTCCCGAATGTCTGTCCATCCATCCTTCCATCTGTTTGTCTGTCTGTCCTTCTGTCCATCCGTCTCTGTCCGTCCGTCTGTCCAGCCCTGGACTCTGTCCAGTGAGACGGCCTCTGTGATTGTGGGAGGTTTTCCCAATGCGGCGTGAACTCCTTGCTGTAAACTTCATGCTAACGCTGCAGACCAGAGGTCGAGCCACCAACCAACTCCCCGAGTGGTGAGCTGGTGAAGCTGTTGCTGCAGTTCGGAGCTCACCACCACCACCCTTCCCCTCCCCTCCCCTCCCTCCACCCCCCTGCCCCCCCTACCCCCCATAGAACATCTGAGATGACTTTGTGCGTGTGTGTTTAAGCAGGTGGGGGGTATGTATACGCACTGGAGATACAACTCAAGGTAACTTGTTTGTGTCTGCCTTCTTATTTGCTGATGTGTGTTTATGTGCTCGCACGCACGCACGCGCGTGCGCACACACAGAAACACACACACACACACACACACACACACACACATGCTTGTGTGTGCATACAGGCCCATAATCAGCTCCAGATGATTTTGAGTGTCTGCCAGCTTCCCAGAATAGCAGCACTGGTTTCTCTGGCCTCGGCAAATATTTTAGCAACTCCATGTTTACCTTCACACTCCTTGACTCTCTCTCTTCATTCCCTCTGCCATCTATTGAAAATAATCTCAGAATTTCTTTTTTTTCTCTCTCTCTCTCTCTCCGGCTAGTTTACCCCCCTGCTGGCCTAGATTGCGTGAGCCCATAAATAAACTCACGGGCGGGAAAAATTTGAGCCTCGAGCAGGCAGGCAGGCAGGCAGGCAGGCAGGCAGGCAGGCAGGCCGACCTCCCACCAGCGGCGGCTCTCCCACTCTGATCCCAACAAAACTAGTATCACAGTCTCGTACGTACAGAGCGCAGGGCTGGTGTCATCTGCAACCAGCTGTTTATAATATCAATCAATCAATCAATCAATCAATCAATCAATCAACTTTTACTTGTGCAGCTCTAAATCACATCCAAAGGCGTCTCAAAGCGCTTCGTAAAATCAGAGGAAAACCAACTGAGACCCCCCCAGAGCAGTGAGGTGGGAAAACTCCCCTGTGGGAAGAAACCTGGAGCAGACCCAAACTCCAGAGGGCGCTCATCTGCTTTGACCAGTCAGTTGATTAGGGCCACATAGAGACAAACAACCATTCGCACTCACACACACACACACACACACACACACACACACACACACCTATGGACAATTTAATAATACAATAAAATATAATAAAAACCAGTCAACAGGGAGTTCCTGAACCGACCTGACCTGTTCACACTCTTGGGTCACCAGCGCTAAACCTTTGAGAATAAATCTGTCAGGCATCATGAACACTTTCAGAGCTATTTAGATAGACAGACAGACAGACAGACAGATGAATAGATAGATAGATAGATAGATAGATAGATAGATAGATAGATAGATAGATAGAGTGGCGGGAGGTGCATTTCACACCTAGGACTTCACCAGTGCTTTGTCTGAATCAATCCACTCTTCAGAAAACAAATTCAAGAGCCATTTTCTGCCAATGTGTGTGTTTGTCCACTAGGTGGCTCTCCTACATAGTTGTTTAGAGGTTACCTGACGGGAGGGTCGCACACCGTTTCTGACCTGCATTGCGACTCCGTCTGTTGCCTCTGCCTCATGGAGTTATGCCGAACGAGTTGTTCAGTGCACGTGCAATCAACGACGTTTGTAACGCATGCAAGTTTCGTCATCGTCACCTTTCTGAGGATACGAACAACGTGGATTCCATCAAGCGCCTCAAGCAGGTGCTCGTCAAGCAGTTCTCTCAGGGCTTCAAGCAGGAGGCTTAGCCTCTACAACTACTTTATGGTTATAAAAAACTATTTTAACATGACATGCAGAAATACAGGATAAAGAGCCATTGCATCGCAGATAGCTAACTCCCGTAGTCACAATAAATGCCTTTATTGAATAAACAAACCAGGGGTGAACGAAGTCTCCTTCTACTGCAGCTACAGCCGCGACACGCACAAAAAAAACAAAACAAACAAAAAAAAAAACATCGATGATAATAACCTCATAAACTTGCAATATTATTTCGGAAAATACCGGCATTTTACTCACCAAATACTTGTCCAGTAAACTGCGCATTGTTGCCGATTCCTATGAGAGACCAACGAGACGACAATGAAACAAACTATTGAACTGTTAAGTTATTAAACAACGGCGCATTTGGTGCAGCTGCTGCACCAATGCGCCACGATAATTACCTTTTAATTTGCTGATAGTTCGTCAACTACAACTTCATATTCTTCTTCAGCCGTCGTGGAGTTTTTTTTTTGTTTTTTTTTTTTTTTTTTTTTGCCGTGGTGGCAACCCGGAACTCCGAGTGGAGTTCAGTCTACAAGGTTCTCAGGTTCTTATCCAATCACAGGACACGTAAGGAGAAGGTCTTGGAATCGCAGACTCGAAGGCACCTAGCAACACAAGCTAGCTGGAATATGATAGGATAAGAATTCTACCGTAATATTCGGCAATGGGAGCAACGCGTTCAAGTGGATATTAATACGACGCGAAAAGAACAGACTGTGGAGGATAACTTTATTGACATATTTACGATAAAATGTATTTTTTTCCAAGTAGGGTTAGGCCTTCAGAGAAGATAGATAGATAGATAGATAGATAGATAGATAGATAGATAGATAGATAGATAGATGTACTTTATTGATCCCAAATTGCACCAAAGAAACAGTCCAATAATAAACTATACAGTGGTTACAAAAACATTCAAATCAATCGATGTACATCAACCTTGCTGCTGCTGCTGCTGCTGCTGCTGCTGCTGCGTGAAGTCTACATTCAGAATGAGCTGAGCAACTCATTCATCGCTTCTCTCTCTCTCTCTTTTCTCTTCCTCTCCTTCCAGTGCCGCCCGTCCAAAGGCAGGAGGCGGGGCTACTGCTGGTGCGTGGACAAATACGGGCAGACGCTGCCCGGCTTCGACGGCAGGGAGCGCGGAGACGCGCAGTGCTACAACCTGGAGAGCAAATGAGGAGAGAGAGCGAGAGAGAGTGAGTGAGTGAGTCCTCTCTCTCTCTCTCTCCCATGGTGGGGGAAGGGGGGAGGGTACCTGGCCCGGCCTGGTGGACGGAGAGGGGAGTGCAAGGAAGAAGACTTTTTTATTAATCCCACATTGGTGGAAATTCTGAGAGAAAAGAGCCCAACTTCCTCTTGGATGCAGCTCCGCGCAAACATCGGAGGAAGAGGAGGAAGAGGAGGAAGAGGAGGAAGAGGAAGACTGTACAAAGCGCTTTGAGACGCCTTTGGTTGTGATTTAACGCTGTAGAAATAAAGTTGATTGAAGAGGAGGAAGAGGAGGCTGAGGAGGCTCCCGTCCTTCACGGCTTCAGAGGAAGGAAGGAAGGAAGGAAGGAAGGAAGGAAGGAAGGAAGGAGGGATGACTTATCCACTCGCTTTTCTTTGTGAATTTGCCCCCCCAACCCTCCCCACAAAAAAGAAAAAAAAGCACCAGCACCATTCCTGATGTGTGTGTGTGTGTGTGTGTGTGTGTGTGTGTGTTCATAAGTGTGTAAGGTGTAAGTGTGTGTGTAACCTAACGTGTGCTGCAACGTGTGTGTGGGGTTACTCATCGTGTAAATAGTGTGTGTTGTAAAGCCCCCCCCCGCCGCCCCCACCCCTCTCCCAACAGCTCTGGACAGAAACAGCAGCTCCTCGTTCTGTTTTTTTTAAAAGTGAAGGATTATGGGATGGCAGGGTTCTGACTCCAGAGAGAGAGAGAGAGAGAGAGAGAAAGACCCCCTCACACTGGCCACAGTGCCTTTACGAGCAAGCCCCCCCCTCAGCAGTCGTCCGTCTGGGTGTCAAATCCTCATTTTTTTCATGTTTCTTCCTCCTCACAGCCACGCTTCGTTTCACACGCTGCGTTTCCATGACAGTTTTTTTTTTTTTTTTTTACAAAATAAAAGCAACATTTCTAAAAAATTTCTACAGAGTACAATTGCGATTTGCAGGCGTTTTACACCGAATGGTGCGAAGCGCATGAGACATAACTCTCGTCAAATCTCGTCCTGTGAGGACGGCGGTACAAAACATTTAGCATTTTCACTGGTCAGTCAAGTGGTCACGTGACCCCGTACGTCACGTCCGCTGACGTGTAAATGCTAAAAAAAAAAAAAAAAAAAAAAAGTGTTTCCATGACACTTTTGCGGCACACCTCAATATGGATCCGTGTGAAGAACCACCTGATGAGAGTCAAAACCTTCCAGCCATATTGGAGAGGTTTTTCCAAGTGGAGCCGCTTCCACCACCAGTTTTTATTGTGGCCACATTTAGGTTTTGCACCATTCTAGGGGGTCACGGAAACGCAGCGACTTTCTAAACAGCTTCATAAAACCGACATCGTCCACACAGACCGCATTAGTCTCACCTTTTTTTTTTTCACTTGGGTTCAATTCCGTTGCCGCCTGTGTCCCTGCTAACTGCTAACTGCTAACCGCTAATCCAGCTACACTGCTGAAGTACTTTTTATTAACTGTTTGTTTCTCAGAAGATTGTGTCCGTCTCAACGTGCCTCAGAAGCATCTTCCTCCAGGTCTGGTACCGCCAGACCTGGTGGGGGGCTCAGCTGCCCCCCATGCTCCAAGCACAAGCACTTAAAGCACTTTAGCTGCATCGCTGCTTCTCAATGCGTTGCGGTTAAAGACGATCGGACCTTCCTGCATCGCTCTACCTTTTTTTCCCCCCCCTTTAGCGTAAAAACAGAGAGGGATTTCTTCCTCTCCCACCAACGCTGTTGTTCCTGCATCCTGTGCAAAAAAAAACTTGAAAAGTAGGGCGAGTTTGACAACAACCAACCGCTCGTCCAGTAGCTGAGTGACGAGTCAGCGACGTCTCAAGCAGCCGCTCGGTGCTTCAGATCCCAGGCGTGGGCAAACTACGGTCCGGGGTGGGGGGGGGCGTGTGCGGCCAGTTAAGCTTTTCAATCCGGCCAGCCGATTTTGAAGAAATTATATAGTAAGTAAGTAACAAAATAGCTGCATTTCATGCATGTTTCAGTGTTTTAAAAGTCAGTGATCTGGGTGTAATTTTCATTTTGGTCATTTTTAATTGAAATTATATCAACATGTTTGTTTTTTTTTTGTTTTTTTACATATTTCATGATATATTTTTCCTCCTATGAGGTGGCTCACCAAAACAATCCATCCATCTGCTGCTGCTCCGGCCCCTCTGTCAAAAAGTTTGCCCGCCGCTGGTCTAAGCTATTGTCTTCTCACATTTTGTAATTGTGTCTTTTCCATTATTATATTTTTTTTTTTCCTGTCCAGCTTTGTGTCTAAATAGACATCATGTACAGTACTTAAAAAAATGTAAAAAAAAAAAAATTAATAATAATATTTATCTAAGAAAAACGTATAAGCTGATCCCAACTAGTTGTTTTTTTTGTTTGTTTTGTTTTGTTTTTTTTGTTCCTATGAATAATTCAGTGACTCATCGATTGCACAGCAAAGACTATTTGATTTAGTGTATTTTTGGGGAATATAATCACTAATTGAATGTTTTGTTTTTTTTAATTGTTCAAGCTGTTTTTATGTTGCTCAGCACTGTCATTGGCAAAGCTCGCTCCCTTGCAGGTGACTTTCAGCTCGGGGGGGGGGGCATTAAGTCACTCAGGTTTTCCTGCTCGTGTTGGTTTCTTCACGCACACCTCGCCGTCCCGCCTCGCCTCGCCGAGTCGGGATCACATTGTGTCACTTTTTTGCTTTCTCCTTTTTTTGCTTTGTTTTTTTTATTGAGTACGACTTCGAGTACCCTGCTGGTCATGATAGGAATCTCCTCTTCTCGACTAGAAATCACATGGCTTTTCTATCTTCTCAAAGACAGGATTTCATTCAAGGTATCATTTGTATTTAATGTTTCTTTTTTTTTTTTTTTCTTTTTTTTTAATAAAAAAAATGAGCACATTTTTAAGATCCAATGTCTCGTTTGGGTTTTTCTTTTCTCCTCTACCTTGTTCTGTCTGGCTCTGAATGTCTTTATGATGGATCATTTAAATCATAATAATCATAATAGCCACTGATGCTGTCGTAAATTACAAATAAGGTGATTTTAAGAGATTCATCGGCAAAGTTTTGACAATGGAAGCAACGCAACCAAGCGGATGTTGTACGATGTGTAAAGAACAGACTGTGGAGAATAACTTACTACTTAATAACTCATATTTACTGGAAAATCTACTTTTCTAAGTATGGTTAGGCTATTGCAGTGTTGGGCAGTATTGTACAGGGTACTACCTGAGAATATCGAGTAAAATTGTTTTTTTTGGCAATTTAACATAAAAGATGAAAGCAACAAATTTTATTGAGCCATTCCCCGCAAATTGACGTCTCAAGCAGTTCCTTGTTGTAACTTTGCTGATTAAGATTTTCAAGCTTATTAAAACCACAAACCCACAAACTCAGAAAATTAGAATAGTGTGAAAAGCTTCAGTTTTGTAGCTTCAAAGAGTCCAAAGAATCCAAAACACCTGCAAAAGGCTCCTGAGCCTTTAGAAAGTCTGTCTTGGGTTGTTGGCTCAGAAGAGTTCACACATGGGCAAATACAACAACCTGTTCAGGAGATTCTCATTGTCTGGGTAGTACTGTGTATTGGCCAACACTGCAGAACACACAATTCTGTGTCATAACCAAAGCAACTATCAATTTACATAGTCCTTCATCAAATCACAAATAACATCAAGTCAATAATAATATTTCCCCGTAGAGAAAAAAGTTGAGTGCTCAGATAAATTGTTATACGTCCCTTGCTTTGGTGGCTGCGCTCCTCCAATGCAATAAGGCTCCCCTCAGTCTTGGAATGTGTCAATAGGGAAGAAGCGAAGGTCCAATTTGTAAAGAATAAAAATAAATCTGGTGGTGCCAGGCAGGCTGGCAGTGGGCACGGCAAGGTTGCGGCAAAATTCTTGCGCCTGGCCCAACGCAAACAACGCAACGGGTCAAAAGGCGGCGAGTTGGGCGGCCGTCTAAAGTTAGACAAGGACGCAGCCACTCTGGATGATAAGGCAAATGTGGTCCTGGAGGGCCAGGGGAGGGAGGGGGACAGCGGGGTCAAAGGTCAGTGTGTCGGAAAAAAAAAACAACAAACAACCGACGCGGCTTGAGGTTAATGTTTTTATTAAATATAATCACTTTTTTTGTACTTTACAATACATCTCAATTACAAAAGTGTACACACACACACACACACACACACACACACACACACATACGAGTGAGCAGTTAGTCACTTTGGAAAAAAGATTCACACCAAAAAAAAAAAAATAAAAAAAATCATTCTCTCTCTCTCTCTCTCTCTGCAAACAAGCAGCAGCATGAAGGTTTGCTCGATCGCGGTCGCGCGGTGTCTCGGTCAGAGAGGGACGGCAGCGACGGAGACGACGCCTTTCTGGGTGATTTTGGAGCACAATCGGAACACAGAATGGCAGCAGAAACACGTGAACGCTCGGAGGTAGGTTAATGTAGAAATACCCGTGTGAGAGGCGACTACTTTGCGGGGGGGGGGGGGCCCCCCCGCGGCGGAGACGAGGACAGGAAGCTGTTCTGAGGCCTGCGTTGAGGAGTCAAGACAAAACGGGAGATTTGCCTTGGGTGGAAAAGCGGGACAGATCCTGTGACATTACAACAGGAAGAGGGGAAAAAAAAAAAAAAAAACGACCCGAAAACAAAGAGAATGACAGACATGAATCATGGAAAAAAAAAAAACAACATTTAGAAATATTCCTAAATGAAATTTGGTCACTCAGTGCTTTTTTTTTTTTTTTTTTTGTTCAGGTTGGGTTCGTCTCAAACCGAACCTCTGAGACTCCTTGGGGGCGGAGCGAGCTCAGCTCAGCAGTGGAGTTACGCAACATACAAGGTACATATATACACTTTATACACACACAAAATAATAATAACAATAACAATAATAATAATAATAACAATAATAATAATATTATATTATTCATATACTCATGAAACGTAACAAATGAATTGAAATATGTGGAAATAAATAATTCTGAAGAGTAGACAAAGATGCATCAATATCAACGTTATTTTCAGACAAAAAAACAAACTAAAAAAAACAAAAACACATCTGGTTTCTTTGGGACAGGTGTTTGAAGAGGTACGGCTGCGAGGGCCTCGCCCCCTCCCCCTCCCCCTCCTCCTCCCCCCACACCACGACAGTGTACCTGAATTTGAAACTCCACCATGAATAAAAAAATTAATAAATAAACAAGTTACCAAAAAAAAAAAAAAAGACAAAAAAAAACAAAAAAGTCAGTGGCTCTGCTTCTACTTTGTGTCTCTGTGGAGGCGGGACGGTTGGTCGCTGCGCTTCAGTGATTTGCTTTAAGGGCACTCGGCATCTGCAGGTAAGTCAGTGGAGCCAAGGATCTTCTTGCCGTTCCAGTAGTTGACGCACCAGCATCGACCCCGCTGGCCGTCCAGGGAGGACTCGCACTGCACACACACACACACACACACACACAGGACAGAGAGAGAAAAACGCCTCGGTTAGCAGGGCTGCACACAGGTAGGAACCGCCAGAAAAGGTTCTGAATTACCGTATAACCATTAAAAAAGGGGAAAGATGTTTATCTTTTGACTTTCCTGTTTAAAAAATGTGATTAAGAGGAAGTTTTAATGTTCTGATGTGTTTGAGAATCAGTCGTTGCTTTAGTGTCACTGTTCTAGTATAACCACTAGAATAAACTACACCAGACATGGAGCAAACTACGGTCCGGGGGGGGAGGGGGGGGCCACATCACCACTGCTTGTTCATCCACCCCTGGACTTGCAAAACACCAAAAAAAAACCCCGACAATCTTTTACTACTGACTCAACACCGACCTGTTTGGGTTTGTAGAGGCCGCGTTTGTCACAGTTGGGGAGGTAGAATCTGGTCAGCTTGTCTCCCAGGATCTGCTGCGACTTGGCGATCTTGTCCAGGGCTCTCTGCAGCTCCACGTGACAGGGTCCCTGCACACACACACACACACACAAGCACAACCAGGCTGATCAGCACCACTATTGTTTATTTAATAAGGATTCCCTGTCAGTTTTCACAATGTGAAGATTATTCTTGCTGGGATCCACATAAAAACAAGCAAGACATTACAGTAGTTACAAATGGGTGAAGATATTCACCAAATTCCCTGTAATAATTCACTGAAACTCCAAAGCAAAAGAAAAAAAACTGAGTAAAAAGAATAAAAAATGATGAAAAATCTAAACACAAACATCCTCAGCAACAATAATTGCTATAAAAAAAAAAAAAACTGATATCATTCCTCGATCATTCCTGAAAGACTTCAGTTTAAACCAAGTCGCACAGGTGTGTTTTCTTTACGCTGCCGCCACAGACTGAAGGTCCAGACCCTTCTCTGGATTTTCTTGCGTTTATTTTTTTGCTAAAATAATGAGTAAATAAAAAAAAAAAAACAACAACTATTTGTCCAAAACAATCCAGCTTCCTGCGCTCTACCACTTCCTTCCTATGCTCCTCCCCCTTCCTCTCACCTTTATGGCCCGCCCCCCAATAGGTGTGGTTTTTACCAACCGCTGCCACCTTGCATCGAGAATAATAATAAACTCAAAGTAGAAACAATTGTAAAAAACAAAAAAAAAAAAAAAAAAACTGCGGATAAAAACTTCTCCCTTCTTCCACTTCTTCGTCCGCTCAAACGGCGTACGGGCGCCCCCTGGCGGTGCTTTCAACGCCTCGACTCATCCCCCCCCCAACCGGAAAATACCCCTCCCCTTAAACATTAATCACAATAAATAACTTTTAGCGGCACTGCGGAGCGAGGAGCCGCGCTTCTTACCAGCTCGACCAGCTTCTTGCGGATGGCGACCAGTTTGGCCTTCATGCTGCCCTGCGCGTCGGCGGCAGCCCGCGGGTCGTAGGGCTTGCTGTGTCCGGAGAGGTAGTGGCTGGAGCCGGGGTCCGACACGGCGGCGGCGTTCTCCATGTCGCCCTCTGCTTCACCCTGATCTGGAGGAGGAGGAGGAGGAAGAAGAAGAAGGTGCTGTTGAAGTGGATGTGTCCCTCAGGTGCGGTGGGCAAAGTTTTTTTTTGGGGGGCTGGGTGCTGGTGGGGGGGGCACAATGGGTTGTAAAGTGTGACATATAGCTGGAGCACATGTGCATGGAGTGTTTTGGTGAGCCAGAGAGATCATGTTGTTGGTTTACAACTAAATACCTCGCAGCTGAAGCCCAGAGGTGCGTTGCTCTCATGATAAGTGGATGACACACAGCTATTCTATACGACTGCCCGATGACTACAATGCAATTTCTTCAAGTTGGTTCGGCCGGATTAGAAAGCTTAACGGGCCGCAGATGGCCCCCCCGGGCCATAGTTTGCCCCTGCCCGTATAGGGGGGGTGGGCTGGTAGAACTGCGGATGTCGGTCGGTGTCGGTGTCGGTGGCGGTGCGGTGCTGCCGCCTCGCCGCCTCTGCTTACCTTGGGTCTGCGGCTCGGGGCTCGGCTCCTCGGGGCTCGGCTCCTCCGGGCTTGACGCCGCCGCCGCTGCCGCTGCTGCCACCGCCACCGCGCGCACTCGGCTTGTCCCCGGGTGAGCGAGTGCAGCGGCCGCGGGTCGCCCCGCCTCGGGCTGCACCTCAGGCCGGAGCCGCACGGCGCCGTGTAGATCCCGCACGGCTCGCCGGCCGCCAGCGCGCAGGCGAGGCAGCAGCCGCAGCCGGGCTCCCGCAGCACCTCGGCGCAGCCGGGCGCCACCGCCGGGCACTGGCTCAGCTTCTCCGGGGTGCAGGGGCGCAGCGGATCGGCTCCGGCCCGGCGGCGGCGGCGGCGGCGGACACCACCGGGGAGCCGTGTGTGCCGGTGGCCATGGCGGAGCACAGCGCCGCCAACACGACGTGTTTCAAGTGTAATCCACCCGTGGGCAACATACTGAGTCGGACACTAGATAATGAAATAAAAAAATAAAAAAATAAAATAATAAATAATAATAGTAATGAAATGATCCTCCTCTCTCTCTCTCTCTCTCTCTCTCTCTCTCTCTCTCTCTCTCTCTCTCTCTCTTTCTGAATTTTTTTTTTTTTTTTTTTTTCCCTCAGTTTTGTCTTTCCTGTGATTTTTCTGTTCTCACTGTTGCGCTGCCGTATTTATAGCCGCTGGTCTGTGAGTGTTTGACGCATCGGCCGTTATGAATGATTCCTGAAAAGAAGGTGTGATGATACGCGGCGCTCTGATTGGCCGGCGTGCCACGTCTCATTTGAATAAAACAATACGCGTCGATATTTATTTTGGAACGGAGGAGGGTTTGGGGGGGGGGGGGGTCCTGGAGGAGGGGGGGGCGTGCCTGCACGTATCACCGCCCGGCGAGTGACGACATCGGCGTTTGATGTTGCAATCAAGGGACCCCCCCCCCCTGCCCCTCCCCTCGCTCCCTCCCCCTTCCTCCCCCTCCTTTCACAGCAGCGCTGCCCTGAACAGCTCGAGAGTTTCGTTTTTCAAAAAAACACAAAAAATTAGGTTACAAATTATTAAGTTTTTTTTTTTTTTTTTTTAAAGGAATTTATACAAAAAAAAGTTGATTCCCATAGTTCCGGTTTCTCGGGGTGAGTGGGCGGGGGGAGGGAGGGTGGGGGGTGCAAGGGGGTCTCCTCCGTCCGTCCCTCGTGCTGTAATCGACTGGCGGGGCACAAAGGAGCTGCTTTCTCTGGGGGGGAACAACGTTTCCTATTCATTAGGGTTCGCGTCCCCCCCCAGCCCCCTCCCCCCATTAGTCGCCTTCTCAGAACTTCTTGTACAACTTTTTCTTTCTTTTTTTGGAATGGGGGGTGTGTATGACAATGATGAGCGCGCATTCCGCGCGCCAGCAGGCTGGCTGGCAGGCGGGCACGGACGCATCCGGGGGCTGGTGGGGGGCAATAAACCCCAACATTCAGAAATAGCCGCGCAAATGAAGGTCACACACACACACACACACACACAGCACAGTGAGTCATCGGCTCTGTGTGTGTGTGTGTGGGGGCTTGTGGAATGTGACCCCCCCACCCCCGCACCGTGTATGTACGTGCGTGCGTGCGTGCGTATGCGGGGCTCCCAGTCAGCCAGTGAGTCCCCGGCGCAGTGAACTGGACGTCCAGTCAGTTGGAGTGAGCAGATAATAATAGCGCGCTGACACGCGCGTCCCCGCGAGGCTCCCACGGTGAGCGACACGCACGTTTGCTGCTGCCGGGAGATTTGGTGACGTGCACGTCTGCGATGCTGACACACACACACACACACACACACACACACACACACACACACACACACACGTCGTATCGACTTATCTTACTTTAAAAAAAAAAAAAAACGGAAACTGAAGTTGTTGTTGTTGTTGTTGTTGTTGTTTCAACAACAAAACCAAAACCCACTTCCGGTCAACCACTTGCAGGCCTGATGCAAGACTCATAACGAGCCACGCAACGGCGTCACTCGATTGCATCATCCGTCAGTCACTGTCACGTGACTGGCCATTTGTTCTGCCGCCACGGGTGACGCAATGAAGCTACTACGTGTTGTCTACCGCGTGCGTGTGAGATTGTGTAGTTTATATTTTGATCACCCCCTTGTGTTTAAAATGTGAATTCACACAAGCTGAACTTTAACAGGCCAGACTTTGTAAGGCCCTCCGATTGATCAGCCGCTATTGATTCATCACACACACACACACACACACACACACACACACAGATAGATAGATAGATATATTGTTACATCAACCTTATTGTTTCAGGTTGGGGAACCCTGAGCGTGGCGCCCCCTATTGCCCAACCTTGGCCACATTCCCAAAGCCTATAGTCCCTGAACAATAACCCCGAACCTGGTGTTGCAGTCAAGACGGCACCAACTGAGGCCGAGACGTTAGCGTCGAGATGGAGAGCAGACCCAGACTTCATACATCAAAGAAAAAAGAAGAAGAAAACAGAAGAAAATGACCGGCATCTCTTTTAAATTCCAGTTTGCTTCTCAATGGAACAGCAACGTCTCTTTTCAGCAAGGCGTCTTTTAATCATCGTCTTCACACTTTGCTGCTTTGCCAACTATTTTTGAACCACTTTCAAAACAACAACTTTGCTTCATGAAATTAAAAAAAAAAAAATCAGTGAACTGGTAACAAGGGGGCAGGGTGTCACTCTGGGTATCACCAACAGAGCGAAACAAGGCAGCAGCTGGATTCATTTCTGTTATTATCGTGTTATTACAGTGTTGGTTGAGTCTTGACCGCTTTGGATCAAAAACCAATCTCCAGTACTACAACACTGTTGCATAATCCTAACACTAAACCTACTTTAAATTGTTAACGGTGAATAAATGTTTCTTAAAAATGTACACGGTTAAAAAAAAAAATAAAATAAATATATATATATACATGTATATATATATGTA
Source organism: Thamnaconus septentrionalis (assembly GCA_009823395.1). Lineage (NCBI taxonomy): Eukaryota > Metazoa > Chordata > Actinopteri > Tetraodontiformes > Monacanthidae > Thamnaconus > Thamnaconus septentrionalis. The sequence goes on along the minus strand of CM020508.1, from coordinate 21,667,264 downwards.
TATATATATATATGTTATGGGTTTAGTAAACTCTGCCAAGCTGCCATCCTATCAGGGTTGTTTGGTGACGGTCACATGTCCACACCCCCCCGAGGTGACATGTGTCCTCAGTTGAACTGCACTGCTGCCGGGGAATGTGGACTCCTTGACTGCGGGGGGAGCTGTGACACCGAAGTCGGGGCACCAACACATGACACGACGCACAAAGTCTCGTTGACTTTTTACCGCTCGAGCTCGTCGCTTGCGTGGGTTCGGAGAGCGGAATCTCAGCGGCAGCGCAGTCGCCGGCGTCACATGATACGGGACCAATTAGCGGCTAATTAGCAGTTTTGGCGGAAACGCACGGAGACGCGAAGCCCTGGCAAATACACAATGCGGAGCAACAGGTTTTCCTGTCCCCGCAGGAGGCGGAGTTATCTCAGGTCAGGGACGGACCTACTTTTTTTTTTTTTTCAAAAACACATGTTCACAGTGGGGTCCGGCAGAGCGGCAAAAAAAAACAACAACCCTACAAAGCCCCCACATGACTGCCGCCGCCGCCGCCGCCGCCGCTGTCTGTGTTAGTGTTTGTGACCGTGATGATAAGCAGACGGAGGGGTTTTCGCTCCCCTTCCATTTCTTTCAGATGTCACATGACGCAGATCAAACGCTTTGGGCGCTTGGCACTGAACGTCCCCAGACTGGAATGTTTACCTTTGATGAGGAGAGGTGGGGGGGGATGGGGGTGGGGGGGGCAGAACCAGTCATGTTATCGGAGCAGCTGCTCAGCGCCAAAGTGCAAACAGCAGCAACACCAGGAGCGTCCCCGGCCGGCCCTCCACTTTAGACCTCGTCCCCCTTTTTTGGAGGACGTCGAGAGGGGGGCGGGGGGGTGCGGGGGTGCATCTGTGACAGACGAGCTCAGAAAAACAGGTTTGTTTAAACTCACACCCACGCTGAGAATGCACACCTGCGGGAAACACTCGGGGCACTGTGAGGTCACTGCACTCTGCTGAATGAAAGCTGCTTGGTGCTGCTGCTACGCCAAGTCGTTAGCCTAATAGCATGATTGCCTAAGTCATTTTTTTTTTTTTTGGGGGGCCAAATTGTGATATCTGAAAAAAATAAATAAAAAAATAAAAAAATAAATAGCAACACGCTTGCTAAAAAAATGTTGTTTTTTTTCTTGTTTTTCCGAAAACGTTCAAATATGACTTAGGCAACGATGCTATTAGGCTAACGATTATTATCGTATAATTATTTATAGAATTTTGGATTTCAAACAGGTGACACGGTGGCGCTGTCATATGTAATAAACAGTGTCTGTCTTAATTATCGCTGGATTGCGTAATAAACCCCTTCGCATATGAAGAGGTGGATGTAAAGGGGGCGGGCGGACGAGGACGAGATGGGGGGGCTTTGGTCTTGTTTTAAGCTCTTACACTGGTGCAGCCACAGTGGGGTCTACAGTGTGGCAGAGGAGCTGGAGCAGCAGCAGATGGATGGAGTGTTCTGGTGAGCCGCCTCATAGGAGGAGACAATCTATCCTGGAATATTATGGAGAAACAATGTTGCTGTAATGTCAATGGAAAATGAACAGAGCGTTACGACCAAATCAGCGTCTTTGAAGCCCCGCCAGGGTGTTTAGCTCTCAGAACCTCTTAGAACCATCCAGAACCATCTAGATCCACCTCTGGACCACCACGGTGTTTAGCTCTTAGAACCATCTAGAACCATATAGAACGACCCTCAGACCACCAGGGTGTTTAGCTCTTAGAACCTCCTAAAACCATCCAGAACCATCTAGATCAACGATCTAGATCCACCTCTGGACCACCACGGTGTTTAGCTCTTAGAACCTCCTAAAACCATCCAGAACCATCTAGATCAACGATCTAGAACCACCCCTAGACCACCATGGTGTTTAGCTCTCAGAACCATCTAGAACCATCCAGAACCATCTAGAACCACCTCTGGACCACCAGGGTGTTTAGCTCTTAGAACCATCCAGAACCATCTAGAACCACCGCTGGACCACCAGGGGCTTAGCTCTTTATTGAAATGACTCTGTAAGTAATGATTTACTTACAATTAATATAATGTCCTCAAATTCGGCGGGCCGGTTTAAAAAGCTTAACGGGCCGCATATGGCCCCCGGGCCATAGTTTAGGCCCTCGCCTGGGCCAAACGACAACAAATCAGCGGTATTGAAATTTTGCACTTTCTTTTCAAAGACTCTCGGTTCCTCTCTGGGGGGGGCAGCGCTGAGGACAGGCGCTTTCACTCGCAAGCACAACATTAATCAGCAGAAAGGTTGCACCTCTTATTGTTTCCTTCCCGCTGCTCCCTTCATCTGATCATCCACGACTCTTTAAGCACGCACCAGACAGACAGACAGACAGACAGACAGACAGACAGACAGCGGGACGGAGCCGGGGTAGTTGGGTAGTTTGGTAGTTTGGTGGCTGCTGGGACGTCCTGGACGTCCTCGCTGCTCCACTGTGAAGGGGGGAAATGCAAGGATTATTCAGTGTCGAGCCGGTGCCTTGGCATGTTTCATGATGGTATCATCAGTGTGTGTGTGTGTGTGTGTGTGTGTGTGTGTGTGTGCGTATGTATATGTTTGTAAGCTGGTGATTGTACACTTGTGTGTGGGAAACCCAGGAAATCCAGGCTCCCATGCATCTCCATTGTGTGCAGTTTCCTCCTGTGTGTGTTAGTGTGTTGAGATGTAGTGCTGCCTCTCTCTCTCTCTCTCTCTCTCTCTCTCTCTCTCTCTCTCTCTCTCTCTCTCTCTCGCCTTTAATGACAAGTAGGAGGAAGTCCGACCCGAAAGGACTGCACTTGGCAGAAAGTTATAGATCCCAGGGTGGAAGAAACTGGACCGGGACGCTGTGACTGGTGCTGGTGGCCACCGCATTCCCAACTGGAACTTTGCAACCAAGGGGCAATGACTTTACATTGGGGAAATGTAGCTGGCTCTATTTCAGGGCTGAATAGACGTTCAATGTACAGGTACAACCCGGAAAAAATGAGACTATCCAGTAAAAGTTGTTTTATTTTGGCAATTTAACATAAAAGACGAAAGCAACACATTTTATTGAGCCATTCCACGCAAACTGACGTCTCAACAATCAGCCACTGTCACGCGTGTTCACCTATCTGGGCTGCGCGGCTACTAGGACTGCTCTTGGTGGGCACTCCAGCCTATGAATGGCGGTCTGTTCTGCTTCTGCGCAGGTAGCAACTTAAATGCTAGTGTTGTACTTCCTGCCAGCTGAACGGCTAAACGCACGCCTTGGATAGCGTGACGGGGCGGAGCCTCGCCGCGCACTTCATCCACTGGTGTCGTGTAGCATTCAAGAAAAAAAAAAAAAAAAAATCCAAATATTCTAGGATTCAAGGAACTTTATTGACATATCGGCTTTACAGTTATGGTAGAAAATTAGCAGTTGGGTCCAGTTTGAAAAGCTGTAAATCAGTGAAATAAGAGAAAATTCAAAAAAAAATCAAGCCAAATAGAAACTAGAACAGTTAATAAATACAGAGGCTGCGTTCAGTAGTAAATACTACACTTGCATGTGGCAGCAAGGAGGTAGTCCATAATACTACACCTATGCAGTCAAAGTCTCTGTGAATACAATAATTCACTGCTGTATGTTTTTCCTAAAGAAGCCGTGAACTCTTCCGCTACCCCAGGACGTTGTGACATTTTCTCCTGCGTTTTCTTTTTTTTCTTCTTTTTTTTTTAAGTTGTTTTCATTCTGCTCATCGCATTCCGTTTGTGCAGTGACGTTGAGAAAAGAGCAAACATCCAGGAGGGAGCAGTGAAAGGTCGAAGAGAGAGTCGCTGCTGTTCTTGCACAACATCAAGTTCGTTGACCCCCACCCTCCCACGTTGTGTTTGCTGCGGCGCTCGCAGGGAAAAACACAACCGGAGGAGACGCGGGGGAGGGGGGGGGTCGCAGTCTCGCTCAGGGGGGGTGAGGGGGGGGGAGAAACCACGATGAGAAACAATCCAGCGGGAGGATGTTTTTTCCTCGGCCAATCGGAAAACGGAGCCGGTGTTTTTCGGCCCTCGTCGGACATTCTTGGAAATGTTTTCCTTCACAATCTTCAAGCGTCGCTGTTTTGACACAGAGGGTTTATTTTTGTTTTGCACCCCCAAAACGCGGCTTCAACAAAACGTTAGCGACTCAGTCGCTGTCGTCGTCGTCGTCGTCAGACGCTTTGCGTCATCGATGTTCCCTCTCGCTTGATAAAATAATAACGGACCTGCATCGTCAACGCCGTCGCTTGTCTGGAGATTATTCTGCCTTACTTTTTTTTTTTATTGCTCTTACAAGCATTTAGAAAAGGTTGAAAAATAAGTTGGGAGCAAACACTCGTCGTCTCACGTCTGTTGACACGACGGCAAATATTGTCACTGTCATGTTGTATTGCTAAAGAAAAAAATGAACCCTTTATCATTGAAAAAAAAAACTGAATTAAGGGGAAAAAAAAAAGTTTAGATTCCAAGCCGATGAACTACAAGATCAATTCTTGTTGTACCAGTTTTCTTTCTTTTCTTTTACCAACATTCTTTTTATTTTTTTCACAATATAACAAAAATACAAAAGATAATACACAAAACAGCTACTAACATGTCAACAAAAATGTAAACAAGTTCTTGGTTGGGGTTCAAGTTAATTTAGTTAATTTCTCCTTTAGGAGAAAAAAAGCTAAAAAAAAACATAAATAAATAATAATATTAAAACAAACACTTTTCTGTCATATTGAGGACTGCAAAGTTGTACCAATTTTTCGCACAAATAGCGCACGTCAACCAAAGACACCAAACACCAACTACACCTTGCAAACTTGACGCAAACTCCAAATGTGTACAGCGGTGAGTGGAGCGGCGGGGGTTTCTTCCCGCTATAGCCAGGTTCCAGCAGAGTTTACTGGAAGTTGTGAAGTTGTGTTGTGACACTGGAGGTCTCGCTGTAAACAGAGGAGGCCGGGGGGGTCGGGGGGGGCTGGGGGGGGGCAGCGCAGCCGGCACTGGATGCAGAGTGTACAACAACTTCCTCCCGGGCCGGCAGCGAGCGGGACGTGGAGCCGCTGATGGATGCCTGGCCCACTTCAGCGCCGTCCTGGTGAGGCCTGTTTCCGCCAGCTTATCTGAGAGTGTGACTGTTTGTGTGTGTGTGTGTGTGTGTGTGTGTGATCCTATCAGAGAGTTCAGCAGGTGGCAAACAAACCCACGCACAGGCATTCCCACACGCACGGATCCGCCGCTGTGAACGTCTGCTGCTGGCTCTCGAGGCAGAGAGAGAACTTTATTGACTTCCTGCGCAGTGACGACGCACCATCAACGGGAATCACACCAACCAGGCTGCAGACAAACAAGCGACGCTCGCTAGCTTCGCGTTTAGCGTGCGTTTAGAGTGGAAAACACACAACCCTCCGTGACCTGGTGTCAAGGCATCGTCCGGTTGCTGCAGCGCCCCCTAGGACTGATGAACGTTTCAAAGACGCTTCTTCCTGCAACACCGCCTTGAAAACAGCCTGTTGTTCCCCCGGCCGCCCCCCCCGCCCCCTTTTGTAAACACACGGCAAATTAGATCCCAATGTTTCCGCGACCCCCTTGAATTGCGCAAAACCTCAACATGGCAATAAAGACCTCGGAAAAACCTCTCAAATACGGCTCAGAGGTTTTGATGGATGTTCTCAGCAGGTGGTTTTTTTTCCACACGTTTACAATTAGTGACATGTCGCAACAAAAAAAATTTTTTTTCGCATTTACACGTCAGCGGACGTATTGGACGTATTGGACGGTGGAGGAGACGGAATGTTTTTTGCAAGTAATCAAAGGGAAAAATAGAACAAATCATTCTTTTTGTTTGTTTGTATATTTATATTTATTTGAGTTTAGGGGTAGGTATATATAAGTTTATACTTCCTCCTACCCCTTTTCAGACATGAATAACATTATTTTAATGTATATTTCACTGGTGTTTGTCTACTTATCCTATTTCTTTTTTTTTTTTTTTCGTATGTTTTGGTTTTTGTATCACTTTTATTTTCTCATTTTCTTTCATGTTCGAAATAAATAAATCAAATCAAATCAAATCAAATTCTTCACAGCAAACTAACGTGAACAAACCAAAGCAAACATAATTCTCGAAAAATGTCGGGTGACAAGATTTTACGAGAATTACGGCTGATGCGCTTCACACCATTCAATACAAACACCTGCAAATCCTAATTGTACTTTTACGAATTTTTTTTAGAAATATCGCTTTTATTTTGGGGGAAAACTACTGGAAGCGCAGCTCGTGTGGGACTAGATTTGCTCTAGATTCACAGAACATGTTGTGGAACTTTAGTTCTTATCCTCTGTCAGTCTCACCTGTCCAGCTTCAAAGACGTGACACCCACCGAAGACCACAGTTCTTTCTTTGTGTGTTTCATGTCTCCTCAGCAAAAGTGAACCGAGAGGCGATTGATGAAGTTTCATTAAAATAGGTCAGGAGGGAATTACAATGTCAGCAGCCTTTTTGTATTTATTGTACTTCTGATGTCTTAATGTCTCACAATAGCAAATTTTCCTATTTTAATTTTCAAACAATTACACCAATAATGACGCCAATACACTTACAAGCTTCAAAATGTCTTCAAAATGCATTTCTCAAAAATGTAACATTTTTCTGAGGTCTTGAAGTTATACCACATATACTAAATATTACAAGTTGTATTCTTAATATAACATATTTTAAGACATACGTTAATATTTTCGGAGATTTTGAAATAATTTTCACATGTTTTTTTATTTATTTATTTTTTTCCATTGAGCCTGTCAACATTTTTCCACCTTTTTCCAAGCAACAATGTCTGGTTGGTGGGCTACTTGTTATCACCACTTGTTCTTCTGATAGTGGACCAGTTCACAACGTCAACCTGACACTCCTTCCGAAAACATTGGTCTGAGTTTGACCCCGTTGCTTCTTACATCAGCTCCCCTTGTTTTTCCTCTGTTATGTAACGTTTATCAGAGGTGAACGGCCTCACACAGACTGACAGTGTAAATGTGTCTGTGTGTGTGAACATAAGTACAGTAAGTCGCAGCTCTCGTACGTCCGGGTAACTGCACCCATCTCCGGCTTTATTTGGATTATTTTAATACGTCAATATTATCGCAGTGCAAACACTTAGTAGAAAAAAATGCTTGTTTGTTTGTTTGTTTGTTTTTTTTGTCTTTCTTTAACAAAATTTACATTCACATAAAACTTCTCATTTCAACACTTGACAAATATCAGGTCATCCATAGTTATCTATGAAAAAGACAAATGTGTAATTAGCGCAAGAAATACTTACATGTAACAATTGAAACCCGTATCATACAGTATGAAAATATCCAATTTACAAGAAATATAGTGTACAACAACTCCTTCCAGCGACTTTCCAGCAAATATTGAAACCAGAGTATAAAAAATTCTCCGAATTTGAATCTCAAACAATGTCAAACCGTCAAAACGACTCACTGAAAAGTCAACCTGCACCGTCAATGTCAAACGTCTCAAAACACGCACACACATGTTCTCAAAAACATGCTTCAAACCGCTGAGGTAAAAAAAACAACAAAAAAACTCAAAAGAGCAAAAAACACAGGCGTCGGACGAATAAACGGAAAAAAAAAAAAACCCTCGACGGCCGTAGCCGCACATTCCACCACCGTGCTACAGCGAAAAGGAGAAAAAAAAAAAAAAAGTCTTGATATGTTCATGAAAATAGGTTGGCACATTCCCACATCAAACGGCTACCTGTGGACTAAAGCAGGAACAGGGAGGGGGAGGGGGGAGGAAGCCCTCTGGCCTGATGTCACATGGTCCTGGAAGTGTCGGGGAAAAAATAAAATAAAAAAAAAAACGGTCGACTTTTTTTTTTCGCACCAGAGACTCATGAGGACGAGAGAAAAAAAAAGCACCTTAGCGCATGCATGACTACGTTCTAAAGGTTCCCGCGCCGGGGGGGCGGCGGGGGGCTGTTGAGACTGCATCAATGTTACAACCACAGCATGCACGTAAGAGCTAGCGAGAGGCTTGCAGGCAGTGTGCATGCTTAACAGATCAGAGGAGCATTAATGGCAGCGGTTGTGCCGGCCGGACTGCCAGCTGCATGCTGCACCGTCACCACGGATCACCTGGATATCATGCAAAAGGAAGCCGGACACAGAGGTTCTCGCGTTTCCTACCCGAGACGCCTTCTCGTCGTCTTCTTCGTTATAAAAATAGTCAAAATGAAACTTTGCAACCATACAAAAAATATCTCTGAACAAACAAGTGCACCAGGGGGGGGTGTTGGGCGGGTGGGGGGGGGAGTACATTTCTTTTGTTGAATATTTCCGAGAGAGAGAGAAAAATAAAGGCATCACACTTGGTACGATTACAGAAAATAAGTTTTTGTTTGTTTTTTTTTTGTAAATCATGCTCCACAGATCAATAAACCCCGGTGTCGGATATTTTTTTATGCACAATTTGCTACATACACCATCAGGTAAAAGAAGAATCCAGCTGGCTACAGCATGCAAGAGTGAACGGTCGGGGGTTGGGGGGGTCAGGGGTCGGGGGGGGGGAGAGGAGACAAACCATTTTTTTTATTGCTACACTTTTGACGAGGAAGAATCTGGAAGTCAAGCATCACAGGGAGGAAAACAGACAGTGTACGTGACTGAAGTGCAGCACTGGCATCATGCATCATGTTTGTCACTCTGGAGGTCTTCGCAGCTCAAGTGGCTGTCAGAGCCCAGAGGGGCACTGCCCCCCACCCACCCACCCCCACCCTCCCACCCCCACCCTCTGGCAAACTCAGGGCCCGTCCACACGGGAAGGTTTTGTTGGTGGAAACGCTGAAGTATTTAACCGTCACGGCGTTTCGTCCACACGGCAACGGCGTTTTGGGTCCTCCCTGAAACGGTATTTTTTGAAAACGGGAAAATCTGACAACGCCGTTTCGCCGTTGTCACATCGTTGCCGTGTGGACGGCGGAAACGGCTTTTCCTTGTAAAACGATGACGTCACCGTCATGTGACCGGAGAAAAAACAAGGCATGCAGCGGCACGAACAACAACGATGGCGGCCAGCGGAGTCGTCTTTGTATCGCAGGCGCTTCGAGATTTGTTGGCGATATTACTACACAACCTCACACAACCTCAGACTCACTTTTTTTCCCGCTAACTCGCCATTTTTGTTTTCTGTGTGTTTAGCGTGCAGCGGAAACGCCCCCTTTCTAAATCGTGGGTCCGGTGGCTTTGTCAGCGTCTGTTAACAGCGCCACCTATGGGTGTGGCATACGCATTACATCATTTTCACCCACCGGTCCGTTTCCATCTGCCAGCGTGTGTGGACGCCACTTTTTTCCACCCCGGGAAAGAAAAAAAAACGGCAACGTTCCCGTGTGGACAGGGCCTCGGAACGGTCAAATAGAAACAGAACCAAAACCCCTGCAAGTGTTTCACTCCGACCGCTGCCCTAGCGAAAACATCACCGAAGGCAGCGGCAGCAAGCGTCAGGAAACTGGCGGCCGGGCTGGTCCCTAAGGCAATAGCACTGTTCTTCCATTCTTTCACAGAGTGGAGAAGAAGAAGAAGGAGGAGGAGGAGGAGGAGGAGGAGGAGGAGGAGGTCCGCAGGAGGGAGATGCTTCCAGGACTTCTCGTGAGCGCTACACTTGACGGTCGGTGGCGCGGATGCCGTTTCCAGTCTGAAGCCTGGGAGGCGCTACAGAGCGGCTCCTCTGAAGAGCAACACGCAGCATCCTGTTCACGACATCCCGCTGGGCCCAACAATAAACGGGAGCAGGAGGTGTGGATGGAGGAGTGGAGGAAGTCGGGCCTCCTGGAGAATCTCCTGGCCGGAGGGTTTTTTTTATTCCCTGGGAGGAAGCATGGATAGCCACGCCCCAAACTCAGCCCAACTCGTTTGATTGGTTCGCTGCAGAGTCTCTCACTTCTACCTTGAGTGCGCCACCCTCTGGCGACTGAAGGATAATCGTAAACATTATAACCGCATTTTGGCCAGTTTCCTGATGACTGTGAATCTTGTGGGATACACACGGCAGTTTACTTTGAACTGTGGGTAACTGGGTTAATCCACCATCCGTCCAGACTTTAACGGCGACTTTATTCACGAAATTTTGACTTTACTCACAAAATTCTGTCTTTTTTATATTAAATTTTTTGCGAAATTTTGACTTCATTCGTGAAATTTTGACTTTATTCACAAAATTTTGTCTTTTTTACGTCGACTTTTTTCACAAAATTTTGACTTTATTCGTGAAATTTTGTCTTTTTCACGTTGACTTTATTCACAAAATTTCGTCTTTTTTACATCGACTTTATTCACGAAATTTTGACTTTTTCACAAAATTTTGACTTTATTCACAAAATTTCAACTTATAACTTGAAATAAAAACTTCAATAAAAATGTTCGTCCTGTAGAATTTTTTTCTCTACTTGTGGGCATTGTGGGCGTGGCTATCCTTATTTCCTCCTATGGAAAGAAACCTCGCCAACTGCTTTGATCTCGGTCCTAAACTTAGACCTGGGTCCGTGCGCCGCGTCGAGCTAGCGGCGCTCTGACGGACGGACGGACGGACGGACGGACGGACGGAGCCCCGCAGAAGGTCCGACGACGTAGAAAAGGCAGCGGCCTCGGCTTTGTTTGCTTGTTGAAAATCAAACCCCTCCGCGCGCTGCCGCTGTCAGACCACGGCGGTGGGGACGGAGGGCAGGTACCTGCAGGAGGAGGAGGTGCTGGTGGAGGCGCCGGCCTTGGCCGCGCTCGGGCTGGGGTTCCTGATGGTGGAGAAGGTGGTGACGGAGGGCGCCGGGCTCAGCCTGGTGCACACGCTGCCGTGGACGAAGGCGCCGCCGGACGGCCGCTCGGCCGCCGCCTGACTCTGAGAGGACCTGGCAACCTGCGCGCTGCGACCCTCCAGGAAGTACGTCAACATCTGCCCTTTGCCCTTCACACTCACCTGGCCCCGGCAGGTGAACTGGTAGTGGTCGGCAATCAGCCGGTGGACGTCCTCCGTCACCTGGAGGAGAATCACACAACTCAAAAAAAATCACTCTTCTCAGAAAACCCTTAAGAAGAAACAGCAGCATCTGGTGGTTACATTTCAGATTGCAGCGCCCCTAGGGACTCCGTACCCTCCCTCTCCCGAGCTTGACAGTGAACTACAGTGGCCTTCGAGCACAAACCTCAATACACCCTTCTTCTTCGTTGGTTTGGTTCGTAAAGCACATTGAGTTGCCTTGTGTACGAAATGCGCTGTATAAACAAAGCTACCTTGCCTTGGCTTCAGTCGAAACCCCGCACCAGGTGAGTTTGATTGAACAAAACATTTCCATCTGTGCACTTCCTCTCTCTGTAGGGTTCGGATCAAAGTAAAGAGGGCTGCAGCGCCACCTACCTGGACCTTCCCCTGCACTCCGGTGCTGTCCATCCGACTGGCTACATTCACTGTGTTCCCCCAGATGTCATACTGAGGTCTTCTGGCTCCGATCACTCCTGCCACCACTGGTCCCACGTTGATACCTGGAAATTACATTGGCATACTTTCATCGTCATAAACCGATTCCCTAACCCTAAAGTCTGCATGCATAAGAAACTCCCTTTGACAGTTAACGGTGAATAACTAACGAAAGAGTGACTGCATTTTCTTTTATCGCTTTCACAAAATAGTCGATAAGTAACCTAATCTAGTTGGCTTGATCTTTCATTTATCGGTGGGATTTTATACGCACTGTCCATCTCTATCTTGCTGTTGTAATCTACAGGTACTACCCAGAAATTTAGAATATCCTGAAAAGGTTGCTGTATTTCTGCATTCAACTTAAAAGGTGAATGTGACATATTATATCAAGAAATAATATGCAAATCAATATATTTCAAGTTTTTATTTCTTTGGATTTTGCTGATCAGGTCTTGCAGCTTAAAAAAAAACAAACTCAAATTTTATAATAATTTTCTGACTTTGTGGCTTTGTGGTTTTAATAAGCTGAAAATCTTAATCAGCAAAGTTACAACAAGGAACTGCTTGAGATGTCAATTTGCGTGGAATGGCTCAATAAAATGTGTTGCTTTCATCTTTTATGTTAAATTGCCAAAATAAAACAACTTTTACTTGATATTCTAATATTTCAGGTAGTACCTGTGTATGAATACATTGACTGTTTTAGTTCAGGCATGGATTTTCAGATCTTCAGAAACATGAGGTGATGACCAGGCTTGCACTTGTTGTTCCAAAGCTCTGTGCTGTGTTACACGACTTCCCAAAAGTAGCATTTTTTTTTAAAAAAAAAAAAAAAAAAAAAAAAAGGGTTGTGCCAAGAACAAAAACACATGGAGCCTCCCAGATTTGAGACAGGATGGCACTGTATACCCCAGGCTACACTGGAATTAAACAAGGATTCGTGGAGCAGCCTCTCCACAGGATACCCAAAACAATGGGACTCAGAACTTCAGGTCTCGCTGTGACGAGCTTCCTGGAGGTAACGCAACACATTCTGTGATGCACTTCCCCACAAACTTACCGGCACTGTGTGTGAATGGCGTCCAGTGCAATAGGTCAAACTCAAAGCCCCCCCCGCCCCCACCACTGTTTATTTAGACCCGTGTGTGTTTGTGCTACGTCTTTCCACTCACCCACTCTCAGGACAAAGTCATTGTACGACTGGTAGTTGATGGCATCAAGGACGTCAAACATTTCAATGGCAAAGTCTGACACGGTGCACAAATGGGAAGTGATGGACTTCTTAGCCTGTAAATCAACATAAAACAATCAAATGTAGAAAAAACGAAACACAAAACGTAGCGTAAAAAACACAAAAAAAAAATGACGGATTGCCGGTTTCAAAACTATGCGACGGGTTTTGACCTGATTTAAAGCCGCCGCTAGCTGCGTTTCCACGACGAGAAAACTGCACGAAACCTAAATATCGCGATAAAAACCTGGTGATGGAAACAGCCTCAACTTGGAAAAAAACTCTCAAATATGCCGAAAAGGTTTTGACGTATCCGTGTAGAGGAATATCGCAAAGGTCACGCGGGACGAGATTTGATGAGATTTTGGAATTATCGCTTTTGTTCTGCAAAAAAAAAAAAAAAAACAGAATGGAAGCTACTGTAACTATTGAGTTTCTGCTAAAGTCTTAGCAGAAAGTGTGAAAAAGGCTTCCTTTGTTGTGAGATTACAGGAACGTCGTGAATGTGGAATATGCTGACCCACTGAGGATCAGTGGACTGAAACGTGACGCTGTTTTTAAAACGTCAAAATTCCGAGGGAACAGCAGCCCCGGAATTGCCAGACCTCTTAAGAAACGCATTCCGAGCAGTTTTGAAACCCCACTAATACCTCACAAGCGCACAAGTGAAAGTCTAAATATAGCAAGTACATTTGCACCTTGGAGGCAGCTGTGGGAACCAGTCCTACTGCAGCCATGTAGGTACTGCCAATAGTCTTGATCTTCTCAATATCCCTGTAGCACTCTTTGTCCATCAGCTGGGGGAAGTGGAATCAGAGGGAAGTGATGACAATAGCAGTCACGATGGTCACACGCACGCTGTCCTTGGCAAACGTGTGAAACCAACGCACCTCGTCAAAGTCGGCAATGATCTCGTTGAGCAGCCGCAGACACTCGACACCCATGTTGTTTCCGTCCAGCTCGATGTAGAAGTCGTTGAAGTTGGCGATGGATGCAAAGAGCACGCCGACTTGAGAGTAGGACTGGTAGTAGAGATCCTGCAGGTGGGAAGGAATCCCAGCGGTTAGATCCATGAATTCAATTCCACAGATGTTGGAGAGCAGGTTGGGGAAACTTTTCGGACTGGTGGAGCCACAGTGGGTTGAAAGATTTGACAGAGGGGGGGTAGCGGAGCAGCAGCAGATGGATGGAGTGTTTTTGGCGAGCCACCTCATAGGAGGAAAAAATATAGTTTGCAGTTTGGTAGTTTGGTCATATCTGGCCTAGAACCACCTCAGAACCACCTCAGAAGCACCTAGAACTACCTGGAGCCACTCCCAGAATCATATACAACCACCGCAGAACCAACTACAATATTGTGTTATTTATATTTATAAGAATATGTCTGTAGTATAGTTTTATTTTTATAGTAATATGTTTATATATATATATATATATATATATATATATATATATATATATATATATATATATATATATATATATATATATATGTACACCTACATGTACACCTGTATATATATACTTACACATATATATACACACATATATATATACATATATATATACATATACACATATATTTTTTTATGTAGTGTATGTATGTTATATGTTTATATGGGTGTTTATGTAATCTGTGTTTATATAGATATATCTGTGTAGCAATATTCTGAAAAACAGTTAAAATGGGTAGGAAATTGATTATTACTCCTTTTTCAAACTATGTGCAGTATTTTGTTGTGTTTTTTGTTCATATTTTTGCAGGTACAAATAGTTAAGATATTTAATCCAGGTCCGAATCTTTGAATGCAGCCGAGTCCCCACGGCAGCCTGCACTGTGACTGCAGTGCCGGCTTGAACTTTAGCCCAGAGGAAACAGAGGAAGCCCTGCTGTACAGAAGAGGTTACCTCCACGCCAGAAACAAAGTTCCTGACTTCCTGCCCCCCACCTCAGTCACTGCTCTGTCTGGAAGCCCAACCCACTGATGGATGAATGATAAGCTCAACATGACTTTTTCATTCATATTCAAAAAGATAAATGACTCCAGTTAAGCACCAGCCCTGTGTTAAACATCAGCACCGCTTTGCATCACGTCCAGTCAATAAGTGATTGAAATTATTCAATAGAATTGAATTTAATGCTGAAAAATAAATGAACATTTATCTCGATAAATATATGAATTGAAATTTTATTTTCAAAGCCGCGACCCAATCATAGCAGGTCCCGAGACCCGCTTTTGGGTCACGAGCCACCAGTTGAGAAACACCGCTCTATACCAAACAGGTCAGGTGGCCTCTAAAGGTCTTGGATTTCTCGCATTAATGCCGTTGATATGAAGAAATATTGAGAGCAGCTGCAACCACAGCAGATCCAACTGATGGGATTTGATTGAAGTTTCTCGTCTCTGCTTTGTGTTTTCACTGCACAACAACAGCTGCTCATGGTTTTTTTTTTGGACTGGTCAGTCACAAAAATCCTAAAGTTCGAACTTGTTACTGTCAAACTGTTCCAAACCTGGAGCTCAGGCGTTCCCCCATTACTAAAGCGGGACTCCCACCTTGGGGACAAAGCATTGACTTTCTTCTCCTCTCCTCTGCAGACGCTCACCATGTTCCTGGGGTTGGACATCAGGAAGTGCTGAGCCACGTGAGCCGGAAGCAGGTTGAACAGGATTCTCTTGTTGTCCAACTTCACCTTCTCCATGTCGCCTCTCTCCTCTTCTGCCTGGAGAGAGGAAGTCACTAAGGTCAAAAGTGATGGTTTAGCGTCGCTGTCATGATCGCACGCGGAGACATCAATGATGGTTCCAAACTCGGACGGAGCCTGTAATTGCTTCTCTTCATCACTAGAGGGAGATAACGTTTCAAAAAAAAAGAAAAAAGAAAATCACTGCAGCCTAAAAATAGAAAGTCAATCCATTTAGATGCAAATGCAGAAGCACTAAAGGGTGAAACAGTATCAATAACAATACGTCATATAATATTAAACACTCAGCTTATATAATATGATTTAAATTGCTTAAACAAAAACTTACAATAAACTTTTGTTTCAGTAAGAATAACTTCTGACTTCTGATTCAGTTCATTCACTCGGGTTCAGTGTTTTTTGTGTTTGCAGGGGGCGCTAGAGAGCAGCTTTGTGCAATTTTGGTGCCACAGGTGGCCCGACGAACTTCAAGAAATAATATTAATAGTGAGTGAGTCATAGAATAGCTGTATAACATTCCATTTTTCAGTATTTTAATAGTCATTTGAATAAAGAGCTAAACACCCTGGTGGGGCTTCAAAGACACTGACACTGACATTACAGCAACACTCCATCCATCTGCTGCTGCTCCGGCCCCCTCAGTCTAATTTTACCGCTGATCTACAACATTTGTGAAACTAGATTCTGGATCTCATCCACCGGGATTCCTTCCACCTGCAGATGTGGAGAGTTTGAGCAAACTGGACTCTCTGAACTGAACTCTCTCATCTCCTCTGCAGAGTCCAGCACCAGTCAGTCGGACCCAATTCCAACTAAATCCTTCAAGGTGGTAACACCGTTCATTATTAATCGTTTTATTGCTATTATAATGCTCCGCGATCCTTCAAAGTAGCTGTAATTAAAACCCAATACAAGTGTCCTCTCTAATTATAGGCCAATCTCCAACACTCTGTTTCTGTCTAAGACTTCAGAGGAAATCGTTGCCAGGCAGCTCAGTGACTTTTTAACACGACGACAACCGATCTGATGTCTTTCAGTCAGGTTTTAGGAATGATCGCAGCACTGAGGCTGCACAGCTAAAGCTGGGTGATAGTCTCCTGATGGCCATCACACAGTGGTCTTCTATCTGTCTTAGTTCTTCTGGATCTCACGGCTGCATTTGACAGTTGATGACATCGTTCTTCTGAGAAGACCACGGGATGTTATCGGCATCAAAGATGAAGCCTTACATTGGTTTCATGGTTTCCTTGGTTCATGTCCATAATTACCAGTCAGAACATGAAAGAGTTGGTTATGGAGTCCCTCAAGGTTCTGTTCTTGGTCCCATTCTCTTTAACATTTACGTGTTACCGCTTGGTAATGTCATTAGAAAGCCTAGCATTAGCCTCAACCGCTATGCCGACGATTCCAAGTTATATTTGTCAATTAAACGCGACAAGGTAGATCAACCAGTTAAAGTGGAGACTGAATTAATTCACAAAATGGATGATGCAACATTTCTTAATGCTTAATTTGAATAAATATTATTGTAGGTTCTGTGGAGCTTTTAGGCAAATTTTCTAATGGTCAAATTATTAAAAAAAAAAAAAAAATGTGATTGATTGATCCGTTATTAGTGACTCATCCAGCTTAAAAAGGGGGAGATTTTATGAGAGGAGATTGGCAGTGTTGGTATGTTTAAGGGGGAACAGAATACCTGAGTGGCCCACAGGTAGTCCAGCCGCAGCTTGAGGTCCAGCTGCCTTGAATGAAGAGCGAGAGCTCCACAAAACAGCAGGACGGCCAGAACAGGATCGTAACTCCGCATGTGTAGGAAGCCTCCGCTGAAAAAAAAACAACACACAAGCACAAAACAGCAGACGTTGCCTGTTTTTAAGTCATAGAATGTTTGTCTACAGACAAATTAACAAAAGTAACTAGCGTCGCAGTACTGGTTTCATCTGGATCTCGATAATCTCTAGTCTTTTTTTTCTTTTTTTTTTTTTTAGAAAGAAAAAGGAAAAAAAGATAAAGAAAAAAAAAAAAAAAAGAAAAAAAGGGAAAAAAAAGAAAAAGTAAAGAAAAAAAGAAAGAAGAAAAAAGAGGGGGAAAAGGAAAAAAGAAGAAAAAGGAAAAAAGAAAAAAAGGGGAAAAAAGAAAAAAGAAAAGAAAGAAGAGAGAAAAAAAAGGAAAAAAAGAAAAAGAAAAAAAGAAAAAAAGAGGGAAAAAAGGGGAAAAAAAGAAAAGAAAAAAGAAAGAAGAAAAAAGAGAAAAAAAGAAAAAAAAGGAAAAGAAAGAAAGAAAAAAGATACTCTCTAGTCTTGATCATGTCTTGGTCTCGGTTGGTTGGGTCTGGACTACAACACCCGACATAGCAAACAACAGCATGTACGGGACGACGCGTGTCGAGCGGCTCCGTCTCACCCCACAGCTTGTCGATAGCCGCTGGTTTCCATGATGACAGTGTAGGTGACCGACAGCAGAAGAAGCAGGATGGTCTTGGGGAACGAGGACACGTGGAGATAAGGTACCAGCGTGAGGGTGCCCGCCACACACGACAGCAAGGCGTACGCCATGTTGGGGCAAGCAGTGGGAACTCCTGTAGTGTTCCCATCCACTGCGACGTCTTCCAAGGAGCCGCTGACGTTGGAGCCAAACTTCCCCCAAGGAACGCACATCACCTGCGGAGCGGAAGGCACGAGTGGAATTTTAAAATGAAAATAAAAAATAAATAAAGACTTTTAAAATGTTACATTATACAAAACCAAGGTCGATCATCACTGTCCTTAATTTGGAGTAAAAATACTACAAAATTCTGACTCCTGGAAAAATATCTTTTTTTCATTTTATGCCCTTCAAATATTGTATTTTTTATTTTTACTGCCTTGTTTCTTTTTTTTAAAATTTGTCCCAGTTATCTACGACATGTTGCGGTTTTCAGTGTGACGCCACTCTGGGTTGTTTAATTGTGTGTGTGCGATGGTTCCAGCGAGACTCACCACACACGCCTGCGTGACAGAGTAGGTTATGAGGACCAGGAAGATGCAGAGCACAGTTCGAATCTGGATGGTGAGGCAGCCTGGTTGGCACTGAAACCAAAGGCACGGGACTCGGTGAATTGTTCAATACACCTCAATGGCATTTCAAACGCAACATTAGCCACAGGAAGAGATGGAATGAGAGCATTCTGCTGGGCAGAGCTCATTAAATGCAGGTCTGTTGGAGGGGGGCTTGAAAAGCACGTGATGATACTTCTACGTAGTTTGATTTATTTATTTATTTATTTATTTCGAACATGAAAGAAAATAAGAAAATAAAAGGGATGCAAAACCCAAAACATACGAAAGAAAAATTTAAAAACATATAAATAAAAAAATAGGATAAGTAAACAGTGAAATATACATGAAAATAATATTAGTTTGACACCACATTGATTCACTCAAGGGGTGCGGACACCATATTACAGCAAAGGATCGTTATGGTCATTTAATCTGACTGTCAAATATAAACAACAGTACAAGTACAGATGTATTTTACACCAAGAATGGAAAAAAAACCATTGACGCTAGCATTAATTAAAAAACTACGTAAACTATTTTTAAATATTGTATTGCAACTTTACAGGGAAAAGTTGGTCAATTCAACAGACCAGTCGGAGCATTTAGGTTAACAGAAGTTTTCACTGGTTAGGCTGCTAACTTACCAGGCTAGCAACCAGGCTAGCCCTAGCATCGAGCAGTGTATTTTGTGGTTGAGTGACAGTGTTAGGAAAAGAACTCGGAGTTAGAACTGTTAGACATGGCTCATGCAAGGCTTGTGTCTAATTCTTTACATGGCTGAATTTGCTTCTCCTTCGCTAATTGTGTTTGTTTGTTTGTTTGTTTGTTTGTTAGCAATCTTAGCTTCTGCTTTCTTGCTACCAGCGTGAAACCAACGTCTTGAGTTCTTTACTAAGAGTCTTGCGGAGGTGTAGAACTGACATTGAGAGTCAAGGTCAAGAGTCCTACCTGGATGCTGGTCAGGTGCAGGTACATGACACAGGCCACGTGGACACACACGCACAGCACGAGCAGCAGCAACACAATCACTCCCCTGAGAAATCAGAGAACGCAGCAGGGTGAGAGGAGCCTCGCCGCCGGATCAATCCAATTCAGGTGACGTGCGTGGACGTACTGTGGAATCATTAGCAAATAGATCAAGCCAAAGAGCACCGCCAGGATCAGGGACAGCACCACTGCACTGGTGAAGTGGTCGTCGTCCGACTGGTTGTACTGGGAGGAAAAGAGAAGAAAAGATCTTTGAATTCTGACTCCTGGAAAACCTCACCAGGTTTTGCTTTATTTTCGGATGTTTAGATTTACACACACTCAAAAACATGAACGTGGCTCGGCGGTGCGCTGCACGCACACGCCGGTCCCTGTTCTCGGCCTCCTCTGAGACTCTGCCCACGCACACAGTGGAGAACGATATCACGTGTAGCTTTCAGACTTTCCCGAATCATTATCTTCATTCCCGCCCCCTCTCACACACACACACACACACACACACACACACACACACACACACACACACACACACACACACACACACGTGCAGAGAGGAGACGGGGAGAGAGGGAGAGCAGCTTCAGAGGAGAGCAGAGGTTTGATCGACGTTTGATCACCGCCTGCGCAACCAAGTGTTGACCGCCTGCTTGCTTGCCTGTTTGCCACTCTCACCTTGCACTCCCGCTCTCTGTTTCTGTAAAACAGGGTGAAGTAGTTGAGGTCCGTGGTCTCGGACTCGGTTTGCCGCGCCTCGATCAGCCTGCCGATGTAGCGGTTGACCCTGGTGGCTGGCGAGTGCTGCACGGCCGTGGCGGAGAAGGACGTGCGGCTCCTCAGCTTCTCCGACGCCGTCCGCAGGGCCCTCCGCTGGTCCACCGCAGGGAAAGACAACAGTCAGTCAGACAAACAGTCAGTCTGTGCAGAGGCCCCCGGCCCGTCTGATTGGTCGATTTCTGTTTTTTTTTAGGTTTGTGAAGGTTGTCGTAGGGGAATGAGAGTCTTCCACCCTACGGCTGTCACCTCGAGAGGCCGCTGCGCCTTCTAAAGCAGGGGTGTCAAACATACGGCCCGCGGGCTGGATCGGGCCCGCAAACTGTTTTTTTTTCCGGCCCGCCAGATGATTTTGCAAAATATAAAAACTGCAATTCATCAATGAAAGAAAGTGCTGTTCCAAATGTGTCCACTTGGTGTCGCAATATTGTTTCTGCTTGGCAAACAAACTCAATACTGGGGCTGAGCAAATCGGCACAAGTACAGCCACTCACGTCTCCTATTGGCTGCCCTCATTGCCTCAGAACGTCTCCTATTGGCTGCCCTCACTGCCCCAGAACGTCTCCTATTGGCTACCCTCAGTGCCCCAAAATGTCTCTGTTGAAACAGACAAAGCTGATGCAGAGCAGTGTTGCCATCTTGGCGACTTTCTCCCTCCAAAAAGTCGCTTTTCTCCCCATGACGACTTTTTTTTTTTTTTTTGTCAAAAGCGACTAGCAACAAATCTAGCAACTTTTCCTGGTGTTATTACGTTGCGATCAAGTGCAAATGGTCAATTATGCAAATTAGACGATGACATCATTTGGCGACTTCTAGCGACTTTCAGGACAGCCAATAGCGACTTTCCTGACTAAGGAGTTGGCAACACTGGTGCAGAGTGCAGAGTGCTCATAGAACACGGACGAAGTAAAACAAAGAACACAACTGGAAGTTGTTGTTATTTTTACGTTGTTATTACCATACCATGATTTTACCATGGTTCCGGCCCACTTGGGAATAAATTTTCCTCTATGTGAACCAAAATGACTTTTTTCTAAGGAAGCCTGGTGTGGACAAAACCAACCTGCCCGACACCCTGACAGGGTGACTGCTTGTGTCTTCAGATAAACCAATGAAGAAGAAGGGGGACGAGGTATCCAGGTTCGGGTGCGCAGGCCACTGTAGTTCACTGGCAAACTCAGGAGGGGGAGGAAACTGGTCACGTGACCTCGTACGTCAAAAAGCCAATAAAAATGACACTTTTGTGATATACCTCTACTGCATATGAATACTTAAACCATATTTGAGAGGTTTTTCCAACTTTTTTCAAGTTTTTTTTTTAGCCATATTTTTTTTTTTGCGCAATTCTGAGGGGTGATGGAAACGCAGCCGCTGCGTCCGACGCGACTCTCAAGCAGTCGCAGTCAAGCTTTTCACCGGGTACAGACAGCCTGGACGGCCCACAGGCAACAACAGGCGGCGTAACAACAACAACAACAACAACAACAATGGCAGCTTGCATGGCACCAGTGGTCACACAGCAGCCGGCGAGCAGCAGCAGCAGCAGCAGCAGCAGCAGCAGCAGCAGCAGCAGCAGCAGCAGCTGCAGCAGCGTAACCGACTCAACACGTCGTGGCTTTCATCCCGACTTAATCTCCAAAAAAAAAAACAACCATCAGGAGACCATAGGAGGCGCTGCATGGAATACCGTCAAACGTATATGATGAACGCACCGCCCACACATTTCATCCCAGACTTTAGGGAGATTAAGAGGAGTGCATTCCTGTGACGAGTTGCTCATAATATCCGTTTCCACGGGCTCACTTTTCCACAAGTCGCTGCCGTGCGCTGAACTGCAGGACTTATGCCGCAAATCTAGAAATCCAGATTACTCTGCGTGTGTGTGTGTGTGTGCGTGTGCGCGTGTGCGTGTGCGTGCGTGCCTGCGCGAGTGAAAAAGAGATTATTTATCCAAGCGGGATTTCAAGCCGTCACGAACGCAGCGAGGGATTTTTTTTTTCTTTCTTTCCTCCCTCGTTACACAAACACAGTTGTTGCAACCGCAGCACTGGTTTCTCTGAAGCGGCCCGTCGGTCGCGTACACACACACACATACACACACACCTTGTCGTCGTCCTCGCAGGTCATGACGTTGGAGAAGGGGATCTCGGCTTTGAACATCTTGCGACAGTGCATGAGCTGCACCAGCAGGTAGCACACGGTCTTGAACTTCATCCTCTTGGCCGGCTTGATGTCGGAGAGGATGAGACCTGGAAAGATCTGGAAAAACAACGAGGAGGAGGAGAATATCCTGAAAAGGTTGTAGTATTTTTGCAATTCAACTTAAAAGGTGAATGTGACATATTATATAAAGGAATAATATGCAAATCAATATATTTCAAGTTTTAATTTCTTTGGATTTTGCTGATCAGGTCTTGCAGCTTAAAAAAAAACTCAAATTTTATAATAATTTTCTGAGTTTGTGGGTTTGTGGTTTTAATAAGCTGAAAATCTTAATCAGCAAAGTTACAACAAGGAACTGCTTGAGATGTCAATTTGGTGGAATGGCTCAATAAAATGTGTTGCTTTCATCTTTGATGTTACATTGCCAAAATAAAACAACTTTTACTTGCATGCATTTATGTGTTTATGCAATCAATTTTTTTCTAATTGGAAATTTCCAAGTAGCCACGCACATTGAACAGTGTGTTGCATGGACAGCAGATGTTGAACAGCAACTCTGATCACAAACATACTTATTTTCTATCTTATTAAATTCTATTTTTAATTTTCTTAAAACACCAAGCGGGAGTAGCGCCTCAAATTCTATTGCATGTGCTGTTCGCCTATGTTGCCTTGCTGTCTCCTCCAGTGGCAACAAAGGCTCCTGCTGCTGGGGCTCAGGCAGACGCACCTTGCGCCGGTGTGAGGGCACGATGAAGAAGGTCTCAATGTGATGCTTCTGGAGGAAGGTGTGCCTCTGGTGGCCGAAGCCTGGCTCCACCTCGTAGTCCCCGTTCAAGCACTCCAGGGTGGTTCTCGTGATGTGCACCTTCCTGAAGACAGACCGGCAGAAAGCATGCAGAAAATCTCATCCTGAGGCTGGGTCTCAATTCAGGGTCTGCATCCTTCAAAACCGAGCGTCCTCCGTCTGGACAGGACAGACCAAACCCCGCCTCCCCGGTAACCACCCGGGACAGTCTAGCCTTCGGCGTATTTCCTGGTTGCGTCACCGCCGTTCCCTCCTGCTGGCCAACCCCGGAAGTGAAGTTTTCATAGCATCAAGCTAACCGTTGGTTAGCCTTCTAACGATGGCGTTGGATGTTCAAATAAGTAAAAACCCTGCGTTAAAAACTGAATATTTTACGTGAAACTTCAAGACTTAAATTTCTACGAAGTGTCTTTGCCAGTAGATGGCGCTAATTTCAGCTGACTTCCCAGGATCCCACGATGCTTTGCAGCAGCACGCATAGCATCATGGGATACCTAAGTACGCAGAAATGCTAGCGGTGCAGCCTTGGAAATCGGCTAAAACGAGGGCGCATTTGGAGCGTCCTAAAGACTTCTGGGAATTGGGAGGAGCCTTCGCGCAGTGCTATGACGCAACGTCCTTTCAAAAACGCGTACTTCCAAGGATGCAGACCCCTGAACTGAGACACAGCATGAGAGTCATGATGCTAATTTCACTGTTGCTGTTTGTCAATCGCTCCGTCTAGCCGTTACTGTCCTAACACACAGCATTAACAGAACACGGACGGGCCCGGGTGTCGGTCGGCACTGACCCAGGCAGCCCTCCGGCCTCCATCACGTTGGCCAGCGTGACATCGTTGGACCAGACGTCGTACTGCCACTTCCTGAGGCCCAGGACGCCGCACAGCACCCGGCCTGTGTGCAGGCCCACACGCATGTTCAGGTCCACCTCCGTCGCCTCCACCACGGAGCTGCAAGCAGCAGAGGACGCAGGAGGAGGTCAATCTGTTGGGTTTGCTGACAGGGACTTCAGAATAAAATACAGATGTTTTGTTGTAATTCTACAGACGTTGAAGCAACATGTCTTCTACATGTCCCAGGATGCGGTTTTCTCTCCCGTGAGGAGGCTCACCAACACACTCCACCCATGGACCGCTCTTTTGCTTCATTCATTTTTTTTATCACTCATCGTCATTTCTGAAGTTTGGATTATATTTTATTATTTCGGGAGGTTGTTTGTGTGTGAGTCTGACTTACGCGATGGTGTCAATCATGTCCAGTCCCATTTCCACACAGCAGTGGGCATGGTCTGCCTTGGGCTGGGTCAGTCCGGACACACAATAGTAGCAGTCCCCCAGGATCTTGATCCTCCTGCAGTGGTTCTCCTGACACACACACACACACACACACACACACACGCATGCATGTCAGTCCACCTCTGACACCAGCAAACACAACAATGTGAGGAAGGTGCTGCAATTAAAACAGGCTGGTCCAGTGTCTCATTCATCCTCATATATTTTAAGACTTGACAACAGTCGAGACATTTGTTTGAATTTTTTGAGGTGTCATTGTTATGGCCTAAAGTGGCCGAAAGACTTTTGTTTTCACGAAGGCCTTTCCTTGGCTTTTTTTTTTTTTTTTTTTTTATTTTTTTTTTAATGTCTCATTGTTTGGGTTGTGTGCTTTTTTTTTTTAATAATTATATCTTACAGCAGGTTTTACATCCTTCATGCTATATTAAGGATTATATTAAGTCTATATTAATTAGGTTTTATGCTTCTTGTAGCACTTTGAGATTTCTTTATGTAAAGCGCAATATAAATAAAATTCATCATTACAATTGTTATTATTATACCATGGAGCTATTTTTTTAAATACATATATATATATATATGAGAATATCCTGAAAAGGTTGCTGTATTTCTGCAATTCAACTTAAAAGGTGAATGTGACATATTATATAAAGGAATAATATGCAAATCAATATATTTCAAGTTTTTATTTCTTTGGATTTTGCTGATCAGGTCTTGAAGCTCAACTCAAAAAACAACTCAAATTTTATAATAATTTTCTGAGTTTGTGGCTTTGTGGTTTTAATAAGCTGAAAATCTTAATCAGCAAAGTTACAACAAGGAACTGCTTGAGATGTCAATTTGCGTGGAATGGCTCAATAAAATTTGTTGCTTTCATCTTTGATGTTAAATTGCCAAAATAAAACAACTTTTACTGGATATTCTCATTTTTCGGGTAGTACCTGTACATATATATATTTTATATACTCTAGAAAAACATGCTGAGGAATGTCTGTCAAATAACAGAACATCTTAGAAAACTCCTCCCCCAAGAAAAATCACAATACTTCAGAATGCGGTGCCCAGTATTGGTGAGCAAACTGCAGCCGAGTTACTGGACCGCAGAGACGCTCTGGACCGTTTGTGTATCCATCAACTTTAGCATTTTTTTTTTTTGTCTAAACGTTGAAAATCTTCAGGTTTCTTTCACTTCTCCTACTTCTGTTCCAGCTACCGCGCAGCGTACGACCGACGTATTACCATTCTGCTCTTGTGAACCTGACGGATGTGTGTTCTGCCAGTGCCATGTGTGTGTGTGTGTGTGTGTGTGTGTGTGTGTGTGTGTGTGTGTGTTGGAGAGATGAGGCCAACTCTAATTGCTCCGATATGCTCTTGAAGTAGAATCCCACCCACACGTTGCCAGACAGACCAGCTATTTGTCACAGCGTGCACCGTGCACAAAACTTTGCGCTAATCAGACCCACACACACACACACACACACACACACACACACACTTCCTGAAGACACAAACAACAGCTGGGTTTCCGTGCAGCTTCTTTGGTGTGCAAAGGCTTTCCATTTGGCGCCGTATCACTCGCAGTCATCAGGAAACTCTAATGGTCGGACCCCTACAAAGCTTCGCCTGCGGGGCTGCCTTTGAGTGACAAACACACACACACACACACACACGCAGCACACATGTGCGCACACAACACGCACGTCTACACAAGGGATCATGACAACTGCAGGGTAAGAGGCGGAGATGAGACGAGAGGAGACGGAGCCGCGCTGCTGTTCTGCTCACGGGAGCAGAAAGATTCCGGCGTGGGAGGATATGAGAATTCACAACGCGGATGATTGTCCTGGTACTATAGCAGGAGAAACTGTGTGTGTGTGTGTGTGTGTGTGTGTGTGTGTGTGGTGAGCGAAGGAGAGGGAGGATAAATGAGTGAGAAATGATGAAGTGACGGTGAGCGCCTGTCTTGGGAGGAGAGGCATCATCCGCCTGCTCTTTTGGAGGAAGCTGCTGCTAAGCAGCAGCTTTGCCTGCATGAAAATGTGGATCTTCAGTCTGCTTTCAGTCTTTAACATTAGCAGTGCCTGTGTGAAGGTCAGTCAGACCTCGTTGAAGGTCAAGTGCGTCACATTTGGCTTGATTTGTGATTTCTATATTGGTGAAAGTGTAATGTACTGCCGATAAATACATTAATGAAGTGGGTCGTTTTCCTACCCTTCGGATGGTTCTTATACATAGAGCAAGAATATTGCTCCCAGTTATATTTCTACGGAAGCCTGGTGGGGACAATCCAGCCGCCTGACAGTTTTAGAATTTCCTAAATAGGGTGACTGCTGGCATCCTCAAATCAACCAACGAAGAAGAAAGGTGGACGAGGTGTCCAGTTCTGGGTGCGAATGCCACTGTAGTTCACCGGCAGCTCAGGAGAGGGAGCGAGAGTGAACGACGCTGCAATGTAAAATGTTTTCAGGATCCTCCGTATCAGATTAAAACCTCAGTCGTATTTTAGGCTTATTGTGTACAACGCTTGACTCATAGCCAATCTAAAAATAAATAAATAAATACATTTTCCCCAGGAAAACCAGCTCCAATCACAACACTAGGGAATTAAAACAAATTTCTTGACCGTCGACGTGTCTTAAAATATATCAAAATGCAGTCAGGGAGGATAAAACCTTTTACTGAAAGCGGGGGAAAAAAAAAAATAATGCTATTTTTTTTTTTTTTTAAACACGTTAATGAGGCTTCTCAGGAGCCAAAACTCTCGACAGCTACAACTATTCACAAATCTTGCCTGACTGAAATCCATCTCCTCCATCACTCAACCAGTGTCAACTTCTCCTCTGGGTGAGGACCATAAGATACAGTGGTCAACCCTCACCTCCATTGAGAGCATTGCTCTTCTATAGACCTTCAGTCGCACCGCTGGACAATGGAAATTTATTTATTTCATTACATCTTTCATTCTATTTGTTTTATTGAGAACAGTGCTACGTGGAAAATAATGGAAATGCTTGCTGATTCCGCCTCCACGGATTCCAGTCCTGCACATGCTCTTCAACCTCAGCGGCGCCTCCACCTCGTTGAGCTTCAATATGCTGATGACGACGCCGTTTCGTCCTCAATGCCTTTGGCAAGTCATCCGCAGCCCTGATCTTCAACATCAAGTTAACAGTCACTTCCATACCAATCTCCACCTAACCAACCATCCAACCAGCCAAGTGGAAAATACCAGAATCAGGGAAAAATAATCTGGAAGAAGGCGCAAAACCCAAACTTCCTGGTCTGCAGATCCACTGGACATCCAAGCCTTCTTCAACCTTGAAAACAAATAACCTGAGGCCGCTCCATCGGCAGCATCACCTCTGATGGACCAGCCAGGTCTTTCGTTTTGCTCCAGGGGCGGCTGCTCGACACCCGCTGACACAATTATTACTAAGACGCACGATCTGCAATAACATCTGACACCGCGACTATTAGTCCTCACTGTCACTCTGCACTCTGTTCTCCTGGGTTTCTTTCCGTCGCCTCTTTCTTATGAGCCAGGATCCACATGCTGCTCTGAATCTGTGAAGCATGAGGTCCACTGAGACAGTTTGTGAAGACACAGCACTGTGCAGATATTGAAGCTGAACTGAAGAAGCCCTGTCTTGCGCCCCCTTTCTGTTCCTCCGGCCATGTGAGGCCAGAAAACTGATTGCTGAGATTCAGAACAGAACGGGGATAATCCCATTGATCATGTGACTGTGTGTGTGTGTGTGTGTGTGTGTTTATTCTAAAGCTGCGTGTGGATGTGCAAATCTAGTGGAAAGAGATTTCTCAGCCTCATACTGTGCAAAAAGGCTTTAAACTAAGAGTTGCCTGTGACAATATATGTGTATGTATATATACATGTATATATGTATATACATGTATATATATATATACACACAAATTATCATTTTTGATCATTACCCTTTTGGATGGTTAACGTTTGCCTTTTCTTCGCAAGTATATTCACAGTTATATTGTATTATATTATATTATATTACATTATTATATTACATTATATTATATTATTCATTCATTCATCCATCCATGCTTATTCCTATTCAGAGTCCTGGGGCTCTGCTGGAGCCTCTCCCAGCTGTCTCAGGGCGAAGGCAGGGTGACACCCTGGACAAGTCGCCAGTTCATCGCAGGGCCACATAGAGACAGACAACCATTCACACTCACACTCACATGCACACCTACGGACAATTTAGACACACAGATGAATTGGTACAAAGACTTACGGTTGCGAGTTCGTCAAACTTCCCAAAGAGTTCGTTGAGCAGTTTGACCAGTTCCTGAGCAGTGCACTGAGAAGCCAGACTGGTGAAGCCCACAATGTCTGCAAACAGGATGCTGACAGGAGAGAGAGAGGCGCACACATTTTATTCTGGAGCTCGAGAAGTGACAGACTGTTATTACATTATACAGATTATTTTTTTTCCCATTCAGTTCGTTCCATTCCTGACTGCAAAATATTCACAAATCTCATCAGATTGAAGAGAACTCCAACCCTGACAGGACAAAGTGTCCTTCAAGGCAACCATAACTGAATTACATCTAAATGGCTGCTGTCGTGGTTATTGGAAAGGCGATGAGCGATACTTGACATCTGATTAATTTGCTCAGAGAAGAGGGGAGGTATTATGAACAAGGTGTTATGGATCTTCATTGACTCTCTCAGACAGAATAAGGGCTCAAGGCTGGTGAGCAAATAATGGCATTGAATGGTGGAGTGGTGGTTTTGCCTGCACTGTTGAATATAGTTTGCGGTCACATTGCAGAGACAAGAGTGTGAACTATACAGTGTTGTAGGACTGGAGATTGGTCTTGGTCTCCAGACCAGACTTTTTAAGGGTCTCGTCTCGGGCTCGGAGGCATTTCGACTCGGTCTTGTCTCGGTCTCAGACTGGGCTGACTTGAGATTTTTGATCCAGACCAGTCAAGATTCAGCCAAGACTGTAATAACACGATAATAACAGAAAAGACAGCTTTGGTTGGACCACCTCATCCCCAGAGCCGTGCAGGACTTTGAGGTCTTTCATTACCACCATGAGCGAGATGAGTGTACTTCTGGTTTTGAACTCCGTCTCGAACTCCAAATGTCTTGGTCTGGTCTGGATCTCGATCCTCTCTAGTCTTGATAATCTAGTCTTGGTCTCAGGTTGGTTGGTGGCGTCTGGACTGCAACACTAGAACTATTGACATGTCAAGGAAATGAAACTCTGACTGAAGTCGATGAGATCTTTGTTGTGTTAAACGCAGATGGTGCCGTCGTTAGCGCTGTTAGGTTGTGGGTTCGATTCCCGGGGTCTTTCTCTGAGGATCTTTTGCATGTCCTCCCTGTGTCTGCTGGCTTCTCTCCAGGTTCTCCAGCTTCCTCCCACAGCCCTGCAATGAACTGGCTAATTGTCCGGGGCAGGCATGGGCAAACTCTGGCAACAGTCAACGTCAACTGATAGATGAACCAAAGCGTGTGTCTTTGAAGCCCCCACGGTGTTTAGCTCTTCATTGGTGGAGCGGCAGCCAGCGGTAGGGAGGCGAGGTGTGGAGTAGCGGCAGAGTGTGAGAGCGCGGCAGGCGGAGGAGGGGAAGAGGAAGAGCGAGTGGTGGAGGAGTGTCTCTCCACGGGAGTGCTGTTGACACGCTGCCTCGCCCTTCACTCCCACACTCCAGCACTCCAGCTCTCTTCACGGCCTCGTCGGAATATAATTAGCTCAAAGTCAGCCCGGTTTCTCACACTCCTTAATACGAGAGCAACAGAGATGGCTGCCGGGGGGAAAAAAAGAGAGGATAAACTCGACAGGCAGGATGCTTGTGAAGCAAAGGATCAATTCAAAGCTTCAGACTCAGTTACTCACCGGGGTCAAAAGATTCTCCTCACACTCGCTTGGAATTCGGCAAAAGTGATAAATTGGGGTTTATTGCTTTGGTGTTTGCCGGTCTAACGGACGTCAATATTTTTTGTGAAGTCCAGGCTCAGAATTCAGGTTCAGAGAACCAACCTGTGCAGAGTGCAGTCCACTCTGAACACGACCTCAAGCCAGTCTAGTCCAACCTCCAATTCACAACCAAAATGTTGCTTTCATGTTAAACTGAAAATGAACCAAAGCAAAGTTGCAAGCAATGCAGTGTCTTTGAAGCCCCACCAGGGTGTTTAGCTCTTTATTGAAATAACTCTGAAAACAATAAAAAGATTTTTTATACCCCTCAGAGAGCACTGCTACCTGACATTGTCGTGACGCTGGATGTAAATCTTGTGGAAGATCCGCTCAGGTGGCTTCAGGAAGTCCTCCTTCATCTCCATGGCAACGTTCCTGGGCAGCAGACTCATCAGCAGGCGCTCCTGGGGAGGGAGGGTGAGGGTTCGAGCGGAGGAGAGGAGGAGGAGAGAAGAGAGGAGGAGGAGAGCGGTGGTGACGTCAGAACTGCCACCGGGGGCAGAGAAGTTTTTGGAATGAAAACTGTTTTGTAGGTAAAGAAGGTGGAAAGCTGTAAGATCACTCATGGTTTTGGACTGCGCAACATAAAAAGGACGGTCCAATATTAATTTAGGATTTACAATTTGCTCTAAATCCAAATTCTGAAGAAGAAGAAGAAGAAGAAGAAGAAGAAGAAGAAGAAGAAGAAGACCTTCAATAAAGCTCTTCTTCTTCTTCTTCTTCTTCTTCTTCTTCTTCAGAAATCCAAATTCTGAAGTCGGTAAGCCTGGATTTTGTTGACCCGGGAGAATTTGCTTGCGGATGATTAATAAGAGTATAATAATGAGGTCAGCAACAGCCTGAGGTAAGTTGTAGTATTTGCGACTCCCCAGCCGGAGCATCACAGAGTCAAACTGCGGCGGCACGTCAAGTGCTTGTGAATGTGCGATGAATCATCGGGACGCTCGGCTGAGCGCCGCTGCAAGGAGATTGAGTCGGACACATAAAGGCGGCGAGGCCGTCCTCTGTTGTGTTTCCTTTCAACACTTTCACATCACACACTTCATTCAAACGCAACCGATGCTTCTGTTCGTGACCCGTCGTGGAGAGCGGCTTCAGAAAGAGTCGTAACACCGGTGACGGGAATTCCAGCTCTTTGCAGAGAACCGCATGCGTGTATTATTTTAGTAACCAAGTGATTTGCTAAATTGAATGACTAATGTTCACGATAGCAAAAACACTAATGAATGTGTGCTACTTATACACTGGATTGCCCAGCAACACTGGCAATTCTTCCAGTTTTTTTGAAAAGAGGGACACAGCAAATGAAAAGAGCTCCCACCATATTACAAAATGTTTCCATGAGTAGCACCAGAGCCGGCCCAAGGCATAAGCGAAGTAAGCGACGGCTTAGGGTCCCAAGGCCACTAGGGGGCCCCCAAGAGCAATAAAAAAATATATATTTTTTTTTTTTCCGATGTATAAATTATGATTTCTACACAACGCCGGCTCCCGACAAGGACCCCAAAATCAAATTTTGCTCCGGGCCCCATGGAGGCTTGGGCCGGCTCTGAGTAGCACAATCGCCAATTCCCAATTTCAATTTTTCAATTTCCAATTTCTTTATTTTTAAAAAGGGACAAAGCATATTCGTTGACATTTTCTTGCAAAAGTAAATATAGCCAAGTTAGCTGAGGGCTAGTAACAACAGAGGGCTAGTAACCAACAGTTGACTTCAGTGACTAGCGTGAGGACACTCGGCACCAAACAGAAGACCTGCTGTTGTACTGCACCTTTGTACCCGTCTCATCACAAGAATCAAACGAGGCCACCAACTGGCAGAGCGGAGATTGCTATTGAACCAGGAAGTCAATTGTGCTCCCTACATATTGAAGAATCAATGACGGCCTATGGATCGGGGCTAAAGGTAAAAGGAAACCCTGCTCCGGCGATAAGCAACGGCCTGCTTGGACCGGGGGGGGGGGTCTGAGTTTCCCAAATCTGAGTTTTGTTTCCTGGCGAGCCGGCGTCAGATTCCTATCTGTGTCCGTATGTGTGTTTTGTGTCCACTCAGCTAAACGGTGACCTTTTAGCGGAGCGGTAAGGCCATGAAAAGAATCTGCTTGTGTAATTACCTGTCAGGAGGGAAGCCTGTTACTGTGGCAGGTAAACACAGCAGCAGCAGCAGCAGCATCGTCTAATCTGCAAGGAACAGGTGCTAGGGGCGTGCACGTGTGCACGTGTGCACCCTCGCAGACAATGTCCGTAGAGAGATATGACATCGGCTGGATAATTACCAGTTGGGGGCGCCGTCAGGGGCCAGCTAGGCCTTCTTTTCTGGCCATACTTAGAAAAGTAGATTTTCCCGTAAATAGGATAATAAAGTTATTCTCCATCGTCCGTCACGTCAAATAATATCCACTTGGTTGCGTTGCTTCCATTGTCGTATATTACGGTAGAGCTTTTATCCAATCGTGTTTCAGCTAGCTTGTGTTGCCAGGTGCCATGAAATCTGCCTGAGGCCAGAAGAACCGACACATCAGTGAACGCACCTCAGCTAGCTGCGACAGCCAATCAGATCTCGAGTCTGTGAAGTCGAGACCAGCTAGCTGGCTTTACGCTGAACTTCACAAGTACGCGTCCTGTGATTGGATAAGAACCTGAGAACCTTAGAGACTGAACTCAACCTGGAGGTCTGGCTGCCACCACGGCCAGCCCACGACGGCTGAAGGAGACAATGAAGATTTAGTTGCCGAATCATCTGCAATTTAAAACGTAAACAACGTGGCACATTGGAGAAGCACTTGCACCAACATGTTTAATTGTTCAATAACTTCATAGTTCAATAGCTTGTATCGTTATCATCTGGTTGGTCTGTCGTACAATTCGGCAACAATACTCAGTTTATCGGAGCGGTTTGGAGCAGAGTTGAACTCAGTTACTGAGTCTGAATTCTGGTTTAAATGATCCGAAAACTACGTTTTGCTCAACTAAGTCCCCTTTATGAAGGTGATGTGGTGTGTGTGACAGATTGAGGAGGTTCCTTGAAATCCAGGTGCTTGGCACCCCTGGCTTGGTATGGGTTGTGGTCATGGGCCCTGCTGAACAAAGCTGTGCTCAGCACCAGCAGCCCTCTCTCTGGACTCCAGCCTCCGGACTCGCACTCAGCTCAGGGGGGCTTGCTTGGGGTCGACTCTTGTTTTCGTTTTGTAGATTATGTCTGGTGAGATTGGTTTCTTTCTACTTAAAGCCTGATTTATTAAATACATTTATATTGATCATCTCAACCTTTCCTGCCACGGATCGTGACATGTGTTGGTGTGATTAGATAGATAGATAGATAGATAGATAGATAGATAGATAGATAATATTTTAAGTTTTAAGTCTATTTTCACATGGATTCACATCTCACCTGCTTCTCATTCTCGTCCTCCAGCCGCAGCCTCTCCTCGATGCAGTTGCGGGCTTGCAGGAAGACTTTCCTCTGGGTTCGCTCGGTTAGAATCCTCACGAAAACCCCCGACAGGTTGACGCTGGTGAACAGCATCGCGTTGGCCACCAGCTGCGCACAGACCAGAGGAGAAATGTCAGGAGCTAGATGTCACAAATCTCCATTAATCCATGGAAGGGATTAAACGGTAGGAATCACAGCCAGCGCGGTGTGGTGTGGTGGCACATCTGAGGTGACTTGAAGAACAAAAGCCGGGGGTCAGGTTGCTCTATTGGTTATTGATTGTATAAAATGACCACACCGACGCTTCGATTTGGATAAAGAGCTTTCAGTGACTCACTGCCATCCTTTAAAAATCAAAGGTCTGATGCTAATCCAGCAGGCTGCCTTGTAAATAATGCTTCTATGCAGTAGGATAGATAGATAGATAGATAGATAGATAGATAGATAGATAGATAGATAGATAGATAGATAGATAGATGTTGCTGCAGCATGATAACAATTCATTTATTTTCTCTGACCTCGGTAAGAACAATTTTTTCTAATAATAATAATGAAATAAGAAGCTAATAATCGCACCAGTGGGCAGTTTGTTTCTCATAGCACGACAAGAGTTTGGATCAAATGTACACAAGTGCCGACGACAACGCACTTGTCGTTCTGTGAACCAAAGAAACCCTGGCATGGGCAAACTACGGCCCGGGGGCCATATGCGGCCCGTTAAGCTTTTTAGCTTTAAGGAGCTAAACACTGTGGGAGCTTGAAAGACACTGATTTGGTTGCAACTTTGCTTTGGTTCGTTTTACACTGACATTAAAGCAACATGTGTTCTTCATAACCCATGATGTACTCTCTCCTCCTCCATCCATCCATCTGCTCCGGCACCTCTGTCACAGTGTAGAAGACACTGTGCGGCACCATGTGTGTTATTGTTTGTGTGTTTCATTCAAGTTGAATCACAAGTAAACTCCGCAAATAAAAAAAAAAAAAAAGCAACTCAGCATCGGCGTGTTTTCGACAATCGACTATCGATTAATCCTGATTAAAAACGTGTGTGCGCGTGTGTGTGTTTTATTGTTTGTGTGTTTTATTCAAGTTGAATCACAAGTAAACTCCGCAAATAAAATAAAAAAAAAGTAACTCAGCATCAGCGTGTTTTCCACAATCAACTATCGATTAATCGTGATTAAAAAAAAAGTGTGTGCGCGCGTACGTGCGTGTGTTTTATTGTTTGTGTGTTTTATTCAAGTTGAATCACAAGTAAACTCCGCAATAAAATAAAAAAAAGTAACTCAGCATCAGCGTGTTTTCGACAACCGATTATCGATTCTCGATTAATCGCGATAAAAAAAAAAAAAAAAACCCCAAACAAACAACCGTGTGTCCGCGCGCGCGTGCGTGTGTGTGGACGTTCTGCATCGCAGGGCAATGGCATGGTTACGTACCGGTCTCCACATCAAACTCTGCTTCCTGCCGGTGAGCGACGCGGCGATCACCACGAAGTGGGACGCGGCCAGCATGACGCCGAAGAGCACCGCCAGCAGCGTCCGCACCGGCAGCAGCACGTACGCCACCAGCGTGACGAGCATGAGCTGCCACATGCCTTGCTCGGGGGCTCCGGCAGCGGCGGCGGCGGCGGCGGCGGCGGCGGGCTCGGACGCGCCCAGCACCAGCGGGAAGGGGCAGCAGAGCAGCGCGAAGGTGAAGCTGAAGAGCAGCGCCAGCTTGGCGATCTGCTGCAGCTGCGTCACCTGCAGGTACTTGACGTTGGTGACGATGAAGAGCGAGAGGAAGACCACGCAGTGCACCGGGTACGAGCCCTTGGGCAAGGTGAGGCGCGGGCTCGACAGCAGCTCGCTGAGCGACAGCGCCGAGGCGGCCACGATGAGCACCGCCAGCGCCTTGAGGGTGGAGGTCTGCTCCAGCTTCAGGTTGTAGCTCTGGAAGAGCAGCTCCAGCTCGCCCCTGCCCAGCTGGGTGCTGCTGGAGGTGGAGGTGGAGGTGGAGGTGGAGACCCCCCTCGCCGGGCGGCGACCCTTCTTCTTCTTCCTCCTCCACCTCCTCCTCCTCCTCCTCCTCCTCCTCCAGCGCTCTTGGCTCCTCCGAGTGGCACCTCCTCCTCCTCCATGCCGGGGCCATTTAATGAGGAGGTGCGAGAGGGGCCCCTCAACTTTCCGCTTGCTCCCCTCCTCCTCCTCCTCCTCCTCCTCCTCCTCCTCCTCCGGGGGAACCGAGCCGATCCGAACCGCGACCCCGGTCCCGGTTCATGCGGGTTCCCTGAATGAATGAGCCTCTGCGATGGGAGAGAGGGAGGGATGGAGGGAGGGATGGAGAGAGGGAGGGAGGGTCCGTGCGCACGCTTATCCACAGGTTGACGGCTTGTTGTTGTTGGCGGCGCGTGAGTGAGTGTGTCGTCGGGAAAGTGGCCCGACCAGCCAGTGAGCGCCTCCCCTCTCTCCCCCCTTCTCCCCCTTCTCTCTCTCTCTCTCTCTCTCTCTCTCTCTCTCTCTCTCTCTCTCTCTCTCAGACCCCCTGTCGTCCCTCGGTAAAAAAAAAAAAAAAAAAAAAGAAAGAAAGAAAAAGAAAAAGAAAAACCCGGATGTTAATCCGGGTCTCTCTTTTATTATTATTATTTATTTATTTTTTATCTTACCTCCGGTTTTACTTTGACTCGCGCGCGTCTTTTGAAATGCAAAGCTCTCACCACATCACATCTCTCTCTCTCTCTCTCTCACACACACACACACACACACACACACACACACACACACACACCCAAACCCACATAAATGGTGCATCACATTTTTTTCTTTTTTTTTTTTGGGGTGATGCACGTCATCATCCTTACATTTCCCCGCGCGCTATTTTTAGACCCTTCTTGCCTCCAATCCCCCCCCCCACACACACACACACACACACACACACACACACACACACACCCCAAACCATCCCTCCACCCTCCCGCTAATCGCGTGTTTGATTCGAGCAGCGAGAAAAACACGATTGTTGCTGCAACATCGAAGCGGTGCAGCAGCAGCAGCAGCAGCAGCAGCAGCAGCAGCAGCAGCAGCAGCAGCAGAGGAGGAGGTCTATTTTTAGCCGAGAAACTACATCAGCTGTGTGTGTGTGTGTGTGTGTGTGTGTGTGTGTGTGTGTGTGTGTGTGTGTGTGTGTGCACCCAAATGTGGTTTCTACAATCAATGATTATCGATGAGCGATTAATCGAGATTAATTCATGTCTGAATAAGAAGGCGCCAGCTCGGGAGCTGCATTAGGAGGAGTACAAGCCCCTGGTGGTGGTGGTCGGGGTTGTGTTATGTAAGGCTGTAGCAGCACCAGTTAGACTGATTTGAATGTTTTTGTAACTACTGTAGAGTTGTTGTTTTTAGTAGTGTTTTTTTTTTTTTTTAGTGCTGCAACAGTTTCCCAATTTGGGATCAATAAAGAACATCTATCTATCCATCTATCTGTCTATCTATCTATCTGTCTATCTATTTTAAAGTGATACGACACAGTTAAGTGTGCAGCGTTTCAAATCTCGTGTGTGTGCGCTTGTCTGGAGATTGATTGCTTGAACGATTTCCGCAGCGCGGTGACCTTGTTTAGGTCACTATTGACGGACAAGGACAAGGCTGAAAGATTAAAGTCAATGACTTGCTCTTTTTTTTTTGTGCATATGTAAAATAGTTAAAAGTTCACCGTCTTTATTTCAATTTCCTTTTTCGTGTCATTTCCGAGTTCCTATAATATTATAAACTTGAAAAAAACCAAATCAGTTTTTTGTTTTTCTTCTATTTTCACAGGTCGTGAACACACAGTGAAGTTCAAGAACTGCCAGACACTGAAAGTTGAGGTTATCCTGAAAAAAAAAAGAGCTTAAGCACTCACACATGGCACATTTTTTTGATAATAAAATGAAAATATGTCTTGGCGGCGCATGGATTATTAAGGTAATAAGAGGGTTATTAATTCTTTATTCTTTTTCATGATCAGTTTTTCCCTCACAGTTCTACATCTCCGGCCGCACAGCGTTCTTCTGCGTTTCTCAGGCGCTTCCGGCCGCTTTTCTTTAAGATCCCAGCAAAGTCAATGAGAACCAATTCAACCCAGAGCGCTCAGTGCAAAGGCTCTGGTTGCACTCCGCAACACTCTTTACATTGGCAGCCAATGACCGCGTAGGTGTCAATACTCACGAGCGTACAGAGTGCCGGTCGATAGGCGGCCCAGTCAAGATAACATCGCTCGACAGGATCAATCTGACCCTGGCTGCATTCGCCCAACACTGTACGTGCATCTTATAGCCATGGCAGCACGAGAAGAAGCTGCGTTCACTTTGCAACAGGGACCCAAAGGAACTTCGGTTGTGAAGTGTTGCGGCGGTTTGTCAGGCGGCAGCGGTAGCTGCGTTTCCACGACCTGTAGAATTGCGCAAAACCTAAATATCGCGATAAAAACCTGCTGATGCGGGAGTGTTTCCGTGACACTTTTGCGATATACCTCCATATGGATACGCCTGAAAAACCTCCTCATGATAGCGTCAAAACCTTTCAGCCATATTGGAGAGGTTTTTTTCCAAGTTGATGTGTTTGCATCGCCAGTTTTTTTTATCGCGATATTTAGGTTTTGCCCAATTCTAGGGGTGATGGAAAAAACGCAGCTATGAAGACATAAACCTGGACTCAGTTTTTTCAATGTTTTTGCACTATTTCACTGATATTCGTTGTTTTTTTTTTTTTAAATTGTTGACTCGCTGGAAGGATGTGCTTTTCATCCCGATGGATGAATAAAGCCTCCTTCTTCAACAGCTGTTTTCTATGAAATGAACTGGGGACTCTTTTCCAAAAAACTTGATTGTGGGCTCCTCAACTGAGCGACACGTGAGATTCTATTTTCAGACGCGGGAAACGTTTTAATCTCGCGTCCCATTTTGCAATCGCAATGGATTTGCTTCGTCATCTTAATGGTAATCGACGCAGCCGATCGGCCCTTCAGAGTCACGCTCTGCGACTGCCTGTCGCTCCACGCTCGCTCCGCGGCGCTCCCTCGGTTTTCCCCCTCTCTCTGATTGTGCAAAGCGCTCGGAGACGCCTTCTGGGATGTGATTCCGTGCCTTCATGAATCAAAGTCCATCCAATTCCCCGACTGACAATCTCCCGGTTTTCCTGGTCGAGCGCTGTGAAGCGAGTGTGCGTCAGTCAGGCAGGCAGACTGAAGAGAACGGCTCGAAAAATTCCTACAAAACCGAGGCAACTATCAGCTCGATGGCACGAACACCATCTTTTGGGGTTTTCTGCTGTGTCAGAGGTCAAAGTTCACGACCTCTGTTGCTATTTTTAGCGCCGGGCTCAACTTTGACGGACAAAATCGTCGCTCAAAATCGAAATGAATGCTCAGCGCGGCGATAGTTCAAAACCACCACCGTCGTGAACTAAAGGATGGCTGTGTGTGTGTGTGTGTGTGTGTGTGTGTGTGTGTGTGTGTGTGTGTGTATATGAATAAATGAACGTTGACTATTTCAAGTTGTTTATTTATAGCGTCATTGGGCGTGCTGGAGAAATGACGCCGCAGTCCAACAGTTTGTTCTCTCTGCCTCTATTTTGCTCTCCCCCCACCCGCACCCCCATCCCCCCACCACCACCACCACCCGCACCCCCATCCTCCCCAACCCCCCCAAAACGCCTGACAGTCCCCCAGTTGCCATGACAACAGAGGCGGGAAGGGAAGGCTCGCAGTTGTGACTGATACGCTGCCGAGGTGTCTCTGAATTTGACACCACGAGTCTTTCTCCTCTCTCTCTCTCTCTCTCTTTCTCTCTCTCTCTCTCTCTCTCTCTCTCTCTCTCTCTCTCTCTCTCTCTCTCTCTCTCTCTCTCTCTCTCTCTCTCTCTCTCTCTCTCTCTCTCTCTCTCTCTCTCTCTCTCTCTCTCTCTCTCTCTCTCTCTCTCTCTCTCTCTCTCTCTCTCTCTCTCTCTCTCTCTCTCTCTCTCTCTCTCTCTCTCTCTCTCTCTCTCTCTCTCTCTCTCTCTCTCTCTCTCTCTCTCTCTCTCTCTCTCTCTCTCTCTCTCTCTCTCTCTCTCTCTCTCTCTCTCTCTCTCTCTCTCTCTCTCTCTCTCTCTCTCTCTCTCTCTCTCTCTCTCTCTCTCTCTCTCTCTCTCTCTCTCTCTCTCTCTCTCTCTCTCTCTCTCTCTCTCTCTCTCTCTCTCTCTCTCTCTCTCTCTCTCTCTCTCTCTCTCTCTCTCTCTCTCTCTCTCTCTCTCTCTCTCTCTCTCTCTCTCTCTCTCTCTCTCTCTCTCTCTCTCTCTCTCTCTCTCTCTCTCTCTCTCTCTCTCTCTCTCTCTCTCTCTCTCTCTCTCTCTCTCTCTCTCTCTCTCTCTCTCTCTCTCTCTCTCTCTCTCCCTCTCTCTCTCTCTCTCTCTCTCTCTCTCTCTCTCTCTCTCTCTCTCTCCCTCTCTCTCTCTCTCTCTCTCTCTCTCTCTCTCTCTCTCTCTCTCTCTCTCTCTCTCTCTCTCTCTCTCTCTCTCTCTCTCTCTCTCTCTTCCTCCTCTTGAACTTCCTTGCAGGTGATTTGATGTGATGACTGCGGTTGGTGTGTTTGTGTCTTTGTTTCTCTGCCCCCCCCCCCTCCGCTGGATCATTGTGCTCGCTGACATTTCTTCATATTAAGGTTCTGATATGAAGGCCGGCCCGGTGCAGATGAAAGCTCCAAAGGTTAGCCCCAGGCGTGGGCAAACTGCGGCCCGGGGGCCATATAAGCGGCCCGTTAAGCTTTCTAATCCGGCCCGCCGAACTTAAAGAAATAATATCATCGGTCGCTGACAAAAAAGGTGTATTTCCTCCATTTCTTCAGTGAGTGTGTGTGTGTGTGTGTGTGTTGTTGTTGTTGTTTGTTTGGGTGTTGCGGGGGGTGGTACCCATGAATTTGTGACAAACTTTTCTCTACTGTGAAGTTTATCACAAACAGAAGAATAATTTCGCTGTAACCTTCGTCAGCATTTTGCTGTCGTTCATGTCTCTGCAGTATTAAAAAATTATGAACACAACTTGATGGATGGACGGCGAACGCATCTGCGTGCTACAATTTACACAGAACATCCAAACAAAGCAAGCTAATGGCAAACAGTTCCCTGTGGAGCAGCAGCCGCTGATCGACCTGACGACTTTGTCCGAGTCACTGAAGCGTTGGAGAGGCCACAGTGGACTGCAGAGTGGGATTATAGGCTCCTCCTGGGGAATGCGGCCACAAGGGTTCCCCCAGGAAACAAAAGACAAACCACATCTGGTTTGATGACTCCAGATGCGAGTGTGGAGGTTTGACCCTGTGATGCAAGCACAACACTCCAACCCCCAACCGACAGGGGTTTTTTTTGGATCCAGACCAGTCAAGACTCAGCTCGTTGCTGTTTTTTGAAGCAAAGTTGTTGTTGTTGTTTTTTTAAATGGTTCAAAGTAGTTGGCAAAGCAGCAAAATGTTCAAGAAAATGATTAAAAGTCACCTTGTTGAGAAGAGCTGCGGCTGTTCCATTGAGAAGAAAACTGGAATTTAAAATAGATGCTGCTCATTATTTTCTTCTGTTTTTGTTGTTTTTCTTTGATACATGAAGTCTTGGTCTGGTCTCCATCTCGATGCTCTCTGCTCTTGGTAAGGTCTTGGTTTGGGTTGGTGCGGCCTTGACTCCAAGGTGATGAAGTGCTGAGGCTGCTCCTCTCCTGTGTAATCAGCGTCCCTCACGTCGAGCATTTCTCAGGGATCCCGGCAGCTCAGAGAACAGATTGCTGGCTCAATTGAGTCTTCAATAATTTAGAATCTAGCTCAGCGCTCGATTGAGAGTCATAGCATTATGACTTAATGATGAGGTTCAACTGCTGGTTGTCGGAATAAAAATGATTGTCCAACTTGTAATTTGTACAGAGCAAATTCTAGCTCGAAGATATAAAGGACATCTGTTGTATTTCTATTTTCTTGCAATCCAACATTGGATTCTTTATTCTTCATCATTCATACTCTATTCACGTCCCCATTAGCTTCTACAGCCGTGGTTGCTAATCTGTCTGGGCTCCACATACAATAAAAAACATTACGCCAACGCAAAAACATACATACATGGTACAACAACCAACAAAGTTCACAGAACACCGCATTACTTCAACGCAGCACAAGCGTCATTAACCCCTCAGTGAAAAGTAAAGCGCACTTCTAACTCAAGCCTGCAAATCAAACCACAACTATTTGTTTGCCCCGACACTGTGCGTCTGATTTGGAAACAACGCTGATTAATCATTAAAACTATTTAACTCTGGTGATGTTTGACATTTATTTTATGTTTGTGGCCACTAACCAAATGTGTCAGTCAAACTAGATGATGACGGTTTTCTTCTTTTTTCTTGATAGACTTATTGATAACAGAAATTCACTATATGGAGCAATTATAACCAATTAAATTCTCAACATTCTGTGTGTTCCACTGACTACAGGTACTAACGGAAAACTAGAATATCCAGTAAAAGTTGTTTTATTTTGGCAATTTAACATCAAAGATGAAAGCAACACATTTTATTGAGCCATTCCACGCAAATTGACATCTCAAGCAGTTCCTTGTTGTAACTTTGCTGATTAAGATTTTCAGCTTATTAAAACCACAAACCCACAAACTCAGAAAATTATTATAAAATTTGAGGGTTTTTTTTTTAAGCTGATCAGCAAAATCCAAAGAAATAAAAACTTGAAATATATTGATTTGCATATTATTCCTTTATATAATATGTCACATTCACCTTTTAAGTTGAATTGCAGAAATACTACAACCTTTTCAGGATATTGTAGTTTTCTGGGTGGTACCTGTAGATTGGAGTTTGCTCCTCTTTACACTGGTGGTTGATTGTCATCTGGAACAGGTGTGGTGTGGGCTCTGCTGCCATCTGGTGGACAGGTGCAGAACTGCAACAGGCTTCAGCCAGGGCATTGTTGTGCAGGTGGAAGCAGGTGGAAGCAGGTGGCCGCTCTGATGGAGGTCCTCAGTGTCTGTGGTCCAGGCTTGACTTCACTCCCCACCCAACACATCAAACATTCAACAACGGCTTCAGGACACTTTGAAATCACTCAGGCAGACAGTGCTGTGTGTGTGTGTGTGTGTGTGTGTGTGTGTGTGTGTGTGGAACCAGGTGAGGAAACCTTAAAAACAAAACCCTTTCCTGCCAGAGAGAGGAAGTGGGGGAATTTCACCGGCAGCTGGTTTGACTGGCTGAATTCAAACTGACCGCCTGCTGTGTTGGGGCCCAGTGTGATTGGGTGCAGGCTGGCCAGCTGGACCATCAGCCGGGATAAAGCGTGAATTTAAAGCTTCGTTCAAATCAGCTTGACCACCGAGCGCGGCGTCTCTGTTGGAGGACGAGAAGCAGCG
Organism: Thamnaconus septentrionalis; assembly: GCA_009823395.1. Classification (NCBI taxonomy): domain Eukaryota; kingdom Metazoa; phylum Chordata; class Actinopteri; order Tetraodontiformes; family Monacanthidae; genus Thamnaconus; species Thamnaconus septentrionalis. Next base: position 21,623,971 of record CM020508.1, on the reverse strand, counting down.
GCGGGAAAGCACGTCTGCGCCGTCACATGCAAAGTGCGCTCGCAAGGCAGAGCAGCTGCAAAGCGGCACCATTTGATTACGTTACTGCCACTGGGCAGGAAGCACCGGTGGAGGCGCGCCTCGTCTGAGCGCCAAATACGCAGAGGACGGAGCGCCTCTGTCACGTTAAAACGCCGTAACTCGTTTACACGGCGGCCGCTTTGCCGCACAGCAGAAACAAAACGGACGGATTAGCGCGCCGCGTCCTGCAAATCCATAAATCTGCTTGTTTATGTCGGAGCGTTGTTTCACGGAAGCCTGCTGGTTTAGCAGCTTCGCTTGTATTTTTAAGCATCTCTGGACCCCTCGGGTCTCTCCTGCGACTAATCATCAGCATTTATATAATGAGCTAAATGTTAGCTGCTGCCTTAAACTGCTACTCCTCAGCTGTACAGCCGACCTCAGCAGAGGCAAAACAGAGAAGCGGGAGAAAGAGAAAAGCTCAGTGGTGACACGTATTGCGTAAAGCAAATGAGGATTTTAATTCATTACTTTAGCGCTGCCTCCTCACAGCAAGAAGGTCGTGGGTTCGATTCCGGGGCCCGGGCCTGGGACCTTTCTGTGTGGAGTTTGCATGTTCTTCTCCCTGTGTCTGCTGGGTTCTCTCCGGGTTCCCTGGCTTCCTCCCACACTCCAAAAAACATGCATGTGAGGTCAATTGAATATTCTAAATTGTCCGTAGGTGTGCATGTGAGTGTTTGTTTCTATGTGGCCCTGCGATGAACTGGCGACTTGTCCAGGGTGTCACCCTGCCTTCGCCCTAAGACAGCTGGGATTGGCTCCAGCAGACCCCCAGGACTCTGAGCTCGGGAAGAAGCGGGCATGGAAGATGAATAAATGAATGAATGAATGACTTTTCCAAAATAACAAAAACAAGTTAAAGGTCAAGTGTGTAATATTTGGAGATCTTGAAGAAGAAACGGCAACATCTGGTGGTTACATTTCAGATTGCAGCATCTTTCACTCTCCCTCTCCTGAGCTTGCCAGTGAGCTACGCTAGCCTGCACGCCCAAAGCTGGGTACCTCGTCCACCTTCTTTACTGGTTGAACTTGGAATTCCACTGTTTGTCTCGGCTCTCCTTGACCGCTGGCAATAGACGGTGCATTGTGTTTGCATCTTGCTCGGCTTCACTCCGCCTCAATCTGTCTGCGGCGGTTTATTAATAATCCATCTGTCCATGGTGACGGCTGTTCCTTCGTCGGCATCCTCATCAATAGAAACCCCCTGCGCTGTTAACTTCTCCGCCACGGAGACCCAGGAGTGGGAAGTGAGCACGAGGGGCTCTAAATCTAAAGAGTGGGGCCTCTAAATGTAAACAGCGGCACGCAGAGCAGCTTAAGAGGGCTATAAATAGGTCGTCAGAGCAAGAGAGGGAGCAAAGCAAGGGAGAGATGGAGCGAGGAAGCTTTGCTTACGGAATAAAAATTGCTCCCGACAGTCAGGGATTAGCGCTTCCCTGGAGGATTTTCACATCCAGAGCTCAATCTAGGGCGATTGGGAAGAGCACCGGCCTGAGTCATCTTAATTCAGTTAAACCCTGCCCAACACAGAGACACACACACACACACACACACACAGGCGTGTGTCGTGGCACGGAAACGTTCGGAGCAGTCGTACAAACGTGTTTTACGACTTCAGGTGAGTTTGAGAATATGACAGGAGAGGCATTGATGAGGAGCAGAGGGTCACACAGCTGGAGAGGAGGAGGGGTTTAGGATGCTCGGAGCTGGTAGAGGCACCGTTAGGAGGGAGCTCTCATGCAGACACACACACACACACACACACACACACACAAGCTCACTCACAGGAGCCCCATTACCAGCTTATTACTCAACACCTGATCCCACTAAGCTTGTTAAACAACAATTCCCCCACCCCACCCCCCTCTCTCACACACACACACACACACACACACACACACACACACACACACACACACACACACACACACACACACACACACAAGCGCTAAGAACAACTCACAAAAATATCTAAGGAAACATTTTTCAAAATGCTCCACAACACACACAGCAAAATGAAACTATTGTAAGAACCATGAGCTAATTGAAATATATTATTCAGAAAATGTATGTGAGCATATAAAGCACAAAGACGCGCTTCATTCAGACTGAACCATCGGCAGCGCTAGTTGACCTCAGACCATTTCCTCAACCCTTCCTGTCAGTGATTAGACTTCAACAAATTCACCAAACACAACACAAGAGCGATAGAGCCGCCTGTTTAAAATAGGCATTATTAATCTCCATACCTGAGGCAACGTCAGCAGTCGCAACCAAACGCGTCTTCAATAATGTTTCTTTAGCTCCACAGGCACCAAAGTGATGTAGGGTGGTTTCAGTAACAGGATACAGTTACTGTAAAGTAGGAGAAGAAGACAAAAAGGGATCTGAATACAACTGCGAATGCAGTACAGAAGATACCACGTCTCTCACCCCACCTGGATCCGGCCAGGAAATTCCATCAACATGGCAGAAAATATCCTCATTGGCAAGACCACAAGGTAGGAGCTGTCTTGACTGATGGATCCATCCACCCATGGTCCAAGGCCTCCTCCAGGGCCTGATGAGGGACACCTGAGCCTGGGGCAGGAGATCATGAACCTCCCACCACCATGCTGAGAAAACACGAGAAGAGAAATGGAGAATATGATGGAAGGCAGAATACTGTGTACTGTGGATGGTCCTGCAACTATAGTTCTGGAGCTGGACCAATCACAAACCTTGACAGTGTCTTTAGCACTTTTGGTCTCCTGGAGGAAATAATTCTTCTGTCGCTTCAGGTCTTCCTCAACCTGCACCGCCACGTTCACCCTTCTGTCTCTGACTCTTTGCATTTTGGTTGAAGACAGGTGAACTCACCTGCTGCACTTTGATTGTCCTGTAGTTGGGACAACTACAGGACAATCTTGAAAAGATGGTGTTCTTTATGTATCAAAGAAAAATAACAAAAAAAGAAGAAAATAATGACCGGTATCTATTTTAAATTCCAGTTTGCTTCTACATAAACAGGAACAGCAGCAGCTCTTTTCAGCAAGGTGACTTTTAATCGTTTTCTTGAACATTTTGCTGCTTTGCCAACTATTTCGAACCATTTTCTACAAAGAAAACAAGTGGCTCACGATGGTGGTGATTTGTCAGTGTCAGTGCTTTGGAACTTCAGGGATGTAAGATCATGACAAACCTCAGTGTTCCTGTTGAGAGCAAGATTTAACCAAGGGAAAAAAAAAAGAAAATAGCAGAGCTGGCTGACCCAGATTTGACAATGTAACTCTTGTTTTCCGGTTTATTTATGTACTTCATCTTCTGTCTCCTTCTCTCTCCTTCTCCATCTGACAAGCCAAGCTTGGCAGTTCAACTAAGATTGGTGTGAAATCGCTGCCTAACAGGCGGGAAATTGGCTCTGTTATTTTTGGAGCCTGGTCATTGGGGACCGTCGGATCATCATCCTCTCTCTAATGAGCAGGTGATGGAGGCGTAGCGAAGGTGGAGAGAGAGGAGAGAGAGAGAGAGAGAGAGAGAGAGAGAGAGAGAGAGAGAGAGAGAGGCTTCGATTCATCTATCACATCACATTCACACACAAACATGCAGCAGATGTAGAGTTAAGACAGATTAGGGAAAACACCACCGAGAGAGAACAGAAGAGGTCTGGACTTGTCCATTGTATACAGTGATATTATAAATCTTTGGTATCTGGTTATAGGGTACATAAAGATCCAGAAGAAGCAAGAAGATCAGCATCAACAAAAAAAATAGATTTCCATCAAGTTACGTCTTACCTCGAGTGATGTCTTTGTCACACTCTGGACTACAAAAACAATCACGCAAAAGAAACAACTTCATAATTGTCAGTGTGACCTTATGCGTAAGTGTAGAATCTCCATCAGCGAAAAGTCCAAGTCCTGCTTGGATCTTGGAGAGTGAAGATCCAGAGCTGCACTGGCAGAGGACACTGGCCAAAGGACACCATGGAGGTACAACAGTGCAGTGACTCTGGTGTGTGTAAAGTCAGTATACTGCAGTCGTGCAAGTATGACTTGCAGTATACGGTAGATACGGCAGAGGGCTTTTCCACAGTCCCTGTGGCTTACTGAGGGTTCACTAGGGGTCACAGCCTGGCCCACACTTTCATGACGTCGCCGTCATGTGGTTCCGGTTCCGTCTTTAAAGAGGGCGGACTCTCCTACACGGTCTCGTTCCACTCATCAGAATTCATCACATGGATTTCCACGGCCAGAGGCTTTCATCTTACAGCCCCCTCCTTTCACTGGAGGTGGGCTTCCTGCTTCCAGTGGTTCTCTCTCATCCTCTGCCTCATGATAAAAGTCAACGGTTGAGATATCAAGGATTACTGGATCACCATGAACTAGATCATGTATAATATTCCACTTCTTTTTACAGTGTGTGGGGGTGCATGATTCTTAAAGCAGAGGTATGGCCAGAGGTAAAACAGCCAAGAACAAAAAACAAAAATATACCAACCAAACAAATGCAACAGAGTGAAGCTGCGACACAGAAGCACAGCAGAAGAAGAAGGTTCTTAGACGTCCGGGTCTTTGTAGCATTTGAAGATTAAATTGAGGCAACTGGACTGGTTTTGCTATCTTGAATAGGCTATTCTGAAAGGATTCTTCAGTTCCAAGCAGCAAATTTGGAGAGTCCCAAATTAAGTTACAAATAGAAGTCGAGTTAAGATGACAAGAAAAAGTCATTGTTAAAATTTATTTAAGTTTGGCTAAATTGCTTAGAGAGAATCTTGAGTTACTGAGATTGGTTAATAACGAATATGTCTATATATGTAAAACCTGTGTGTGTGTGTGTGTGTGTGTGTGTGTGTGTTGTGTTTGTTTTTTTTTATTTTTTTATAAATAAAGAAAAATTGGTTTTTGAAACATGCAGTTCACAATTATTTATTGTGTGTTCAACTGGATTCACACCCCAACACTTAAAATATGTGTTTAAAAAAAAAAAATAAAAACTTCAACATTCTTTTTTTCAACATTTCTTTTTTTATGGAAACTTGACAGCCCATAAATTAAACCAACAGTGAGTTGACAGTCGCACTTGAGTTATCGCAGGCAGTGGCTACAAAGCACTGGTCACCTTTTGCCTTCCTGCAGAGGAAACACAACAGCTTCACACTGCCTCCTACAGATATTCCACATGCATTTGCTCAAAGGGGTCAACGCATCACTCATTTTGAATGGCCTTCAGTGACGTGACCATTTTGTTACATTTATTCAAAGAGAAGTTTCACAGCTGTCGCCAAACAATCTAAAGAGAGCCGCCATGATTTGCTGAGCAAGTCCGACAAAAATGTACATATTATTCCTGCAGCATCCCTCCTTGTTGAACACTAATTATGCAAAGCAATACAGTTAGAGTCATGAAAAAGCCACCTTCAATTTACAAACTGTGTCCATGTGTTCAGCTGGTGTCCACAATTTGCTTTTATTCATCTTCTGTCTGGTGGTGGGCGAGTGCAGACGGCAACGTGGTGCCACAGGGGCCCTGGAAGTGAAACCTGCCGCCGAGACATGAAGGCCAGTCATAGGTTAGTATATGTTAAAAAAAAAAAAGAGCAGAACATGCATCTCATTCTGTAAGAAGAAAAACACACATGAACTTCATGGTGGCTGGTGTGTCCTCCATGTTAAACTCTGCTACCGGGACACCTCTGGCCGCCACCTGGGGAGCAAACATGGCTGCTGGATACACAACAGAGGATGTGCCAACCTGCAAACAAGAGTTCACGCAAAGATTTTAATGAAGTGAATCGCAGTGTTCTGCTAGAATCATCTTGCTCTTGGCTAATACCAACAACTTCCCAACAACAGAATGTGGAACTTAATTTATGACTTAATGACGAGGAATTCACTTCAACGGAGATATTACTGCAAATTTCTGCATGCAAAACTTTGCAATCAATTTCATTCAACTTTATTTGTTTCGTGCCAAGGCACTTAAAGTTTGAAACCTCAAGATCCTCGCTCTCAAATTAAGAGTGGAAGGGTCAACTGCTCGAGCCATAAAAAAGAAGGGAGATAGAAAAGAAGCAATTACAGTTTAACAAGACTCGCAGTGGCAGTGGCAGTGCACACAGAAGGAGTTTTATCATTTCTAACACAAAACATGCAGGCATTACCACGAGACAAAGATCGCAGCTGTCCAACACTTTCTCTGCCTGGTTGATGACGTGTGCATCTAGAGCCTCTCCAAACCAAACCACCGCCGGCCTCAGCAGGCCACCACAGCCTTTATGCTCACACCTAAAAAAAAAAAAATAATAATAATTCAGGTGCACAAAAGGACCACACAAGTAGTCAAAGCAAACAGGATTGTGAACGGCAGCAGGGTGTAAAGACAGAGGACACAACTCACCTCGGCAGCTGCTCAACAGATATCTTGGCATCATCAGAGTCAGGGTCCGGAGCTCTGAGGGGACATTTGGTCAGAGTGGTGGTGTCACTAAGAGGGCAGCAACACATTTGTCACATGCATCAACTACTAATGAGACCATCCTCAAGTGTTTTGGGGTCTTTCAAGCCCAGAGGGAGAAAAGCCCGGTCCTATCTTATGTTACCGTGCCTTATGATGCCCAGGATGTTACAGGTGCTACCCGAAAAATGAGAATATCAAGTAGGAGTTGTTTTATTTTGGCAATTTAACATAAAAGGTAAAAGCAACACATTTTATTGAGCCATTCCACGCAAATTGACATCTCAAGCAGTTCCTTGTTGTTTGCTGATTAAAATTTTCAGCTTATTAAAACCACAAACCCACAAACTCAGAAAATTAGAATAATAATAATAATAATAATAATAATAAACTTTTATTTGTACAGCGCTAAATCACAACCAATGGCGTCTCAAAGCGCTACTGTGAAAAGCTTCAGTTTTGTAGCTTCAAAGAGTCCAAAGAATCCAAAACACCTGCAAAAGGCTCCTGAGCCTTTAAAAAGTCTGTCTTGGGTCAACCAGTCCCCTCTACTGGACAAACAGTAGATGCCTTTCACCAAGACATTTGAATCACCTTTTTCAGATTTTTCTTTTTTTTTTTTTTTTAAATCAGAATTTAATTTTTATTAGAATTTTAACAATACAACATCAGATCATTTTTAGACAAGCTCTTTCCAAAATAAAAGCTGGGATTTTGTTGCCCTTACATGTCAACTTTCTGAGATATCAAACTCAAATCTCAAACAGGCGGGTTTTAATACTGACATTTCATTCCCCTCAGAGATTTTTCTCTTTGCATCACCAGCTGTTATTTAGCTTTTGACATCTGACAGATTTTCCCCTCACCTGGCATTTTGAGCTGAAATGAACGTGATCCATATCTATCAATGCAACGTTTCATCCGGTTGAGGAAAACAGTGCAATTCGTCAAAATGCGTCAGGCCTCACCCTTTTCCTTCCAGAGCAGCACAGATGGGGCTCTTGTAATTTGCAGCTTCGTGGCCGCAGCTCAGGCAAAGTGTTCGAAACAGACTGCCTTTAATTAAAAAAAGGAGACAATAAATGTGTATTATTATTGTTACTGTAGACTATTTTGCCTATCTATCCCCAATAGCACTTGGCTAATACACACAAATCAAAAGAAATCTAAATAATACAATAGAAAACAGATCATTCAAGACACACTGAGGATTGACGGTAAGTTTTCATAGTAATGTGTTTCATGAGGATTAATGCCGTGTGATGCAACTTCATGTTATAATACGTTATGAGTTTCTCCTCTGTGTCTTATATGTGTCTTTAGAACAGTTTGGGCCACCTCACCGTCTTGATCTGGTTCTGAATGATTTACTTTTTCTAGAACTCCTTTTAAGAGAGCCAAAGCACTCACACTGAACCCGTAATTCATTCACACCACATTCATACCGGAGGTGGTAAACTACACAGCAGCCCTGGGGCGCACTAACGTGAGCGAGGCTGCCAGCCTGCTCCAAAGAGCTCCTCCGACGACCACCAAACACTCACTCGCATTCATAAGAGGCAATGTGGACATGGTCTCTTGACAAAGGACATTCAGGTAAAGAGGTTTAATTAGCAGTGATTTCCGCTACTGTACCGTGGAGTTCCAAGATGTTTTTGGATCCAGCACGACGATGGAGCTCATCAATATTCTGAGTGACGACTGCGACCTCACGTCCCTGTTTGCTCAATCGTTCCTCACATTGGGCAATTGCCATGTGGGCAGCGTTGGGATTTTTTGTCAGCATGAGCTCACGGCGATAATGGTAAAACTCCCAAACACGGGAAGGATTCCTGGAAAAGGCCTCTGGAGTGGCCAGGTTCTACAAGATATGGATGTGAGAGGAAAAAAAAAGTGTTTATTGATAATAACAAACAACCCACTTAATTAAAGACTTAATTATTGAAATATGGATCATTTTTTGTGTTCAAATATTTGAAAGCTTGAATCAACAACCGAGAAACTGATTGGTCTTTATCAGAATAACCATAAAATGTTATGGTTTTAAGGAAAAACAACTATCATTTGTCATTGTATTGGGTTGGGTTTTCAAAAAATGTTGAGTGAATTTCAATGTACATTTTGTCAAATTGGTTTACAAAGGAAAACAAAAAAAAAAAAGTATATTAGCTCTGATTCCGAACAGGCTAAAACTGCCTCAAGCAAGTAGAAGAACTTTTTTTTTTTGTTTGTTTTTTATTTTAATTACACTGTAAAATGTGTGACGTGAGTTTCTTAACATTAAAAGGTTGTATTGGAACTCAATCATGGACAGGTTGCGCTGATTCTTATATTTCCATTTATTGATACCAAACGTTATTCAGAAAGTTGTGAGGATGACAGTAGCACACCTGGGCCTGCCATTTCCTCCAGTATCCTCCTGCCCCTCTGAAGGTGGGGACTCCACTCTCAGCACTCACTCCGGCTCCGGTGAGGATGGCAATCCTCTTTGCCTTGGAGAAAATCTCCCTGAACTCTGCCAAATCTGTCAGGACGCACAAATTCAGAATGCATCCCACTGCACAGAAACAAAATTGGAGAGGATGTGTGTGTGTGTGTGTGTGTGTGTGTGTTAGGGCTGCAACTAACGATTACTTTTGTTGTCTACTAATCTATCAATCTTTTCCGATTAGTCACGATTGTCTTCTTTATTTTCACCACCTATTTTGGACTTCTGTTTAACCTAACTTGCTTAAATCTTCACACCTGTGTTATACTGTTGTACCCTGACAGCATACTTTAAAAAAAAAATAATAATAATTAAATATATATATATACATCAAAATAATGACTTGACGCTTAAACTTTGGCGTCGACGAATTTATGTTGTCGACCTAATCGATTACGTCGACTAATCGTTGCAGCCCTAGTGTGTACAGATAGATACCTGATTACCTGAGCTAGGTCGGGCCATGTTTTGGCAAACCCGCGGGGTTTTCAGGAGGGCATACAGTCGGTTGGTTCTGCAGGTGAGCTTTGCAATCATCAGGTTTAGACTAGACATGAGAAATACGGAAACAATCACCACGTAAAAGCCGCGAATCCCCAGAGAATCAACCAGGAGACGCCTGTGACCTGTCGGTTGCGGTGCTAACTTCGTTTTAAGCAATAACACATTACACACCGAAGGTAAAGGGACACAGCTGTTCGTTCGCTCGGTTCCTCATAGTATAAATAGCTTGACAACTGAAGTGTGAGGTTGGGGATCTACTGGTTGACGTGACATTTGTACACTCGAAGCGATCACATTCGTTCAGTCAAGTGTCATTGTACTAGCTGCGGGTGCTACGTCATGCTCTATTACGCTAATTAAAACTTATATTTATTAAAGTATAAATGTCTGAAGGGTTCGCCACTTACTTCAGTCAACCAGGAAACGCACCTGGATCACGGAATAGAGGAACTATTTTTGTTATTTTAATTTTTTGGCGTTACTAAACGTCACTTCCGTCTTCAGGCTGGGAAAAATACCAATACAGTTCCGACGTTAGTTTCAAAATAAAAGTGACGGGTTCTTTACGGTCAATGACATCATTTTTTTGTGCATATATTGTAAAATAGTTATTTCAATATGTCCTTTCAGAATTCTTATAACGTTCTAAACTTGAAAAAAATAGTTGTTTTTGTTCTTAACTTTTAAACATTTTTATAGATCATAAACACACAATGAAGTTCACTAACTACCACATAGTCAAAGTTGGGGTTATCCTGAAAAAGGGAGCTGAGACACTCACTCCTTGCACATTGTTTTTTGGCAATTCTACAGCCATGAAATGAAAATATGTCTAGGCGGTCCATATATCATTAAGGTAACAAGATGGATTTATTAATGCAGGAATACATCTTTTCATTTTAGTGCCTTTCATTAACTGTAATGTTACGTTGATTCCTGCTGTCTAACGTCTTTGTACAAAGTGTTATGCCACGTGTTGGTTTACTGAGATGCCCGTCGAAACGCTCTCATATCGAGTTACGCAGCAGGGCTAAGATTGGGTGTAATACATCATTTCCAACATAAGATGGCGCTCCAACATTGGAATGCATTACCAACGACCGCCGCACGGGACTGAGAAAATGATTGAATGATGGTAATGTTAACCACGAAGCGCTGAAGTAACTCTGGACCAGATAGGTTAACAGTTGTCAAGTTAACACGCCTTGTGCTGTGGTGTTAGGACTTAGATCAGGAATGCCTTCTCAGAAAAAGTGGCACTCTTTTTACATACACTTAATCGTAGAGGTTGAGGGTCTCGATACACACCTGTCACATCTATTTGTCTTGGTAATGTATGGCTGGTTGCCCTGCATCAGCTGGGCCTGTCGTTGGCTGAAGCTGACCCTCTGGCACTGGACTAGCACAGATGGAAAAGATTGGTTACGGAAAGACCCTGTAAGTGCAAGTGTGTACGTGCACTCTCACCAGCTTTGAGGTTCGTGCAGTCAATTTACACTCACCTGGTGTTAATTCCTTCGTTCTTTGGAAAATCTCTGGGGTAAAAATCAGTTCTGTGAGGAAGTGCTTGTCGTGAAAATGTTCCTATCTATGCAGATTAGTCAAGGGGCAAATTACCTGCACGTACAAAAAAAAAAAATCTCAAGCCCCACACATTTTGCTCTGCTTGGTGTAAAGATCTTCTTTTGAAGACAGTCTATGTTATTTCAGCTAGCCTTGCGGCAATGTTGGCATGCAAATCATCATGAAATTAATTTTTTTTTTAAAATGTACATGCACTCTTCGTGCTCTTGTCAGTGTCAGCACTTAACTGCATACACATCAGGCCAGGATCAAACCCTGGCAAACTTCTCCACACAAAATGTTGGCTAATTGCTAATAGAAGCGCTGGATCAGACAGAGGCAAACCGAGGAAGGATTATTCAGAAGCCTCCTGCAGTTTTGAGGCATTGCCAGCTCTCTGGTGAAACGCCTCTGCGCAGAGAGACTGAAAAACTCAACACAAGATTCTGAAAGTATGCTGAATTTAATTCTCAGAGGTGTTTTCTATTAGATGTGGAGGTGGAGGAGGCACTAAGGTGATATATGTGACTTATCCAGTATTTGTTGATTTCCACACAAAATGAAAACTGCTGAAGTTTTTCCATTATAACGTTTGGTATGATCTTCATTTTGTACAGGCCCGTATCTTTAATTTGATAGCTCTCTAAAATATTGGAAAAACAAAGGTTAGATAATTCCATTGAAAAGTTGATGGTTTCGAGGAAAACAGATCAGCATCGACGTTAACAGAAGAGATTACCAACTCTCAAACAGTGGCCGTCCCTGCTCCAGTCACTGCCTAATGCAGTGTTTGTTCTTCTCAACTTCACGTTGTTGAACGTGTAAAAAGGAGGCTGTCAAGAGTAAAGAATATTCTCCCAAAATGCTCAATTGTATCTCATGTAACAGTGAAATTTGATGATGACATGTGGTGTCTCCACCACTGTGTCTAGGCCTGTCAGTCGAGGTAGACATAATAAGTTGACAAAGTAAAAGCACTGAGAGTGGCGCATGGGTTGCATACTATTTATCAAGGTCACGGCTGCCCAGGGGAGACACTAGTGTTGTTAGCTGGGAGCAGGCATAGTGCATGATGGGACAGAAGCTGTTTAAAATAACTACCAATATAAATGCATATCAGAAAATTGTCTTATAAGCTTGAAAGATGGTTGTTTTTTTTCAATAAGAAGGAGCAGACATCCTCATGAAATAAATATCTAACCACTTGGTTGAGATATCGTTTCTTAACCTTCCGATTGATATTCAGTATCTGAAAGCTAGAATCTGTCTAATAAAGAGGAACTGCCGTTTGCTTCGGATGTGCTGATGTTGCTGCACTGTTGCATCACAGGGCTGCGAGCGGCGCACACTGACTGGATCCTGGAGAAATTTAAACGTTGTGGGAAAAGGAAGAAAAAAAAAAAGGGGGTGTGGGGGCGGGTGGGGGAGGGGTCTTCAACTGTGCCATAGAAGCAAAAGTAAAGTCGTGGCTTATCTATCTGACGACTGTCCAGTTAACTGAGACAGAAAAAGTCAAGATATGCTGCTCATCAAATGAATGAAGAACTCAATAAAGCCTGGAAGACAAACCACCAAAAAGACTGAACTACTTTCCTTGTGCACCTCGTCACTTCCTGCACGCTGCCTTTATGCATGGCGCACTTATCAAGCCTCAAGCCCCCAAAATGTGTTTATTTGTTGTCGACGGCAGCGGAGCAGCAGTGCTGTCAGCCACCACAGCAGGCTGCTGCTGCTGCTGCTGCTGTCTGATATGCAGTCTAATACTGCAGCTCTTTTTTGAGGGGGTGGGGATGGAGGGGAGGGTTCCAAATTTACCCTCCTGCTGCGCTCGCACTCTCTACCTTAAAAAAAGAGAAAAAAAAGGCGCGTGCACGGCTGAAGGTCACTTAAATACACACACACACACACAAAAAAAGGGCTTTCAGCCGCTGCGGTCCAATATAGCGCATGCGCGCTGCCGGAGGACAGCTACACAGACCGCAATATGGCGAGAATGCCTGGCAGCGGAGAGCGGGAGCAGGTGCAGATGCGCGGCCCCGGGAGAAACGTGGACGACGACGAGAAGGAGGAGGAAGATGAGGAGGACGATCTCATCCGGGAGGTGCAGATCACCGGGGAAGAAGAGGAGGAGGACGAGGAGGATGAGTTCGACAGAGACACGATGGAGGTGGAGTGGGAGTCAGAGTGTGCGGCGCCGGACTCACAAGCGGTCGTTACGGGGAGGGAGGAGGAGGAGGAGGAGGAGGAGGACCCCCCGGAGAGGAAGCCCTCAGCCGGGCTCGGCTCTCACCTGGACGGGGACCCCCAGCGGTCGGAGCGCAACCGGCTGAGCGAGAACACGCGGCTGGCCACCCGCTACGCGGTGCGGATCTTCCGAGAGTTTCTGAGCGACAAGGCGCAAAGTCCAGACTTTGAAAGTCTGGACAAGGAGGCGCTGTGCGCCGTGCTGCGCTCCTTTTACGCAGAGGCGCGCTCGAAAAGTGGCCAGCTGTACAGCAAGTCGTCCCTCATCAGCATCCGCAGCTCGCTCAACCGCTACCTGAACGAGCCGCCCTACTGCCGCACCTTGGACCTCACCAAGGACCCCGAGTTGCGCAGCGCCAACGTGACCCTGGCGGCGGTCATCCGCAGACTGGAGGAGCAGGGCGCCGGTCCCGTGGTGCAGAAGCAGGCCATCGCCCGCTGCGACCTGCGCAAGCTGTACCAGTCGCCCGTGTTCGACGCGGACACGCCGTTCGGTCTGCTCAACAAAGTCTGGTTCGAGACGTGCATGTACTTCTGCACCAGGGGCCGCGAGAACCAGCGGGAGTTGGAGGAGGACTCGTTCGGCTTGGCGGCGGACGACCACGGCAGAAAGTTCGTGTATTTCAAGGCGCTCGGTCCGCACCAGCACAAGTCCTGGTCCAAGAAGCGACCCGCCGACGTGGACGTGGACGTGGACGTGGACGTGCACGCTGCCGCGCGTGTACGAGACGGGCACGGAGCAGTGCCCGTACGCCAGCTTCGTGCGCTACGTGGCCAAGCGCAACCCGCTGTGCCGCGCGTTCTTCCAGCGGCCGCGCGACCACTGTTGCGCCGCCGACGTCACGTGGTACGAGAACAAGGCCATCGGCAAGAACCTGCTGGGCACGCGGATGCAGATGTTGTCGCGCGCCGCCAAACTCTCCAAGACGTACACGAACCACTGCATCGGCGCCGTCTCCATAGCGACGCTCAACAGCGTCGTGGGCGCCGACGACGACGGGGTCGCGCAGCGCGCCACCCGGCAACCCGCACAGGTGAGAGAAAGAAAAGTGGATGAGGGCCAGAAGAAGAAAAAAATACGGGAACGAGATTTAAAAAAAAAAAAATAAAAAAAAAAAAGTTTCCATTTAGAGTTTTAAATTGAAATTTTGTGAATGAACTCGAAGTAAAAGGGAAACTGGCAAAGTACTCCACTAGACTTGTGCACGATCCTTTCGACTTTTTTCTCGAAATTTTGACTTTAATCGCGAAATTTTTGATTTAATCTCGTTATTTTGACTTTATTCTCAAAATTTTCCACTTTAATCTCAAAATTTTCCACTTTAATCTCAAAATTTTCCACTTTAATCTCAAAATTTTCCACTTTAATCTCAAAATTTCAGCAATTTCCTTCACAAAATGTCAGCAATTTTATTCACAAACTTTTTTTTTTTTTTTCTGTGGCCCTAATTCTCTTCTGCAGGTAAGGAACCCAGGGCTGTTGCGTGTGGCCAAAGTGAGTGCGTCGCGACCCACGAGAGAGCCGACCGACGCTGACGAAGAGCCGTGCGTGAAGAAGCCGTGCACGCGCTCAGCGGAGACACCTGTGGAACAGCAGCAGAGGAGGGACCTCGTCCCATCTGCACAGGTAACGCGAGACGTTTTTGTTAGGTGTCAAACTCAGGGCACCATTCAATCATTTGACCAAGGACTTTGTTGATCTATGACAATAGATTTGCTCAAGTTGACAAATGGATGTCCAGAAAATGCTGTAAAACGCATGCCAGTCAGTCAACACAAAAAAAAAGTTGGGTAAAGCTGGAAAATTGAATCACATTTCAATAATATAGTTATAATATGTAACTCTGTCATCTTGTATTTCTTATCACTCCAACTGACACAGGACGGTCGAAGCAGCAGCTGTATATCCAGTCAACAGCTGGTCTCTCTGTCTCCTCACGGATCCACTGGAATCCCCATGCCAGCCAAGCTCACCAAAACCACTGCACCTGTTCATATTGATGTAGGAGGACACATGTACACCAGCAGCCTGAGCACGCTAACCAAGTACCCCGAGTCACGGTCTGTGGCACCTATTGGGACACATTAAGTTCTGCAGACACACTGAAAGCATGCCTGCTTCACTCTCAGTTGGGGGATAAGCATAGGTTGTGGGACAAGTATACCTGGGTAAACTGAATTATCAAGCAGATAATAAGCAGCATTGAGTGAAGTGTACCTTCCTCAGTTCCTTCTGCTGTTGTGCCTACTAGTTTTCCAAAGTGGTTGAGTCTGTCACAGCATCTGTTGGGCTGTTGCTTCCAATCTGTCCTTTGACCTTTCATACAGAAAAGCACACAGCTAAATGTGTTTTTCTCTATGTTTGACAGGATCAGTCATTTGTTTGATGGGACAGAACCTATTGTGTTGGACAGTCTGAAGCAGCACTACTTCATTGATCGAGATGGCCACATGTTTCGCTACATACTGAACTTCCTTCGGACATCAACGTTGCTCATTCCAGATGACTTTAAGGTAAGTGTCCATGCTCGGCACGCCTGGAACCCCAACAGAGTAGGGACCAAAATGGTAAAAGTTGGTAACAGTTAGTAGCTACTGGAAACGCCCGCAAACCGACTGGACCCAAGTGGTGATAGTGGAAACACGCCTTTTCAGGGCTCTACAACAAACACTCACTGATCACAGTCCATGCAGATACTTTTTTCATTCTATTGGACTTGTTTTCAGGTGACATGTGACATTTTTGTGATACTTTTGTTTGTGGGTCTTTGCAGGAATACTCTTTGCTGTACGAGGAAGCAACCTTCTTCCAGCTGGCTCCACTACAGGTTGAGCTGGAGCGCTGGAGGTCCACGCATGAACGTGGGAGTGTTTTTCCTGAGTGTGAGTGCGTCATGGTTCACGTGGCTCCCGAGCTTGGAGAGAGGATCAGCGTGAGCGCCCACCGAGATGTGATTGGGGAGGTCTTTCCTCACGTCAAAGATGCCATGTCAAGCTCAGTGAAGGTCACTTGGGACCAGGATTCCACACATGTCCTTCGCTTTCCACTCACTGGTTACTGCCACTTGAACTCTGTCCAGGTATACCAAACAATCTGGGTTTCAAATCTCAC
Organism: Thamnaconus septentrionalis; assembly: GCA_009823395.1. NCBI lineage: Eukaryota > Metazoa > Chordata > Actinopteri > Tetraodontiformes > Monacanthidae > Thamnaconus > Thamnaconus septentrionalis. The sequence continues at coordinate 21,607,565 of CM020508.1, read as the reverse complement.
ATTAGATTAAACAAGGCTTTTAAGTCTCTGTAAAAGATCGCAGACTGAATATTTCTAGATCTTTCACAACCTCTTTTCAAAACATAGATCCAGATCCACAAAAGTGATTGCTCAGCTTTTACGGCAGAAAAATTGTGCAAATAGGACAAAAAGTGTCCTATCCAAAGACCACACGTAACTGAAACCTGCACTCACTCAATCAGATCAGTTACAAACAGCTACAAATCGCACTCAAGTGGTGGTAACTGCCAACACCAGAGAATTGGAAACTATAGGAAGGTCCTGGTTGCTGGGATCGTTCTTGCCACGCAACAGATCACACTTGTATTCATATCCAAGTATCTGGGCGAAAATTCCAGAAAGAATGAAGATTTATCAGGAGACTAGATATCCTGTCCTGTAAAGTAGCAAATTTTGTGAAAATGTGTGAAATTTTTGGGACATCCACAAATAAGAACAAAGATGCAATTGTCAGTGTCTCCAGTGCTCCACATTACGTGCAAGCAAGATTGAAGACATCAGCCCCAAAAGGTCCGTGTGATTAATCTTAGCCTTGTGTTTGCAACTGCAGGTCCTGGAGCATTTACAGAGGAGAGGCTTCCGGATCACATGTTCATGTGGTGGTGGAGCGGATTCATCTCAGTTCAGCGAATACATTCTAGTGAGAGAGGGCAAAAGCAAGCCACAGCCCTCCACCCAAACCCAAATTAAGGATGAACTCAAAGACTGAGCTGAACAAAAATGTAAACTTGCACAGTAGCACCACGTGTGGATTCTACTATCCAGGACATATCAATTTTTTTCACAGCACAACCTTCTGGTGAACCAGAGTAAAGTCACAAGATAGGAAGATTCGTGACGGGAAACTCACCGCTTTTAAGCTCCGCTATCTTCCTTCTTTATCCAATGAAACTGAAACCTCAAATCACTGTTGGGATCTAAATCACTGAAGGTTTCTCAGTACTTGACACTGAGCAGAGACTGGCACCGTCACCCGAGTCCTTTCTATGGTAATGATTCCCAACAGGACATTCCTCATGATTCTTCTCCAGAACAGATTGTTTCAGGTGGTTCATCATCAACGGTACAAAATTCTATCTTCTCATCACCTGAGGTACTTTAAACTTCCATTTTTAAAGGTGCCGTATATCGCTGAACTCATGGGACTTTGAATCGCTGTTCTAGTATAAGGTTTGACTTAGGATCCCCATCTAAGATGGGGACAAATCTTAAGTGGAGCACCACTGGCCCCAAATGTTTCCTATCAGTTAATTTCCAACTGAATGCACATCGCAGATAAAGACAACAATATTTATCATACACCGCACATAGTGCCGTTGACTTCCTCCACAGAGAACCAGTTTCTAAACCCCTGCATCTCTCTGTGTATATATCTTTTCAATGTACTTTGAAATGTCTCATATATATAAACTGTTGCATAACTGACTTTAGGTACAACCTCGGGTCAATATTAGTAGTGATTATGCTAACACAAACACACGCCCAGCTGTGCCTTGTCATTTCTGACAAAAGTCTCACTTCTTCCGATGCTTTTCTTGGTTTTATTTTTCTCTTATTAGCAATGAACATAACACCATACGCATTACATGCAAATAGCGACTTTTGTCTTCTCACTTAGATTTTTGTTTTAGTTGAGTCCTTGTTTTCTTTGCGTCAGTTTTTGTTTTTGTCGGCGGTCCAAACTTTTCATACCTTATACTTTATTCTTGCCAAACTTTCTTTTGTTCATTTAAGTAAGCAGATGAGTTTTAGCATCCAGCAATTTATTTTAGCCTTTTCTGACTAATCGCATAGTTCCGAATGATCAAAGTCATTATCTTCGGTCACGAAAGAAGACCAACTTCCAGAAGGAATAAAGGCTACAAACATCAGGAGACAAATTGCTGTGACAAATCCAAGGTTTGTATTTGGCGCAAACTCAAATAGAACTGCATTTACAATACTTGTCAGTAAACAACAGTATTTGGTAATCAATTTTGTTTTTTGGAACAGAACACAAATAAAGCGCCAGTACTGTTTTTTGAACATTTTTTTCAACACAGTTATACTGATAAACTCACACACAGACGAAAAAAAGTGTGAAAAAGAAATCCAAACTCTTGGACATAAAACTGATTTACCATTGGGTTATTTCACTCAATCCCAGTAGTGCCACAAAGTCAGAGCATTGCTCTGTAGAAAGTGAGGGAGCTGCGCAGGAAGCGATCCTGCTCCATACACGCTAGCAGATCTCTCAGCATGATCCGATTCACTCGCTGAACACCTTGTCTGGGCAGCAGAGTCACCTAGAAGGAGATATCAGCCATCCGTGACAGAGCAGAGCGAATTGGTGTGAGTGCAGCTGGGAGGGACCACGATGGTCAGACTGGAACGCTGCTCATTGGCGCCACGTTGATGCATTTTCCCTTCAGTCTTTAAAAAGTCTCCAATAACATCAGGAAAAACTGCTAGATTTGTTATTAGCTGCTCTTTAGAAAATGCATCACTCGAGGGTCTGAAAACTTGCTAAAAAATAGCAACAGAGTCGCAGCGTTGGTGACACCGGCGATGGAACCAACATGTTGCCATTATGAGTACAAGCAGAGTGAATCGGAACATTTACGATTTTGGTTCAGCTGGAAAAGTATTTCATTTCATCATAAAAGAGGTCAAGGAAGTGCTGTGGGTGTGAAGAAGAAGTCAGGCAGCCGGGTCTGCTGGGTAATGGAGTTCAAACTCAGTAGGGAGGCTTTGGAAGAGTGCGCTCAGCTTTAAACCAACAGCCTGCAGGGCCGTGACTTTAAACACACAGAGAATTAAAGACTTTAACAGTCTTCACATGCTGAGTCATGGTAGCTTCTTGGCGTGACTCCGTTTGTTCCACGCGTTGAGATTATATGCTAAGACTATACCAACGTTTAAATCCCAGATCAATAATAATACAGCACCGTCACTTCTGTCAGTGCACAAAATGCGTGATGCAACACACACTGGGGACGTGCACACCTGTGCAGACTGTGGCCCCTATGGAAAATGAAACAGACTGACCTGACTCTCAGAGTGCTCCGGAGGTTTCTTCCTACGAGGCCCAATGGCAGCCAGAGCTGTGAGGTTGGCTTCTCTTTGCTGGAGCTGAGCTTCTTCCAGCTGTTGGAGCTGCAAAACACACGATACGAATTAGAGATGACAGACGGAATTGTCTTATTATTTATCATTGTACATATTATTATTATTGAGAGAGAAAGAGAGAGATAGAGATAGCGATAGAGATAGATAGATAGAGATAGATAGAGATAAAGATAGAGATAGATAGATAGATAGATAGATAGATAGATAGATAGATAGATAGATAGATAGAGCTAGATAAAGATAAAGATAGAGATAGATAGAGATAGCGATAGAGATAGATAGATAGATAGAGATAGATAGAGATAAAGATAGAGATAGATAGAGATAGAGATAGAGATACTTCACTAGATATGACAGAAAGTGGGCTGGCCTTTTCTTTTGTGGAATAAATTTAAATTTGTGTGGCAACTTCATGAAAAGGAAACAATGTGGCTCCTGAGACTCCACCAGTTGAGAAGCACTGCTACAGATTATCCTCAAAAACCCTGCCCACCTCTTTGGCCCTCTGCCTCAGCTGTTGATGCTGAGGATCCTCGCTGTGAGAGCGACTCTGCAAACACACACACACACAGGACAACGTCAACGACCAAATGCATGCAAGCTCCTCGAAACTTGACCCGATTGGTCGTCGGCTCCACTTACTCTGGCCAAACGCATCAGCCTCTCCCTCTCCTCTTCATCTTGTCTTTTCTTCTTCAAACTCTCCACTTCTCCCAAGAAACGAAGTTGAGAACGGACGTCGCTGGTTTTGTCGTGTTGCGTGTCTCCCTGTTTTCCGTTGCGCACCGACGGGAGCCAACCTCTTATTATTTTGGTTTCCATTCATTTCACTATGGACGCCAACTCGCCATTATAAAAAAAGTCTTACAATCGGGCTAAACATATAAACTAAGCAGAAAACATCATGACTAACTCGAGCAGCTGCATCCACTGAGTTGAGCAGGCTTCACCTTCAGGCCTCATCAACTACTGGTGACATCACAATAATAAGGGACGCATGGATACTACTTTTTTTACAGAACGGGTAGAGTATAAGTACGGAAGTGTATTGCATTCACTTGGCAAATAAAAAAAATCTCTGTTTTTCAGTGTAATTATTTCTGTTTTTCGTGCTATTTTTTTTTTCCAGCCCTGTTTTTCGTGCTAATATTTTTCCGCCCTGTTTTTTTTTAGCGATGTGGAGAATATCTGAATGGGCTTTCCTTCGAAACAACCGCAAAGTCCTCAGATGCCTACGTAAAGTTGATAAACTGATTGTAATGCCATCTATGTCACTTACAGACAAGGACTATTTCCCAGTGTCATAAACCCATGTCAAAATAGAATTTGATTGACAGCAAGATCACATGTTGGGGGAGCAACTGATTACAAGTTCATCCCTATTTATTTTTTTTTTTAAAGTTAACCTTGTCAGCGTACCTCCAGACTTGCCCTGCGGTGCCGTGCCATCACAGTGAGCTTCTCAGTGAGGCCACGGATGTACTCCTGTGTTGCATGAGAGACGAGCGCCACCACCTCTGGACCGACCTCAGTCACCCCCATCGCCTGGCCTTGGCACAGAACATCAGGCGCCAATTTTGCAAGAGCCAAAGAATAGAAAAAAAACATTGCAGCAATCTGAAGTTATGAATGAGTACATGAGTGAGTGAATGAGTGAATGAATTAGCAAAAACAGGCTTTCCTAGAATGCACAGTGCGGTGTAGTAGTTAGAAAAACATTAAAATCAATCTACGTCAGGGGCGTCAAACATACGGCCCGTGGGCCGGATCAGGCCCGCAAACTGTTTTTTTCCGGCCCGCGAGATGATTTTGCAAAATATAAAAACTGCAATTTCTCAATGAAATAAGGTGCTGTTCTAAATGTGTCCACTTGGTGTCGCAATATTGTTTCTGCTTCACAAACAAACTCAATACTGGGGCTGAGCAAACCGGCACAAGTACAGCCACTCACGTCTCCCATTGGCTGCCCTCATTGTCCCAGAACGTCTCCTATTGGCTGCCCTCATTGTCCCAGAACGTCTCCTATTGGCTGCCCTCATTGTCCCAGAACGTCTCCTATTGGCTGCCCTCATTGTCCCAGAACGTCTCCTATTGGCTGCCCTCATTGTCGCAGAACGTCTCCTATTGGCTACCCTCATTGTCCCAGAACGTCTCCTATTGGCTGCCCTCATTGCCTCAGAACGTCTCCTATTGGCTGCCCTCATTGCCTCAGAACGTCTCCTATTGGCTGCCCTCATTGCCCCAGAACGTCTCCTATTGGCTGCCCTCAGTGCCCCAAAATGTCTCTGTCTAAACAGACAAAGTTGATGCAGAGCAGTGTTGCCAACTTGGTGACTTTCTCGCAAAATCTGGCGACTTTCCAACTCCCCATGGTGACTTTTTTTGTTGTCAAAAGCGACAAGCGACAAATCTAGCCACTTCTCCTGGTGTTATTACGTTGCGATCAAGTGCAAATTGTCATTTATGCAAATTAGACGATGACGTCATTTGGCTACTTTCAGGACAGCCAATAGCGACTTTCCGTACTGAGGAGTTGACAACACTGATGCAGAGTGCAGAGTGCTGAGATAACACGAACAAACACAACAACAAAAAAAAAGACGGTTTATATTGGTAGTTGTCATTATGAGCCGGTTTATAGATTTTACAGTGACTGGTTGTCATACAAATGTTGGTCACACGAGTAACGCTTGACACCGTTAGCACGCTAATGAATGTCTGTCAACTTACGGTCTGTTTCTGCTGGTACAGTGCATCCACTGTGCGTGCAAGGAAAATCAATATAATAAAGTTATATTTTAACGGCTGTTTAAACGTGTAGTGACCTTGATCAAACCCACCCTTGAAGCATGAACTTCCCATAGAAAAATGTTTATTTAAGCGACACCAAAACAAAAAAAGTTCATATATCGACTCCTAACGAGCGTAAACAAACCGAAACATAAACACTTGTTCAATCAAAGAACCTGCGCTTCCAGCTGAACCTCTGCATAGCTACTGGTACCTGCGCGGAGTATCCGGCGCAACACAGGGTTGGGTGAGAGGAAGAGCTGCTCCTGGCAGGACTGGACAACAGAACCCACCTTGGTGGTCAGGATCTGGGCGTTCTCTTCCCTCAGGTTCACGCCAGCCATGAAGGCCACGTCATTAATGTCGTCGTCCTCTCTGAGAGGCGCAGAGTGGAGACGACGTTGGGAACGTTGGTCAAACGCGCCATGAGAGAATTTTTTAACTTTTTGACACAATTACTCCAATTCATATGATATCTGTGCACATTACTTGTAAGATCCTGAGTACTTGAAGGCTAATTTTGTTGGCTGAGTTGAATCCTGATGGAAAGGCTGCCTGATTGATGGAGTTCCTATTAAAGATAAACGAATGGATAAAATGAGTTAAAGTTAATCAGAGTCAATTGTTGCTGATGATTAAAAAAAAAAAAAAAACTATGATTAAAGAAGTTTTATGAATAGTTGTGAATGTGAGTGAAATGAATGTGTGAAACACCGATTTGATCAATTTTTTTAGTTCTGTCAATATCAAAGAACAAATGTCTACGCATAGGAAGTCCATAGGGAGTAATAGACAAAACAAAGTGTCGACACATTTTACACAAACTTCTAGAAAACACCGTCTTTGACAAAGTGATAAATGCTGCATTTTAATTCAAGTGGCAATGCATGATGTTTTTCCAGCATTTTTTTTTTTTTACTGTTCAGCATCAGTTGGCGACCAGCCTGCAAGTGTGCCCTCAACAGCTCTGGAGTTCGGCCATGTGATTCATTTCCACCAAAGAAAACATCACTTCATTATTAACATTGGACCTGGGGCCTCATCTTTCCAAACAATTCTACTCTAATCTTCCAAAATGTATAAGGGGTGGGGGGGGGGGGGGGGGGGTTAATTCTCCACATTTGAAAATACCTGCCGAGGGCTTCCCCGTAAGGAGCCTTCCGTACTTTGAGTGAGGTTTGCCAGCTCTGGGATCTTTGGACTGTTCCGGGGTCGTAAACCCGGCTCTCATACGAACTTCTTGGGGATTCTGACTGACCTGCAATTAAAGACGAGTCCTTAGGCATCAGATCCGAACGTGGCAAAACCAAAACATTTCCTGTTTTCTTCATATTAATGCAGGAAGACAATTACATAAATGTTTAGCAGTTTACATTTACAAAACGGGTAAGTTGACAGAAATTGCTTGTTGATCCATTAGAACGCACGAGAAGACTAAATCACATCAAATATATACAGTACTGCCCAGAACATTAGAATCTCCTGAGAAGGTTGTTGTATTTGCCCATGTGTGAACTCTTCTGAGCCAACAACCCAAGACAGACTTTCTAAAGGCTCAGGACCCTTTTGCAGGTGTTTTGGACAACTTTAAAGGTGAATTTGACATATTATATAAACAAATAATATGCAAATCCATATATTTCAAGTTTTTAGAACCCTCAAATGTTAGAATAATTTTCTGAGTTTGTGGGTTTGTGGTTTTAATAAGCTTGAAAATCTTAATCAGCAAAGTTACAACAAGGAACTGCTTGAGACGTCAATTTGCGTGGAATGGCTCAATAAAATTAGTTGCTTTCATTATTTTTCGGGTAGTACTGTATTTTTACCTGTTGGCTGGTACTGGGTCTTGCGTCAGTTGCTGTATTGCAGACGGAAGTTGAGGCCTGCTGAACAAATGATTTCGGGTCTGCAATGAGCTGACGCACAGCAGGGAGACTTTTCTGGAAAAACAAAAAAAAAAACAAAAACAAATTGTGACAATCGATATGGATGGACTGGAAGGAAAAAAAACACCCTTCAGATTCATTGAAACAAGCAGTCAGTGCTGCTCTTGTTCTAATTATCAAATGTGAAACAATTTTTCCGTTTGCACATTGCAAAAATCAGCAATTTCAATAATGTACAATACTTTGGCCTTCTAGTAAATTGTTAATCTATTAGCAAACAATCATTATATGGATATTTAGTTTCAGTCTATCATAGGAGCACGGAAACAGTTGTGTTGCTCTGGAAGAGGCGCCGTATTTGTACATTATTTCAAGGACTTTATTTGACAATGTGAATTTCCCCATATTGAAGCAGATGATTCTTGGTCTTGGGTGCGAAAAATAATTTTACAGCGGTCAAGAGTTTGAATCGTCAAGGTCAAAGAGCGTGTGGTCACCTTGAGGAAAGGCACCAAGCAAGGCTGCGGAGTGGATTTCAACTCGTTATAGAGTTGCTGTGTGAACTCTTCAGCTTCAATCTTTCCTTCCTGTGAGAATCCAGAGGGAAGGCTTCAACACAGCAACAACCAATGCATTGTCGTACTGTAAATGGCACCGTAGATACTGCGGAAAGCTGGATCACTTTATATATAAAACATTTCAATTTCAGAACATCCCATCATTTTTTTCATATTTTGGTTCAAATTTGAGTGACATCGGTCATAAAAATCCCTTGACCTCCTTTCCTCTGAATCAGGGTGACGTACCAACAGACTCTTGATCAGTCCTCTCACGTTGTTCGCCATGCTGGGAGTCCTGGAGTCACTGGACGCCAACTTAATCAGAGTCACCAGGAAGTTCTTGCACTTCTTGACGCTTTCCAGGGTCTCCTGTCGTTGAAAGTCATCAAATAAACAGAACATCGTGCAGGTGTTTCCCTGTTTATGTAGAACGGTAGTTTAGGCCAGGGGCCAAACTGTTGACACTCACTTGACTGAAGGTGGCCGGTGGCTCCACGGCTGCTTCTAGGACGGATGCCTGCGGGCGAGGCAGCTGACTCCCCTGATCAGCCACAGCTACGAAGTTCTGGGGGACGGAAGGTTTGGAGGCCACCCTGATCACCTGGACGACAAGAACAGCAACAGCCGCAGACGTTACGTCTTTATTCATCAGCCGAGTTCAAAACTGGTCATTTAAGTCACGTCACATCCCTTCACGATAGACGTCTTCTGGCCTGACGTTGGCTGCATGGTAGGAGGGGCCGCCATCCTGATGACTGACAGCTGCTCAATGCTTCTATTCCCAGTGGCTGCAGGCACCTGAATATTTTGACAAAAGAGATATTTCTAAAATTTCGACGAAGTACAATGAAGATTTGTAGGTGTTGCCATTTTAACTTGAAATGACCTGGTCAGGTATAAATGCTAAAAAAAAAAGAAAAGTGTTTTCATGACACTTTTGTACGGAAGCGCATTGCTGCCACCCGAGAAAAAAAAAAAACAGGGCTCAGTTTTGCGTTATAGTAACGTGATAGTTTCATGTTTTTACATGAAAACTTTTATGTTATAATGTGAAAGTTTTTACGTTATAACGTGATCGTTTCACGTTTTTACGTGAAAATTTTTACGTTATAATGTGATAGTTTCACGTTTTTACGTGACAATTTTCACATTGTAATGTGAAAATTAGGATGCAGTTGAGATGGTGGAACTTGTACCCATGCAGCCTTCCATACCCCTCCAGCTGATCAATGAGGAAACGACGCAACTTCAAGTATACAGTATACACACACACCTGCTGAGCCACAACTCTTGGGGATTGACCTCCGACCCCTCTGGGAGGCTGCTGGACCTGTGCCAAGGCCTGCTGGGATACCAACATCATCTGACCACTGTCACTCCGGATCAACATCATACCTGCCAAAAAGCAGTTTAAGATTGAATTGCTTATATTTACTATTGGTCCATTTTCACATAGCAGCTGGAGGAAGCAAGTCATACTTACGGAAACCTACTTTTGACTGGTAGTGTATGTCAAGTCCAGAAACTATTCTATCATCAATGAGAGTTAAGGTCTGGGACTGGGCTTTGAACTGCTCACCTGGTGGTATGTGGATGTTGGTAGGGAGCTGTCGGCCCTGGCTGGTGGACGCTGGCATAAGGTGGCTCACAGCCGCCGTGTGTGCCGCTGCCGGCGTGGGCACAGTGATCATCACCGTCCTCACAGGAGTCGGGCCCTGGTACAGCGGCGCCACCTGGCTCAAAACGGCATTCCTTAGCTGCGGTTGTCTGCTCGTACCCGGAGCTGCCACTTTAGTTATCACCACCACGGACGGAGAGGCCTGCCGACCAGGCAGCGACACGCTGGAGGAGGCAGGCTGCTGGCTGCGGACAGCAGGGACCACCATGGGGACTGCCTGGTCCACCTTAGGGGCACCTTCAGCTGAGGTTGAGGGCTGCACAGTGGTGCCGCCTAAACTCGTGGCTGGGACTTGGACCACCTTGCCCTGGACGGGAGCTTCTGGCGATCCTGATGTCCCGCCAGGCTCCATCTCCTTTGGGATCAACTGCCACCTTCTCTGCAGGTGTGGGGAAAAGCAGACCGTCAGCTCTTTAACATGGTGCTTTAAGCGTTACTGACATGCCGACGTCAGCCTTATTAGTATTCCCTGCTGTGCGACCCTAATTAGCTGTAGGCTTACATCACACTTCCCTCAGCTCCTATTGGTCAGCCTCTTTAGAAGCGCCCTTTTTAAAGCCACCCTAACTGATCACCTTCCTCTGCTTCTTCACCGGCCATCGAACAACCCACCTCCTCCCCGATCACCATTAAAACTAACATTTTCTCTGCAGCTCTGGTTCTGCAGGGTTGGTTCGTAGTTGCTAACGTGCTTGATTGTATTATAAAAAATTGTTAATTTCGACAAAGTGACTCTGTCTGAAATACCTTTGTACTGAACTTGAGCATTTCTAGACGGGCTACCTTTTTTTTTTTTCTTTCGGTGCGTTACTGCGCTGAAATGAGCCGTTGGCATTTCACTCGACTATCTACGTCACCAGTCGGACTGATTATCACGGTGGTATAATGTGTTCCCTATAGACGGCATAGCCAAATGAATGTGGCCTCAACAAGCACATCTTGTAATTGTAGAAAGGAAAAGTACCTTGTGTGTGTGTAGCTAGGTCTGGAAATGGTGAGGGGCGAGGAGCGAATACGAAACAAGTCGGAGGAACTACCGCAAGAAGGCGAACGAGCAAAGCTGACGACAAAATGGCAAATGTGACGATGTGGAGTTAACTGGAGTTTAGGTCGTTGTTCGAAAGTCTAAGTGGTATTAAAATGACCAAAGTTGCTGCTCACCTGCTCTGCTGTGGTTCAATCACAACCACCGGTGACAGTTGCGTCACAACCGCCAAAGCCCGCCGAATGTAGGGAAGAGCGGGTCTCGCGCTGGACTTAACGACGTCGGTAAAAACAACTACTTTTCAACAAAAACTCAAGTTTCAGTTCAATTACGGGGCTCGGCAGGTAACGACCATGTGATTTGGCGACCATATCAATCAGCCAGCCGTCAAGAGAGGTATTTCGTGAAGGTGAATGGAAATGTTATTTTATTGATTAGCATCTCGATGCTAAGACGCTAATAGCTCAAACTTGAACTCGCGCAGACACAGCAAACACCTAACTGTTCCAAACGCACGACTGCCTTCCCCGTCCTACAAGTCGAAAAATTAACGACCAAAATAAGCTGTGACGTAGAATTGTGCATGGTGGTTGAAGATGCTTGATAACCCAACACGTACTATACACGCAAAGCACAGAATTATCCAATTAGAAAGTGTTGGGCGCCCACCGCCCCCAACCGTTCTCGTCAGTGTAAATTGAACCAGTTTTAACATGTTTGTGGTTTTGATTGAAAGAATTAGAAAGAATCGGAATGGTCTTGCAGTTAACATAAGACCTCATTAATTAAAGTTTTTTTTTTTCACTTCAAAAATGTTTACAATATACTTTACCCAATGTAAGTTTGTAATTTATCAACATCTTAGATTTAAAGTGGTGAACTTTCACAATTAATAAGAAAAACTTGGGGGGTGGGGGGGAACAGCATGTATTTTATTATGTGACTTGCCATTATACCCTCAGCCTGCAGGCAGTTAATGTTCTTTCTGGGGAATAATCATTTTATTTGTCTGATGTAAATTTTAGTGTGGACCTGTGACATTATTTTATATTTTTTCCCTCAAGTGCTTGCAACTCATACGTGTGTGCATTTTGAAAGACCTTAGAATTGACTTCTATTGGTGAAATATAACCCCATTGCATTTGTTACTATGAATGATTCAGAAATAGAAAACAAAAAGACTGAAGTCAGACCAAGTGGTGATCATTATTTTTAATAGTCAGTCAAACACAGTCAAAATGTAGAGTGATTACACTTGGAAATCATTATGATATTAAATTAGCTTGATAACAAAAGATAAAATATTTTTGGTTGTTTTGTTTTTTTCAAAGACAGGGAGATCTCTGTCCGGCAACAAGGTTGAATGTAGTTCAAAACTGAAGAAGAAACAAACAAAAAAAAGAAGAAACAAAAAAACATTCAACATGAGATTACTAGAAAATCACTTGTGATTAAGGGGGATCCGTAGAGCACAATACAACAATAGCCTTTACAAGAAGTTTATTAAAAACAGAGAATCCACACTTGGGAGGGGTAGAGGACCACACTTCAGACTCAAGGATTTCCAAAAGCAAATACTTTCATCTACTGTCTCTGTTAGAATCAAATTAAACCTGTGAATTGAGATTGTTCGTGGATGTTGCGTCACACCCCTTCATGTTGTCTACCTACTTCCTCCCAGTAAATGCAACACTAACTCCTCATCTTCAGCCAAAGAGAGACCCGTGTCCAGGGCTGTTTGCTCGTCATCCAGTTGCTTTGCTCTCTTTGTCTTTCCAGCAGCAGGTTCCTGCTCATCCTCATCGCTGCTTTCACTGCTGTGTTGCCTTTTAGATGTTCTTACTTCCTCTTCGTCCTCCTCCTCTTCCTCCTCATCCTCCTCTTCCTCCTCCTCATCATCATTGGAGTGCAGTTTGTCAGGATCTGGCAGCATGCTGGGGTCAAACTCGTATTCGCTGTCATTGTCCAGGTAGGCCACCACCTCTTCCTCCACCTCTTCCTCATCATCATCCGAATTCTGCACACTCTTCTTCTTGGCCTCTCTCCTGGCAGCCTTTGCCTTCAGTCTGCTCTCTCTGTGTTTGGCCTGCACTTTGCGCCTGTACTCCTGCTTGTCGAACTCCTGGTCCTCACGTTTCAGTCTCTCTTTCGCCTTCTCCAGGTTGATGCCTGAAATCTCTTCCTCATCCTCCTCATCCTCCTGAGCAGTCACTAAGCGTTGCACTGGCGGCCATAGCTGCACAGCCTCGCCCCCTTCGTTGAAAGTCACCTTGGTGTTGACTTGGAACTTTTTCTTTAGGACCTTTTTGGCTTCTTTGAATTTTGAATCTTTTCCCAGGTTCTTCTTGGGGTCCTCTTTGCTTTGCTCTGTTTCTTCTGCGCTCTCGTCGTCACCTTGAATATTAAAGACATCTTTTCTTTTAACTGTAAGGAAATCCAAGTCTCGTAGATCGTCGTCGTCATCTTCCTCCTCCTCCTCCTCCTCCTCCTCACTCTCTGACTTCTGAGATGATTTTCTGCCTGGTTTCACTTGTTTTTCAGAGTCACTTTCTTTATCATCACTTGAATACTCTGACTCGGAGCTCTGACTTTTCTCCCGTGAAGCCGTTCCTTTCAGCTGGGCCTTAAACCTCCTCAGCTCCTCTTCTTCTAACTGCTCCTCGGCCATCTGTCCTTCCGTCTTGGCCCTCTGCGCCTGGGCTTTGTTCAGAAAACGAACTCTAGGAGCCACGGCGAGGCCCAGAGAGAGCGCATATTCCTCGGTCTGGAGCTTGAAGACGTCAAACACCTCCTTGTTCTTCATCAAGTAAACAGAGCGCAGGTAGGAAACGAAACACCTCTGAGCTCTCTCCTTCTGTTCTTTCTCCTGAGCCAGAAAGGCCTCCAACTTTTGCTGGACGTCCTGCAGTTTTTCTGCGTTCACCTGGGAGAAAACAGACAATGATTTCAACTAATGGCAACAGAATCTGGACTCTTTTAAAACAGGCCTGAAAACTTTCTTCTTTAGAAAGGCTTTCTAGTATTCAAGACAGATGAGAGGAGAGGACGCTGCTGTTTGCTTGTTCGCCGTTTCTCCATCTCTGAGTTCTGCTTAAGTTTTAATTGTGTTGATTCGTACTGTTTTCGCTTTATTTTGTTTTTATTTGTAGAAAATATTGTGTCTGCGATCAAACAAAAATACCAACGATCGTACATGCATGTACTGTGGTCATGTGTGTTTCAGAACTAACCTGAATCTTATTGATGGGGACCTTCTTCTCCTGCAGCTGGCTGACCATGCCCTTCTCCTCGGTGGGCAGCAGCAGCAGCAGCGCCTCTCCCCCCTCTTTGTACCTGGCCGTGCGGCCCACCCTGTGGATGTAGGTGTCAGCGTCCTCCGGACAGTCGAACTGCAGCACCCAGTTGACCGCCGGGAAGTCCAAGCCTCTGGCGGCGATGTCGGTGGCGAGGAGCACAGCGTTCTGCTTCCTGAGGAAGTCGTTGTAGACCTCCACCCTCTTCATCTGCTGCTGCTTGCCGTGCAGAGCCAGGATGGGCATCCCGGGTCGGAGGCGGCAGAACACCCGGAACAGGTACTGCACCTCCTTGCAGCAGGCGAAGAAGACGATGATCTTCTTCCTGAGGTGGTTGCGGATGAACGAGAAGAGCATGTTGACCTTCTGGTGGAGCTCGCACACCACGTAGCTCTGCTCCAGCGTGGCGGGCGTGCTAAACTTGGCCTTCTCGTGAACCCAGACGTACTCGGGCTCTTTGAGGCTAAGTCGGGCCAGATCTTTGACGGACTTGGTCTGGGTGGCGGAGAAGAGCAGCGTCTGCCTGGATTTGGGGAGGTTCTCCACGATGGCGTTGAGCGTGTCTGCAAAGCCCATGTCCAGGATGCGGTCAGCCTCGTCCAGGACGAGCATGTGCAGGTTGGAGGCGTGGAAGGCGGTGGTTTCATCCATGTGCTGGAGGAGACGGCCCGGCGTGCAGATGACGATGTTGGTGTACTGCACCTTCTCAGATTCGGTCTTCAGGTCCTTCCCGCCGATGATGAGGCCTGCAGAGAACTCGTGGTTCTTGCCCACTTTGCGGAGAACCTCGAAGGTCTGGTAGGCCAGCTCTCGGGTCGGGGATATGATGAGAGCGCCTAAGCCGTCCATGGAGCTCCACTGGTGGCGGTACAGACACTCCAACACCGGGATGAGAAACGCCAGAGTCTTCCCGGAGCCTGTCTTGGCCGCGCCGAGGACATCTTTACCACGCAGGGCGAAGCCGATGGTCTGCTTCTGGATCTCGGTTGGCTGCCGGTACTGCGCTCCCTGCAGCGCCAGCAGGGTCTTCTTCGAGATGGGGAAATCTGAGAACTTCACCACCTCCGTGGGATTTATGTCATCATATCTGGCGACGAGTCTGTCGATGTATTCCTTCTCCAACTGCCACTCGGGCTTCTTCCTCTGCGCTCTTTCTTGCTTCACCTGCGCTTTCTTCCTGTTGTATTTCTTCTGCCATTTTTCAAAGTTTTTCACGGAGACGGCGCGGTCCTTCGTCTTCGCGGATTTACTTTGGTTCCCGAATGACTTTGAGCTCATTTTCTCCGTATCTGAAAGCTTTCAAGCGAAGGAAACGCGGCGCATAGCACAAGCACCGGTTGGTAAACAGCATGGCACTGACAGCCTGAGTCGCGGCCCTTTGACGTCATCACCAAGCGACTTATTTTGGGGGTATTTTGCCCGGAGTAGCAGCTGTCAGGCACAGTCTTTGCTACTCTCCCGAGAATGGATGGATGCATAAATAGATAGATAAATAAATTGATAGATAGAAACTACACTGTTGCAGCACTAAAAAAAAACACAAAAAAAATAAACTATAATGTAGTTACACAAATATCAGACCTTTATTGAAGCCTCAATTCCTATTATTTCATCCTTATGAAATATCACTTTCTTAAAATAAAAAATAATAAGCGTTGTATTGCCACGCACAGAGGCCACCATGTAAGCCCTGTAAAGACGTTCTAATGTTTTATTTTGTAAGATCCGACCGGATACTGCGTGCAGAGCCACCTTGTGGAAACGCAACTTTCCAGCAACTCATGATCGCCAGTAGACAAGACAAGACAAACAAGTAGCGGCGCTGGTTGTTTTCGGACAATTCGAGTTGAATTTTCGTCATCTGAGGCTCGATTCCATCCCTGCTGACCCTATGCTACACCAGGCATGGCAGATAGACAGAACAATGAGGTAGACGTAACCATGTTTGATGTGCAATGACATGTACAGTTGTACTTGTGGTGATAAATAGTGAACGTTCTGATGTCAGTGTCCCAACAAGATCCTGACAAAGTGCAGCTAAACGAGAGAACAAGTGGAGTCACAATTTAAATGTGAATTAAATGAAATTTAAAAAAAAAACAACAAAAAAATAACATTGCGCCGACACCTCTGCACAGACACACACGTCGCCGCTTAGCTGAGCAGCTAACCAGTGAAGCTAATGCTTTCGTTTATGGGAACCACAGAGATTCTGTCAAGTGTTGTGTTTGTGCAAGGTCGGCAATATGTTTGTCTTTTTTTTCTTTTCTTTTTTTTACATGCATGCCTACTGTGTAGGTGAGTTCAGCATGCAACCAGAACATTATTTTTTTTAAGAACAAAATTTGAATGCATTTGAGGCTTGACGATGAAGAAGATTGTGGCAATATTTGAATGAACCAGATGCAAGTTGAGATTCAGCGCACACGGTGCTTATTGACTGGATTATTCACGTCGTACGTGGATGAGGCCAAGCAAATGCTGTTGCATAAAGATAAGGAGACATATTATTATCAGTCAAGCAACATTTACTTAATATTTTAAATGGTAAAAGACAATATTTGATGACCCAATGTGGTGGTGTATGGGTGACAAGTGTGGACTACAAATAATCGATGCTTTTTTTTGAATAATAGATGCTTTGTATTGAAGAAATAAACAATTTTAAGTACAAAATTTGAATGCATTTTAGGCTTAATGATGAAAAAATATTATGGCAACCTTTGAATGATCAAACTGTAAATTCAGATTTAGTGCACTGCACACGGTGCTTATTGATTGTATTATTCACCTTGTGCTTCTGCAGCCCTTTTGAAGTGGTTGAACTCAAAACATTGCGACATGACAGATTTGTAGTCGCCGAGTCATCAGCTCATTGGTCAGACTCACTTGTGTGAACGCACGTTTCTGTTTTCTACCTGCAAGGTGGAGGAGGCCGATCACATCTACCTGCTGATGAAGGAGGAATATCGCATCTCAAGGAACGTACGTCTGGCCTGGTTCCTCGGTAAACTCAACCAGGTCATCTGGCCGGCCTCCAAGCCTGAACTGGTGAGTTGAAAACACGACTCGAGCGTGAAGCAATCAACCACCGCTTATTTGCAGAGCGCTTAAATCACAACTCAAGGTGCCTGGGATCTAGAAGAACTGAGTAATCAAACCCATTTAACTTCCAGCTGAACTCTGAGAACGAGTTGGATTTGCTCAGCATCCTACCTAAAGGATGGCAGCCAGATTTCTCCCCCACCGTGTACCCGCATACGCTGATGCCTTCCTCTCGAGCCACCTTCCTGGCCCGAAGGTACCGCTTCATCATCGAGCTGGACCTCAGTCCCTCCACAGGAATTGTGGTAAGATTGTGTTTGATTTTGATGAGGCTACGTTCAAAAAAGACACCTGTGATGCTATTTATAGGACACACACGTCTCTATAAGCAGCCGACGTGATTCAGTTTAATTAAACGTTTCCAAAGTTCTTTGAATTTTTTTCATCATTTCAATGATTTTCTGATACTCCGCCACGGCGGGGCTGATTTTTTTTGTGCTGCAGGATGACAGCACGGGAGAGATGATGTTCGACGAGGTGTTCCACGCCCTGTCTAGATGTCTCGCTGGCCTGGCGCAACCCTTTCGAGTCCCAGGAACTGATCAGCTTTTCAAACCAAAGATCTTTATCACAATTTTGGCCTATTCATCAATAATTGGTCTTGCCTCACATCAGGTCAGTACGTCACCTGTTTTAAAGCCACCGTCTCATTAGAATCCCATGAGATTAGCCAAAGTGAATGTGAACAGTAATGCAATAGATTGTTAAATGCTGACGGTCTTTTATTATTGAATGTATATGACTTTGTTGGCTGTCATAATTTCACAATTAAAGCAGTTTTCGTAATATTTTGTCTCATGGAGGTGCTGAAAGTTATGAGTGAATTAAATGACATGATATTTAAAATCTAACCTAATCCGTTTCATTGCAAATAAAATAATAGTATTAATAATAAAATAAAAATATTTCTGTTTTTTGGGGTAATTATTTCTTATTCTATTTTTCTGAGGGATTTTTTGGTTTTTCTGACTAAATTTTCAGCCCTGTTTTTTTTTTTTTTTTTTCTTTTATTTATTTTTTTTTTTTTTATCGCGATACTTCGAAATCCGGCAAAAAAACTGTCGAGGAGATCTAAATGAGCTCCTCAGGTGCCTGCGTAAAGTCGATTTCAATGCCCCTGTAGGTTTTGGTCCAAGGCTGTCAGCTGGATAGGACGGACTTGGACGAGTTCCTGCACCATGTGTACCAGCAACTGAGAGCAGTGGAAAGTAGCATCGCACACGTCCTGCATCAGCAGCACGAACAGGCAAGCTCCCATCTGCAGTGCATCTGGTTTCAAAGCCATTTGGCACATGAGTTAAAAAAGCTCTTAATGCTGAGAGCTTCTTTCAAACCTCGTTGAGAAGCCTGTGAAAGAAAAACGCTTTGCCCAGTTTCACGGAGAAGGCTGCAATCGATATCACACCTAGCGATAAGATATTAAAACGCTGTGCACCGCACATATTTTCATGATCTGTTTTATACTTCAGATTGACACTGGCAGTCAAAAGTTTGGACGCAAACAGTAAATAGTCACGAAAATGAAAGAAAAACCATTCAATCAGAAGAATGTGTCCAAACTTTTGACCGGCCTGTGGATACTGTGCAGAATTAATTGGTGTCAGCAGGTGAAAAATAAGGACTAACAGGTGGTGAATACTGTTTGGTTGTACAGGTAGTACCCGAAAAATGAGAATATCAAGTAAAAGTTGTTTTATTTTGGCAATTTGACATAAAAGATGAAAGCAACACATTTTATTGAGCCATTCCACGCAAATTGACATCTCAAGCAGTTCCTTGTTGTAACTTTGCTGATTAAGATTTTCAGCTTATTAAAACCACAAACCCACAAACTCAGAAAATTATTATAAAATTTGAGGGTTTTTTTTTAAGCTGATCAGCAAAATCCAAAGAAATAAAAACTTGAAATATATTGATTTGCATATTATTCCTTTATATAATATGTCACATTCACCTTTTAAGTTGAATTATAGAAATACTACAACCTTTTTAGGACATTCTAATTTTCTGGCTAGTGCCTGTATGTCTCCTCTGTCAAAGAAGATCATTTCTTGATACACTTTGACTGTTTTTTTTTTTTTTTTGGTGCTTCAGAGTGTGGAACCGGCCCAAAGCTCAGCTCCTCCAGGCAACGCCGCTGTGGACGAGCCGCCGCAGCGCAAGCAGGGCATTTCTATGGTGTCAGCTGACATGGGCCTCGTCAGCATGGTACGCCAAGGCATCCTGGCCCTTCAGCTGCTGCCCTCAAACTCAAGTTCAGGTATGTGTGTTTGTTTTCAATCAAACTTTTAAGAGTTTTACAAGGAGCTCAGAACCCACCGACTCTACATGGCTGGTTTGGAACAATTCTAGAGATATTCAGGATGGAAACGTTGACCTTCCAGTTAAGAAGCCAACAAGCCAGATTTTGCCTAATCTGGGACAAATTGATTTTTTTTTTCTCAACCCCATAAAAGCAGATTCTTTTTATCATCTTACTGGTGCTACTTTCTTTCTTTTCAATTTACTGATTTACTTTGTGTGTCAAGTAGTCCTCTGTACTTCAGTGAAAGATCTATGTAATGTTGAGTGACACACTGGTGGATTTACAGTGTGATAGTGTGATGGATCTGTCTCACTATGAAAGTCACGCAGGTCTTTGTACATGGGGTCCCTTGGTTGTTGTGATTATTTCTCTACAGTTAACTTAGATATTTATTGATAACTTTTTTTTTTCCTACAATTTATTATTTTATTTTATTTTTTAACTTTTTTTTTTTTTATATCATTCTTGTTTGTGTGTGTGATAGGGTTTTACGTTTTATGTGAGCAGCTGGCCATACTTGAATTTCCCTCGGGATAAAATAAAGTCTATCTATTTATCTGGACTTCAGCAGACACTTTTGCACTTGTGTAATATCAAATAGACTGAAACCAATGAACTTTATCCTAAAGAAATGACCAAGAGTCCTTGGCAATGACCTTGATGAGGTCCGGGACTGAAAATGACAAACAAGCTTCCTCTCCTTGTTAAGTAAACCACATGTTTTCCACTGTTGTTGTTACAGGCATTATTATAATCACAGACGGGGTGACCAGTGTGCCTGATGTGGCTGTCTGTGAAACTCTGCTCAACCAGCTCAGGAGTGGCACCATCACCTGTTCCTTTGTGCAGGTAGGTTTGGGTACAGCTGGTCGGAAGGTGGTTGGTAAACTCCATTCATCAAAGGGCAGCGTGTCAACGCTGTGTTGTTTGGTCTGGTGTCCTCTTGTTGATACCGTACAGTACAGGTACTATCCAGAAAATGAGAATATCCTGGAAAGGTTGTTGTATTTCTGCAATTCAACTTAAAAGGTGAATGTGACATATTATATAAAGGAATAATATGCAAATCAATATGTTTCAAGTTTTTATTTCTTTGGATTTTGCTGATCAGGTCTTGCAGCTTAAAAAAAAACTCAAATTCAAAAATTCAGAAAATTTTAAAATCTTTATGAAAATCTTAATCCGCAAAGTTACAACAAGGAACTGCTTGAGATGTCAATTTGCGTGGAATGGCTCAATAAAATGTGTTGCTTTCATCTTTTATGTTAAATTGCCAAAATAAAAGAACTTTTACTTGATGTTCTCATTTTTTCAGTATATTTTGTTTTTGTAAGCTGCATTAGAGAGAAAAACTGCACCTGACTGCCCTTTACAGCACTCTGTTTGTCTGTGACCAGGTTGGTGGCACGTACTCGTACGACTGCAGCTTTGGCTACATCCCCAACGTGGAGCTGATGAAGTTCATCTCGTTAGCCACCTTTGGTTCGTACCTCCCCAGTTGTCCAGATGTGGACCCCTGCAGCCAGGAGATGAACGCCTATCACAATGCCTTCCTCACATATTCCTTTCTGAAGACCCCCGAGTCGATGAATTCCGAGTACTTCTGCGGTGAGCTCTGCTACGGATGATTTTCTTTTAGTTTAGTTATTTAATGTAGTTTTATTGACGGTAAGAATCTCTTCTGTCGGCTTGAACCCAAGCTAATCCTCTCTCCGTCCCTCTAGTTGCCCAGCACAAGCTCTTCAATGAGCACCTGGTCTCCGCCAGCGGGAACCCGGCGCTGGTCATGAGAAGGAAGAAGCACACGGAGAAGGAGGTGCACGCTCACCTGATCAGCGTGGTGTCTGTCAGGTTACGAGAGGGCTACACCATCCGAGAGATCAGCCTCACCAAAGGTAGCCGAGCATCCTCCGCCGCTTTGAGCCCCGCCCGCTGCGCAAGCATTCACTGTGATCGTGGTGCGGAACCTTTTCAAGGTGGGACTCAGCTGGAGGTGAAGCTGGTGCTGCTGTGGAAGCACAACATGCACATTGAATACTTGGCCGCCGCCTCCTGGCCCCTGGACTCCAGCAAGAGAAGCACCAGGGTGGAGGTGACCATGGAGGGCAGCTACGACATCCTGCACGACATCAGCTGCACCCAGAGGAAGCCAATCACCAGCCCCTACCGCACCTCTGTCATCCGCCGCTTTTGGAACACGCTGCAGAGGTACGGCCGTCGTAGTTTTTCAGCTACCGTGTTAAGCATGACCGTGTTGCACTTAGGGCTGCAAATCATCGACTTACCACTGTAGCTGTGTTTCCATCACCGCTGGAATTTTCTCGAATCCTAAATATGGCAATAAAAAACTGGTGATGGAAACAACTCAACTTGGAAAAACCACTCAAATATTGCAATTGTACTTTGTGGAAATTTTAGAAATATTGCTTTTATCTTGCGAAAAACTGTCATTGAAACGCAACTTTTACTGATGCGTCTGAAAAAGCACCTGATGAGAGCTTCAGAACCTTTCAGCCATGTTTGAGAGGTTTCTCCACGTTTCCATCACCAGTTTTTTTATAATAACAATAATAATAATAATAATAATAATAAACTTTATTTATATAGCACTGTTCATACACAAAAGATGCAACCCACAGTGCTTAACAACAAAACAAAAAAAAATACAAAATATAAAAAAATATTGATAATAATAATAACAACAACAATCATAATAGTAAGATAAGAATAAATAAAAGCTCCACTGATGATATATTTCAGAAATATCGACGCACCGCTTAAAACACGCCGGTGTTGTCACGGCAACAAAATGCACTTTTGTCGTTTGTATTCGCAGCATCAACCAGACGGACCAGATGTTGGTGCACCTCCAGTCCTTCAATTCTATTCCCGAGAACTACACCATTCCTGAGAGCACCAAAAACGGAGTGCCTCTGTTCTACATCCCACCAGGCTCTACCACTCCGGTACTTCTGCACTGCTGTTCTCACCATCACCGGCAACTCGCATTTGCACTGGCGTAGACAGATGACGAACCACAACTGAACACATTTTTTTTTTTTTTTGGGTTTATTTCTTGTATTCCAGGTGCTGTCGTTGCAGCACAGCGGCTCCAAAGACTCCTCCCAGTCCCAGTTTGCCTCCTACTGGAAGCCCATCCTCTCCATGGATGCCAACTTCTGGCAGAGATGGTTGCACATGCATCGCATCACCATTATCCTCGAACACGACATGTGAGACGACTCGTTATTAAAAGATATCTCAGTGATGAAAAAATGGATGAATTGCAGCTATTTTATGACTTGCTGACTATTACTAATATGATTTCTTCAAGTTGGGCGGGCCAGATTGAAGAGCTATGGGTTAGCTAGGTTAGTGTAGGTTGGCAGTGTATACAGTCTTGGTCTCGTCTCAATCTCGATGCTCTCTAGCCTTGATAAGGTCTTGTGCTGTGTCTCAATTCAGGGGTCTGCATCCTTGAAGTACGCATTTTGAAAGGAAGTTGCGTCACAAAGAAGGCACGAAGGCTCCTCCCAATTCCCAAAAGTCCTGAGGACGCTCCAAATGCGTACTGGGAATGCGCCCTCGTTTTAGCCGATTTCTACCGCCACTATCCTTCGCATACTTATGTATCCCATGATGCTTTGCGTGCTGCTGCAAAACATCCTGGGATCCCGGGAAGTCAGCTGAAATTAGCGCCATCTACTGGCATAGACACTTCGTATAAATTTAAGTATTAAATTTCACATAAAATATTCAGTTTTTAACATCGGGTTTTTATTTATTTGAACATCCAACGCCATCGTTAGATGGCGAACCAATGGTTAGCTTGATGCTATGAAAACGTCACTTCCGGGGTTGGCCAGCAGGAGGGAACGGCGGTGACGTAACCAGGAAACACGCCGAAGGCTAGACGTCCCGGTGGTTACCAGGGAGGCGGGGTTTGGTCCGTCCTTCTGGGCCGGGTCCTTGGAGGACGCTTCCTTCAGACTGAGGACGCTCGGTTTGAAGGATGCAGACCCTGAATTGAGACACAGCATTGGTCTGGGTTGGCTCGGTCTGGACGACAACACCACTTCCTGGTTCTGTGTTCTCTCCTGGATCTTGCCCTTTGACCCTTGTGTGTCTCCCTGCAGGCCTATCCCCAAACACCTGCACACACCTGGGAATAACGGGCGCTACAGCACCATCCAGTGCCGCATCTCCCACTCTGCCCTCACCTCGCTGCTGAGGGACTGGAGCAGCTTCGTGCTAGTAGAGGGCTACTCATATGTCAAACTGATATACAGGTAAGTCAACACTAGGAACACTGCTATTTATTTGTTTATGGCAAAACAATGAGCGTCTCCAGTGCTTTGTATAATTGAACGAGGTGCATTTGGACTCATCCTGTGTCTGCAGCTCCTCCGATCAGCCTCCAGCGTCCTTCTACCTGGTCCGTTTGATCTCCAAGACCCCCTGCATGGTTCTGCGCTTGGGCTTCCCCATTGGGACACCAGCCCATGTTAGAAACAAGGTGCTGAAACAGTCCACCGCGTAAACTCAATGCACCCTAATACCTTTCTGAAGAAACCCACAGGGGTGAAGGGGGAATAAACCGCAGGTCAAAAGGAATCGCAGACACTTTGATAACTATTGTTTGTGCTGTGTTGTGATCACCATTCAGATTGTGGATGAGCTACGCGAGCAGATCCTCAAACTCCGCTTCCCTCATCGGGTTCAGAACAAAGAAGCCACCCCAAAAACCAAGAGGAAAGTCGTGGGCCAGCCGTCGCCGTCGAAATCTCCCTCCATTCCTGCTCTGAAGCCTGCCATGTCTGACAGGCCGTGTGTGGTGGTGCTCAACAAGCCCCTGGAGAAGCTGCTCATCAGGTCAGTAGAACTGGGACCAGTCCAACTGCGTCAGATTATGCAGAGGTCGAGGCTCTTTCTCCCAGTTAGCTGCCATCTTGTGCCCGCCATATTTCTAAGGAAGCCTGGTGTGGACAATCCAGCTGCCTGACAGCATGTTTAGTAATTAGGGTCAAATAAACCGATGAATGATGTACAGTATGTATGTATATACTGTATATGTATGCATGTATGTACATATGTATATATATATATATATATATATATATATATATATATATATATATATATATATATATATATATATATATATATATATATATATATATAGAAAACATTTATTCTACACTTTTCACTCTCATATCTCTAATTGCTAAATGAAAACCATGACTGACTCCTGACTTGGACCTGGGTCATCAGATCAGCGCAGGCTCTCCAGTCTTTGAAACTTGTGGATGTGTGCGTCGCAGGTATGACAAGCTCCCGCTGGACTTCAGGACTCCCTTCATTTTCAACATGGAAAACTTTCCCCAACCCTCCAACACCCCGGGACCCCTGAGCGTGGCGGCCAATCGGACGGCCTCCTCCACGCTGGCCTCCCTCTCTCGCTACTTCCTGCACCGGCGCTGGGTGTGGGCTGTGCAGAGCAGCCAGGGGCTGACGGTTGCACTGCACGCCGTCGCTCACATCCTGTCCATGCTGTCCGAGTGAGTTCCAGTCACTGCTTTTGCATATTCAAAGCAAATGTCATGCTTTTTGAGAAAACCTTTTTTTTTTCCTCTATATTTTTAAAGAAAATACATCTCACACATTAGCTACGTTTCCAGGACAGTTTTTTTTCGCAAAATAAAAGCAATATTTCTAAAATTTCGACAAAGTTGCGATTGCCATTTGCAGGTGTTTCCATTGGACGGTGTGAAGCGCATTAGCCGTAATCCAGGTCCAATCTCGTCCCGCTATAAAGCCCATCTTTTCAAATCCCTTCTCTCACATTTCCCTTTCTAATTCCTTGTAGAAGTTTATTTGGATTGTTAAATGGATTTTATTCCCCAAAAATGAAAACGCCTGCCAACTTTCTTGCTTTCATGTGAATTTGACTGAAAACCCTCTGGGTGTGTGCAGGATCCGTCAATGTGAAGGCTTTCACTTTGCTGCCAGCGGGGAGGGGATCATCAGCATGGTGATCGAGCTGCCAATGAAGGTGAAAAAAAACAACAACTTTTTGTGTCTTCTCTGCACCATTGGGCATCTTCATCTTCATCTTCATCAGATTGGTTTCCTACTGCATTGAATGTGTATCCACAGGGCATCGGTGGGGACAAGGACAGAGAGAGCCACTCTTGTATCGTGCAGTACATCCTGTTTCCTCCTCACACCACCTCTACCAAGGACAGGTAAGAAACCACAGCATGTTATTTATCAACAACGCAGTGTATAACAGTGTTTAGCTCTTTATTGAAATGGCTCCGAAAAAACACTGACAAAAATGGATGAAATACAGCTATTTAATTGCTGACTTACTATTTAAAGGTACTACCCGAAAAATGAGAATATCAAGTAATAGTTGTTTTATTTTGGCAATTTAACATAAAAGATGAAAGCAACACATTTTATTGAGCCATTCCACGCAAATTGACATCTCAAGCAGTTCCTTGTTGGAACTTTGCTGATTAAGATTTTCAAGCTTATTAAAACCACAAACCCACAAACTCAGAAAATTATTATAAAATTTGAGTTTTTTTTTTTTTTAAGCTGCAAGACCTGATCAGCAAAATCCAAAGAAATAAAAGCTTGAAATATATTGATTTGCATATTATTCCTTTATATAATATGTCACATTCACCTTTTAAGTTGAATTGCAGAAATACAACAACCTTTTCAGGATATTCTCATTTTCTGCGTAGCACCTGGATATAATTTCTTCAAGTTCCTCGCACACGTCCTGACAGAAAGAGCAAACTGCCGTCTACACTGAGATGTTCTTCTGTTTCCATCGCATGGAACTCTAGCTTCTCTACCGACGATGACAACGACACTGAAGTGGAGGCCGTGGACCTGGACACAGAGCTGAACCTGGTGACAGAGTGCTGGGTGGAGCCACAGTGTGGCAGCGTGACCAACTGCATGGAGCAACACCGCTACCTGCAGGGCCTCAAGTACCAGGAGATCCCTCAAGCGGTAACGCAGCACTTCTCATTGCAGCAGCTCCCAGCGACTCATTCACCGTGACGCTGAATCCATGTGGTTACTTTACACTCCTGCGTTGTTTTAAAGTTCCCGTTCCTTTGTTGTTTCAGATTTTCCCGAGGGATCTGGCCTGCATGTCCACCATGATGACTTTTGAATATTTGAGCCAGCTGTGTCAGAACAAGGAGCAGGTCTTCTCGCTGCCGGCTGAAGCCAAGGATTTGAAAGGTGATGGAACGCAGCTGAAGACTATTTTTACAAGTGCAGTGGAACAGTTTGTTCCTCACATCTTAACAGCACTGTTGTCATCCCAAATCCATTTTAGATTGGAATTATATTTGTGACTGAGCTCGATGAGATTTTGACCTAATCGGATTAGCCTCCAATATCACTTTCACCTACAGCAGATTGAATGGAGGATTAACAAATTATCACCTCAGGAAAAAATAATTTGGGCTCATATTCCATCAAATATGTTCAAATTTTTGAAATTTATTGTAGATCTTTAATTATTTGTATCGCACGTCTAAACGGAAAAAGAAAAGTGGAGGGTTGCCTTTGTGTCCACAGGAGAAGACTTTGGCGAGAGCATTCACATGGTTCCCTTCCAGTTTGACTTGATTCAGCTGCTTCCAAAGTGCCAGCAGGTGGAGCTCTTCTTCCTCACCTTCAGCACAGGTACTTGCGTCCTCGCAGTTCACACAGTTATTATACCTCTGCAGTTGAATGCCTGGACAAGAAAAAAATGTGTTTGCGTCCCCTCGCTTGTTTTTCCCGGTTGGGCAGAGAACAGAGAGCACGGCCACGGCTCCCTCTGCCTGCCCAACGACATCCTGCTCAGCCTCTTCCACAGCAGCCTGGAGCTGGAGCTCAGCGACAAGGAGATCCCGCTGGCCACCAGCGACCACGGCGCCTTCGTGCACCACATCTTAGGGCGGGAGCGAGACGGCCACGGCGCTCCGTTCTCCCTGCCGCTCATTAAAGGTCAGCAACTCAACCCGCTCGCTCAGGGCTCAAGGTCGCAGAGCGTTGAAATTCTTGTCGCTCGGCCGCCCCTCGGTGTGAGGATGGCAAGCAGGGAGCGAGAGAGGAAAAAAGTGTCAAACTCATCTTTACGTCTTAGTGTTCAGGTACAGCGAGAACAGGATGTGAAATGCAGATACGTGTCAGTGTTGGGAGTGAAACTATGGGATGGACTTGATGATGGACTCAAAATGTGTCATTCTTTTGGAATTTCCAAAGACTTTAAAGTGTAAAATAATAATATAATAATAATAATAATTTTTCTCAGTGAATTATTCGCCTCGTGAATTCACTCCCACTGTGTCAGGACCTTAATTTAGTTTTTTTCCTTTTTATAAAAGTTCTGGATTGTCCATGATTATTCAAGATTTTGCATGGTACAGGATAGGCAGAAATAAGCCTCGTACTTCAGCCGACTCCTTTTTGGTTCCATATCGTGATCTTTTATTGATCTATAATTTTCACGGCTGCTTGCTAAACCATTTCCTTTTTATGTCTGCTTTGTTCTAACCAAAATAAAGTCATTCATTCATATTTAGTTTCAGTCATCTTATAGACGACAATGTTCATCGTCGTCATAAATACGAGGAGCTTTTCAGGAGGCTTCATCTGTCTTGTGTTCCATCAGAGGAGTGCGTCAAGCCTCCAGACAGGCTGGACACCATGATGTCATTCCACACATCTGGAAGCAGCAAAGACGTGATGGGATCCTCCAGCACTTTACAGGTAATTCCAACATCAAAATGATCACAATGTGTAGTGACGGTCGACTCGTTCCGTCCTTGTTTTTGCAAGTTGTTATTTACCTCAGGCGAAGTGTTTGTCACTATTTGTTGAGAGCAAAGTTTGTCATCATTCCAACAGAGTGGACGAGGGACAATATACGGTCCTTGGACTGATTCTCTTCTTGTCTGCCATTAACATAACAGCTGTAACAGCCCACTTTATTCTCAAAACTTCTATTTTTCTCAAAATTTCCACTTTATTCATTAAATTTCAACTTTGTTCTCGAAATTTCAACTTTGTTCTCGGAATTTTGGCTTTCATTATAAAATTTTGACTTTAATCTCGAAATTTTGACTTTAATCTCGAGATTTTGACTTTTCCCGAATTTTCAACTTTGTTCTCGAAATTTTGACTTTGTTCTCGAAATTTTGACTTTATTCTCGAAATTTTGATTTTATTCACGATATTTCGACTTTATTCTCAAAATGAAAACTTCAAAATGAAAAATCTTCATGTTCGTTTCTCAGTCTCGAACTCCAAATGTCTGGATGGTCTTGATAATGTCTTGGTCTCGGTTGGTACCGTCTTGACTGCTACACTACTTCGTCCCGGTCAGGTGTGCTTGCTACGGTGCCGCTGCTCAACTGCAGTCATTGTAAAACAGTCATGATTAAACAGAGTGGGAGTAGAAGCAGGAAGTAATGTATATAATATATATTGCATGACAAATCCTTTTGTTACAATAGAGTTTTAGCAACGCCGACCTGGTGGATGAGGAGGCGGTGACCGCTGAGCGGAGCTGCTGCGTTCCACAGTGGAGGTGCTACGCCAAATATGTCAACTCCCAGCAGATTCTCCTCACCTTCCTCCCAGCCTCCTTCTCAGGTGCACCTCAGAGACGCTATTTTTTTTTTTTTTTATTTTTTTTTTAACTCCGACGCGCATGAAGCAAAAAAAATAAACCTCGACATCCTCTCCAAATTTTTCAGATGTGTTGACGTTGATGGCGTCGGGACTGGAGACGGAACCTCAGAGCCAAGTCAGCACGCAGGAGGACACCCTCACCGCCAGCAACAAGTCTCAGAGCGACTCTCTGTCCGGCTCCACCAGTGGGCCGGAGAGGTCCGAGTCGGGAATCAGTCTGGCCGGCAAACTGCACCGGAGCTCCAGCAGCGGACTCTTTCCTCCCCCAAGGTCCCCTGTGCGTTCACCTCAGACCCTGACGGTGGAGCAGGACAGTTGGGACAACAGAGTGTCAGAGACGGACACTGGCACCTCAGGATCTGGTGAGTCCAGCGCTGCTGTCCAAACCAGTCCAGCCTAAAACCGGTTTTAATTGCTCGCGCCCAATCATTTTAATTACAGGTACTACCCGAAAAATGAGAATATCCAGTAAAAGTTGTTTTATTTTGGCAATTTAACATCAAAGATGAAAGCAACACATTTTATTGAGCCATTCCACGCAAATTGACATCTCAAGCAGTTCCTTGTTGTAACTTTGCTGATTAAGATTTTCAGCTTATTAAAACCACAAACTCAGAAAATTATTATAAAATTTGAGGGTTTTTTTTTTAAGCTGCAAGACCTGATCAGCAAAATCCAACTAAATAAAAACTTGAAATATATTGATTTGCATATTATTCCTTGATATAATATGTCACATTCACCTTTTAAGTTGAACTGCAGAAATACAGCAACCTTCTCAGGATATTCTCATTTTCTGAGTAGTAACTGTACAATCGGGAAATAGAACTACAGAAGCGCACTGCGTTTAGTGGATGAAAAAAAGAAAAATTCGGCACCCAACAAGAAGGAAAAACTTCCATGAAGCATCCTGTGTTGATTCAGCTGCCCTTTTTTTTTCTTCCTTTTTTTTTCCCCAGATCCAGGAGAAAAAGATGGCGTCCAGTTCTCGGTGCCTCTGAAGGCGGACTTTCACCTCAGTTTCAACCGACAGGTCTCTCAGCAGAGTTCCAGTGAGAGTACGCAGTTGAGGTGTCCGGTCTATGTCTACAACTGCTCTCTGGAGCACCTGAAGGAGCAGCTGGTGCACCCCAACACCAGCCGCCAGCCCAGTGACATCTTCTTCAGGTAAATTGATCGCGCGTGCTGCCTTGCATAAGGGTGAGGCAGAGACGCGGTCGCGAGTTGACGGTGGAAAACGATGCATGCTGGGAGGTTTCACGGTTGTGCAGCAACTCCAGGGTTAAATGCCTGATCTTTGGGGGATTTTCAAGAAGAAACAGCGACATCAAGTGGTTTAATTTCAGACTGCAGCGTCTTTCCCTCTCCCTCGCCGTGAAGTACGCTGGCCCTGCGCACCCAATGACCTTTGACCTGGTGCAACGACGCCGTTATGTGTCCCAATAACTAACCCGTGTGAAATGAATCCATGCGTACAAATGTTTTGAGTCGTTGCACCAACAGTTTTTGCTTGTGCTCGGTTCAATTCTGCCATTTTAACGCGCGTGTCTTTGGTTCTGTTCATGGGGGGGGGGGAATAGAACACAAGATGCTGATTTCTGGGAGATGAATCAGCAGCTCAAGTTGAGGTAGCATTATTTTACTACTCCTCTCTGCTCTCTGTGTCTCCTGCTGCAACACTGAACTCATCTTAGCTTTTTTCCTTCAATGCTTCTCGGATGAAGTCGTGCCTGTTCTGTGTTTTTCTCCAATGTGTGGGGGGGGGGGAACTCGTTGCTTCCTCTCAAACTGCCGGCTGCAGACATGTATTCCTGCTCTATGCCTCCTCAGTGCGCTTTGTGGCTTCACATGTGATGGCCGCTAGGTCGTGGTTTCCATACATCAAACTCTGAGCACCTTCTTGAAAACAACCTGAGGTTTTATTGCCTTCTCGCGTCGGCTTGTTGCGTTCCAAGACGAAATGTATGAACCAGGCAAACAGACTTTGGCAAAGAAAAAATGTAAAAAGAAAAGCACAGTCTCCACAAAACTCCACAGACCTGTGTAAAACTACAAGTACAAGTGGCACCTCTTGGTACACACTTTTTATTTTATTTTGCGGGAGCCAGGGAGGACAAACAAATAAATTGCCTCACTGATTTCTTTTTTTTTTCTTATAATAACTCAGTTTCATTCAAAGGTCCTGAATCCATATTCATGACATTGTAAGCCTGTGTGTTTTTTCCAGTGGGATAGAAAGCATCACACATGGCATTTGTCACACTGTTAATCCAGTCAGCCTCCCCACCCGCCAACCAAAATGCTGCTTCCTGCTGCTACTCTGTAGGTTTGCGTGCTGCAGATCTTTGGAACCCACAATGCTTTCAGAACAATAAATGAATAAAGCACTTTTCTCTGTTGGCCTGTTTGGCCTCTGTCAGCGCTTTCTTTGGCATCTTCTCTCTAAAAATTGTTTGTTTTTTTTTTTTTTTTTTAAGGACATCGCAGTCGGTCTCTGAAACTAACTTTTTTTTGCTTTTGTGTCTGCTAGGTCTCTGTCGCAGGACCGCAGCAGTCCATCCCCTTGGACAGATCTCCTGGCTCACCCTCACAAACACAAGGACTTGGCCCACTACTGTAGCCTGCTGCAGGAGCACTACCACCAGAGCTACGTCAAAGGTAACTCTCCTCCTGGAAGACTCAGAGAAGGGTTCTTCAGTAGCTCTTCAAGCATAATAAACCAAACAAACGTCTGTTGGAAGTTGCAGCGATATTTTTATCGTTTGTCATTTTAAAGACTGCTAAAAAAAAAAATTATTTGTGCTGCGCCTCATCGCTGCCTTTGCGTTTCAACAGGCGTCTTCCGCAGTCTGCAGCAGTCCTACAGCGTCAGCTCTCTGGACGTCCTGATGGCCATCGACTACTGTGAAGAATCCCTGCAGGAGATTGACGTCACCGTCTTTCTGCAGACTCTCTGCGGACACGTCAGGGTGTTCAGGGAGGACAGCCAGGGAGGTCCGGCGTGGGCTGCATGCAGTTCCAAAGCCTCCCGCAGCCCCCCCACCTTCCTCATTGGCGAGGGTGAGGAGGAGCGGCTGGAGGACAGAGCCGCCCGGGTCTCGTCGTCCAGGTAAGACGCATCGCCCAAGTGGTCACATTTTAGATTGCAGCGTCTTTCACTCTCCCTCCCCGCTCCTGAGCTTGCCAGTGAACTGCGGTGGCCTGCACACCCAAATCTGGAGACCTCGTCCACCTTCTTCTTCGTTGGTTTATTTGGAGACAGGAGCGTTCACCCTAATAATGAAACACATTGTTAAGCAGCTGGATTGTCCGCACCAGGCTTCCTTAGAAATATTTTGGTACTTTTATATATACTGGTACTAGCCGAAAAATGAGAACATCCAGTAAAAGTTGTTTTATTTTGGCAATTTAACATCAAAGATGAAAGCAACACATTTTATTGAGCCATTCCACGCAAATTGACATCTCAAGCAGTTCCTTGTTGTAACTTTGCTGATTAAGATTTTCAGTTTATTAAAACCACAAACCCACAAACTCAGAAAATTATTATCCAATAAATATAACATTTGAGGGTTTTTTTTAAGATGCAAGACCTGATCAGCAAAATCCAAAGAAATAAAAACTTGAAATATAATGATTTGCATATTATTCCTTTATATAATATGTCACATTCACCTTTTAAGTTGAATTGCAGAAATACTACAACCTTTTCAGGATATTCTCATTTTCTGGCTAGTACCTGTGTGTACTGTAAATGCAACAAAAATTCTTTGTGTTTTTTGGAACAGTCTTGAAATGGCTGATGCCAGTGAAGCTGAATCCAGAGTGACGTCCTCAACTCCTCCCTCTCCGCTGAACTTGGCTGAGTCCAGCCACACAAGGGAGAACAAGAAGCCCAACTTTCCTCTCGCACTGCTTCACACGCAGCCCAAATGTGGAGCGCATACCGACCTGCACAGAATCGTCCAGGTATTGTTGTTGTTGTTGCTGAAATGTTGCCATAAAGAACCAGTGAGCTCCAACGGCCAGGTCTCACGGAAACAACCTTTGCGCAGGATAAGTTCATGGGCATCATCTCTCAGTACTTCAAGACTGTGCCGTCGAACCCGCACTACTTCTTCTACTGCCCAGCATCATCCAAGAGAGAGGCAAGTGGACTGCATTCTACTGCACATCTATGCTCGTAGCTTCTTTCTCATGTTTAAATTTCTGAATATGAATGAATGAATTTCAAACATGTACAAAATTTAAAAAAAAAGCAAAAAAATTACCGTACATAGTTGGAAAAAGAAGTAGTAAAAAAAACTTCCTCCCATTTTTAACTGTTCTTCAGTTTGAGGCAAAATATTGCCAAATATCCATAGAAATACATAATATATAAACACCCATATAAATATATAACATATATACACTATATAAATAATTAAATACACAAATAATAATACATTTAAAATATACTACATACATATCATTAAAAATATAAATATAATATAAAACAATATTACACAATATAACATGATATAGTGTATTATATATGCATATACTATGCACATATCTATATAAATACATAATTCATACACCTACAGTGCATATGACAAAATGTCCCTGTATATACACCATAAAATAAGTTAATTGCAATATAACAGTCAGCGCTATTCTATTTATAGATTTATCCCTCATCATCCTCAGTTATCACACTTCCTCTTCCATACGCTTGAGTCTGGTTTAGATGAAATGCGTGTGATTCTGTGTTGCCATGATGCAGAACCTCTGTGGTTTGTCTTGGCAGGAGGATTCAGAGGACGGTGGGACGGGCAGGAGGCCCAGTGAGGATCTGATGTCGGATGCTGAGCAAACCAGCGAAGACGGTAAGAACACACGACTGTCTGTTAGGATTGAAAATTTCCTGATAAAAAAAATGTGAAAATTTAGGATAACATAGCCAAGAGTGTGAAGATCAAATATCGTGGAGAAAATGAACGAGATTAATTTTTTTGTGATTACAGGTACTACCCAAAAAATTACTTTTAACTTTGCTGATTAAGATTTTCAGCTTATTAAAACCACAAACCCACAAACTCAGAAAATTATTATAAAATGTGAGTTTTTGTTTTTTTTAAGCTGCAAGACCTGATCAGCAAAATCCAAAGAAATAAAAACTTGAAATATATTGATTTGCATATTATTCCTTTATATAATATGTCACATTCACCTTTTAAGTTGAATTGCAGAAATACTGCAACCTGTTCAGGATATTCTCATTTTCTGGGTGGTACCTGTATTTCCGTATGGGGTAAACGCACAGGTGACACCGTTCTGATGCGTCTTTCCACCTGACTTTGAGCGTCTTTACATCCTCTGAAATACTCCTTTGTTCCTGAATGTATTCTAATTGTTCTACTGGCAATCAGTTGCCTTATGTTGACCATCAGAACTTTCTGGGATGGCAGCCTCAGGCCCCATCGACTCCCCTCGCAGGGTTTAATTCGCTTCTGTTTTCTGTGTTCAAAAAAAAATCCAAAGAGAAAGTGTTGAACTCCAGCGTGATGACGGAGAGCGACACCGACCTGGTGGTGGAGTACGAGGAGCAGCCCGGCGGCACCACCTCCCACACCGAGGGCGAGGACTCCACCGCCTCGGACTCCAACACCGTCAACCAGGACCAGGACCAGGACCAGGACTCCTTCAGCATCCTGGAAGGCGACTCCTTGCTGGATGGCGAGGGCTCGCAGCCCGACATGCCTCCGCTCTTTGTTCACGTCACCTGTTCCATCAACATGAAGAGCTGCCACGGTTCAACGCCCATCCAGACGCTGCCCACGTGCCTCAGTGAGTGCTGACGAGTCACCGTCCCTTGGACTGGAACTCGCATCTTTTAGTCCGTTTTGACTGCTGTCAACGGAATAGAATAGAAAAAAACTTTATTGATCCCTAGAAAGACGAGGCAGAACCCCTGGAATTGCGCAAAACCGAAATATGGCAACGAAAACTGGCGATGGAAACGGCTGAACTTCCTCATGAGAGCGTCAAAACCTTTTAGCCATATTTGAGAGGTTTTTCCAAGTTTGCCTCTTTCCATCACCATTTTTAATTGCCATATTTAGGTTTTATGCAATTCTAGCGGTGATGGAAAAGCAGTAAAAAAAAAAACGTCTTGAATTTCCCGCCCTTTTAACTGCTCTTCAATTTGAGCCAAAATATTGCCAAATATCCACATAAATACATAATATATAAACACCCATATTAATATATAACATATATACACTGTATAAATAATTATATACACAAATAATAATACATTAAAAATATACTGCAAGCATATCCTTATATATATAAATATAATATAACACAATATTACACAATATAACCTGATATAGTGTATTATATATGCATATACTATGAACATATCTATGGAATAAGAAAGATAAAAAAAACAAATAAATAGGATAAGATAAAACATAGTGTAATTTAAAGTGCTAGTGTGTGTGTGTGTGTGTGTGTACACGTTCCGTTGATTGAACGGACCCCCCTGTTCCATTTTGATTCTTTCAAACTTGCTGCTTTGGCTTCTCTCTCTGTGTTTCCCGGCTGCAGGTGAGATTATTTCATGCCTGGAGAACTTTGAGGAGCTACAGAGCGTGGATTTAAATGAGCTCTCAGTCACACTGGACATTTTTGTCTTGACCCTGCCTCCGGAAATAGAAGTCATGGCCGATTTTCATCACAACAGGTCGGTTAAAAAAAAAAAAAAAAAATCCACGTGGGGAATGTTTGATTGTCAGAGAGGGTTTTTAAACTTAGAGGATCCACCGTTGATGCCGAGTCTGTCCTGGCAAACAGAACTATGAGAGGTCGGACAGACAGACAGACAGACAGATAGATAGATAGATGTACTTTATTGATTTGATTGGAAAGCTACACAGTTGCAGCACTGAAAAAAGGACAAAAAACAATAGTAGTTACAAAAACACTAAAATCAATCTGTGTACAACAAGCAACCAAAGCAGATGTGCAAAAGACAGTGCAGGGTTCTATAAGCCATCAGTGCATAGGTTGGGGGTGCTAGAATGGGATTTTTTAATGTAAATCAGGCTGAGTTGGATGGCTGTTATTTGTTGTTTAACATATGAGACGGCACCCCCAACCTATGAAGAAAGTCTATTAGAGCTGAGCTGTGTCCAGGAAGCAGATTGTGCAAGTGTGTGTTCCTCCTCAGGTACACGTCTGAGAGCAGCGTGTCCCTGAACCGCTCTCCAGGGCAGCCCTCCTCGTATCGCTCTGACGAGGGGCTCATGACGGCGTACGACAGAGGAGCTGTGGTCGACGGGTGAGTCTTCTTTCCACAGCGGTCGTCTGATTTGGAATCATTCCAATCCTGTCCGCTGGCTGTTTGATCATTTCTGTCCTCTGTCAGCCTCTCAGGAGATCCCTTAGCCAAGCTGCCAGTGGCTCAAAGGTTGGCAGTGGTCGTCACACTGGATGAGGTCAGTTGTGCTTTTTTGTTTTTTGTTTTTAGTTTGGCCAGCAACATGATAAATACATATGTATATATATATATATATATATATATATACAATAGCAATAAGCATTGTCTTTTCTCGTTATTTTCAGTTTCTCTGACTTCCAGGAAGCCGTTTTTTCATTTCCTGCGAGCACTTTGCCTCCTTGTCGCGACTGATATTATTTTGGCTCCTGTGTTTTTGCCTGCCGTCTCAGATTCGCTGGCTGCTGGAGGACGAGATCGTGTCGGCTCTGCGTCACTCGTGGATCATCAGCTCGTCCACGCTGCAGAAAGTCACGCAGCACATTCTGAGCTCCAGCGGCCGACCGCACTGCCACTGCGAAGACGTTCCGCTGCAGTTTGTGTTCGGGCCAGAGCAGTCGATGGAGAAGTTCAAAGAGGCAAGAAGTGTCACACAGCGAGTCTGTTTGGACAGGAAGAGTGTTCACTTGTTTCTGCTGTTGTGGCCTCAATCTATTGTATGTGCAAATACTTGTATATTTGTTTAGGAACTGTTCTCACTGTTGTTCCCGTGGCAGAAAATTGATCTTGGAGCTGGAGTCAGCTCTGGCTTTTCTGACAAAGATGCTAATGTCAACTTTTAGGTTGATTGTCCGACATTTGCAACTGAAAAACTTGCACAGACTGCACACAAATGTGAAAAAAAACTGTGCAAAATGTGATAAGGAATGCAGTGCAGAGTTCTCCAGACAGGCCAAAGATTCAATGCTCTTTTGCAGAAGAATTTTCTCCTTACAGAACAAATATTCAATTTATCTCCAGTCGGACGGATTGAATATTGATATTGATTTTCTTTTTTTTTTTTTTTTTGGAGAAAAACGAGAGATAGTCAAAGTGAATGTTTGTCCGCTTTGTCATCCATCAGGAGTTCCGCAGAATGTCTTTCTCGGGCTACGTGCTGAATGGAGAACAAGACAGCTTTTTCTACATGTCACTGAGCAGATTGCATCCTCAGAGGATCCACACGACAAGACGAGTGTCTGAGAGCGTGCCAGTGCCTCCGCGAGCGCAGGAGCAGGTAGGAGCTGGTGCAGGAAAAAGAAACAGAGGCTCAGCCAGCAGCAGCAGCAGCAGCAGCGGAGAGTGAGGTGAGAAAGGTTGCTTTGTTTCCTCCACTGAACTTTAACAGCTGCTTCTTCAAGATCAAATGAACACTTCTTGGTTCAAATGAAATGAACAAGTCGCCAGAGCTGTTGGGAGTTCGTTCCTCAGTGGCTCGATGGTGGTTAGCTCGTAGCTTAACTCTTTACTTCTGCTTCAGAGTCTCACTGCGTCATCTCTTCTTCTCTCCCCCTCGTCACACTGAACCTCCAACTGTCTCACTGCAGGGCGAAGACAAGAGGTCAGTCAGTGTTAGCGATGACACACCTCCAGAGGTCAACGAGCCAATCAGAGGCCAGAAGCCAGAGGCCCATGATACGGCCCCTCAGATGTCATGTAGCACGGTGGGGGACAGGGGGCAGCCAAGTGCGCCCCATTGCCACCTGGATCTCTCCCCGGCAGGATCCTCCTCACCACCCAAGACGCCACCTAGTGTCAGCCTGGTGGAATCGGTGCAGTCGGCTTCTCACAGTGAGTCTGGACCCTCGACCTGTGGGGTTTAACGGCGATGAGTGAGACGCAGGTCGGAGGAGTAGAGGAGACGCTTTTCAGTGTGACTCAGCCTGGACTGACGCACAGCACTGCGAAATACAGGTGGTACCCGAAAAATGAGAATATCAAGTAAAAGTTGCTTTATTTTGGCAGTTTAACATAAAAGATGAAAGCAACACATTCTATTGAGCCATTCCACGCAAATCTGACATCTCAAGCAGTTCCTTGTTTTTTTTTAAGCTGCAAGACCTGATCAGCAAAATCCAAAGAAATAAAAACTTGAAATATATTGATTTGCATATTATTCCTTTATATAATATGTCAAATACTACAATACTACAACCTTTTCAGGATATTCTCATTTTCTGGGTAGCACCTGTGCACGTTTGTTCGAGGCTACTGAGAGTGTGAGGTGACATTTTAACAAGGCTCTGTCGACGACGTACAAATGTAATCATGACATTCAGGGGCGGATGGAGCGGGATTGCCTGATTCCCCTTTGTAAAAGTGTCATTGTTTCACTTTTTAACCTTTAATCCAGCTTGGTCACATGGTCTTCTTCCAGGTGGGGGCAAACTACAGCCGAGTCGGGTCCAGAGTGTCGTGTCCAGCCAGGGCAGCTTGGACTCAGACATGCAGGGTAATTGAAAGACGACAGTGTGACCTCTGGATGAAACAGCTCAGCTTGGAAAAACCTCTCGAATATGGCTCTAAGGTTTTGACGTGGAGTTGGATTTTCATTTGTGTGTGTGTGTGTGTAGGTTATGACGGTGGAAGCAGCGACTCGGAGTGTGAGAGTCCTACCCTGGATGAGCACGAGTGCCAGTCGCCACCAATGCCTGACTTCTGGTTGATTGTGAAGATCCAGCAGGACAGGGTGAAGGTGTATTCCCACTCCAGGTCAGAGTCGCAGCAGAAGCCTCGGCGAGGACTCGCTCTTCCTGTCATTTTGTATCGACGAGGATTTGACTCTCGTCTCCAGGTGCCTGACGGTCGGAAAGGGCTCCAGTACCGAGGAGTTGGAGAAGAAGGTGGAAGATCAGGAGCTGCCTGAATATTTAAGACTGCATCAGATGGTGGTCAGGAGGATCGGGGAAATCTGTCGGATTGTCAATCAGGTAGGAAAAGCTTTGGCTTTGTTTCAACCGTGTGCATCTCATGAGTGCTGAAGGGGGAGGAAGTGAAAAAAAAAAAAAACAAAGTCAAATGAAATTTTAAGAGTCTTATTTCTTTGTTCGTCCCATTTTACATTTACATTATTTTACACTGACATGTTCTTTTGCTGAGACTGCCCCCCGTTCAGCACCTTTTGCACATTTAACCATAGTGCACAAGTCATGTTTTTAATGTACCTGCCCTGTTCCTGTGTGCTTGCAGCTGATGCTGTTGCAAGACTTGCATGACAGACATGTGTGTAACTCGCTGCTCGTGGCTGAGAGTGAGGAGGACATCTGGAAAAATGACTCTCTGGGCAGGCAAAGGCTCAATACCTCAGATGGTGAGTGGGAAGGACTCATGAAGACCTTGTATAGTTTATATGAAACTTCAAAAAAAAGAAAATGATATACTGTATATATATATAAATATACAGATATATAAATATATGTAGGTGTATATATATATATATATATATATATATATATATATATATATATATGATATACAGAATATCCAGTAAAAGTTGTTTTATTTTGCAATTTAACATAAAAGATGAAAGCAACACATTTTATTGAGCCATTCCAAGCAAATTGACATCTCAAGCAGTTCCTTGTTGTAACTTTGCTGATTAAGATTTTCAGCTTATTAAAACCATAAACCCACAAACTCAGAAAATTATTATAAAATTTGAGTTGTTTTTTTTTTAAGCTGCAAGACCTGATCAGCAAAATCCAAAGAAATAAAAACTTGAAATATATTGATTTGCATATTATTCCTTTATATAATATGTCACATTCACCTTTTAAGTTGAACTGCAGAAATACTACAAACTTTTCAGGATATTCTCATTTATTCTAATGTACCTGTATATACAGTATATGTGTGTATGTATGTTTCTTTGATTGTTGTGTTTTTGTGGACTACACAGATTACAACACAGATGAGAGTTACCAGGCCAGAGACTACCTGGCAGCCACCATGCAGTTCATGACTGGACATTTTGCCTGCGATGTGGTGTGGAGCACCATTATTCACATTCACCCGCGCCTCAAAATGAGCCCTAACACGGGAGTGTCCCGAGGTGAGCGGTGGAGCTGAGGATTTGAAGTCGTGCGCTTGTTCCGCTCTGATTTCTTTTCTAACGCGCACTCCTCTGTTGCGGCCCTGCCTCAGCGATCCAGGCCCTGCGCTCAGTGCTCAACTCGTTCTCTGTGGTCAACAGAAAGAACATGTTTGTCTACCAGGAGCGGACGACGAAATCAGTCTTCTACCTCAGGTTGCACTTTCTTTCATTGTTGAATTTAGTCGCTTTCTCTCTATTTATACTCGGTATAAATTATACACACACACAAACATAAACAGGTGCTACCCAGAAAATTAGAATATTCTGAAAAGGTTGTAGTATTTCTGCAATTCAACTTAAAAGGTGAATGTGACATATTATATAAAGGAATAATATGCAAATCAATATATTTCAGGTTTTTATTTCTTTGGATTTTGCTGATCAGGTCTTGCAGCTTAAAAAAAAAACTCAAATTTTAAAAATTCAGAAAATTAGAATGTTTGTAAAGTCAAATCTTTATGAAAATCTTAATCAGCAAAGTTCCAACAAGGAACTGCTTGAGATGTCAATTTGCGTGGAATGGCTCAATAAAATGTGTTGCTTTCATCTTTGAGGTTAAACTGCCAAAATAAAACAACTTTTACTTGATATTCTCATTTTTCGGCGAGTACCTGTATGTATGTATGTATGGACTGGACGTTGGACGGCTTTTAATGGGAACCAGAGCTGCCATAACAACACGCAGTGATCGTTGTTGTTCATACTTGCTGCTTTTCCTCTTCCCCTCTCTAGACTTTGTGAAACGTCTCTCACAGAGAGGTGTGCAGAGTTGGAGGGAACCGTCCCATGACTCGCTCCATCGGACTTGCAAGGAGTCAGGAGCCGTCGTTTCCGGACGACCTGATGGTGAGTCTCCGAAGCGCGTTGCCGTGGCAGCGCACAGACGTGGCGGTAGACGCACTTCTGTGCAGTGATAATCACTAAACGACTGCACCGTCTGTCAAAAAGCATCTGTGTCTTTGATTATATCACTGCAGGCGGTAAGAAATGTTTCATACACACTTTTTGTGATTCAGTGTCAGTGTGGCTGTGGCTGAAAAAAAAAAAAAAATTCAATTTCCAGTGGTTAAATAGTGATGTGAAGTTCTTTTTCCAACAGTTCAGGAAACACTGATCCAACAATAAGGACAGAAGTGGTGCATGTTCCGTCTTGCACTGAACCGCTAACGTCTCCGCCTCGTCATTTTGCTCCTCCTCAGGGCTCCAGGTCTTCTCTGGACAGCTCAAGGCCGGTGGGACAGGTGGAGAAGCACATCCTGCTGCTGGTGCACGGAGTTGGAAATGCAGGTGACAGCAGTGACACACGTCAAGTCGTTGATAATTGAACTTGTTATTCCAAACGTTTTTACGAGAATTATTTAATTACCGTATTTTCCGGACTATAAGCCTCACCCACTAAGTTTTTTTTTTTTTTTTTAAATTGGAAATGTACATATATAAGCCGCACCGGGCTATAAGCCGCCGATATCTAGGTTGTGAAATGAGATATATATTGGATAGATAGATGGATATAGATTAGATAGATAGATTTACCGCTACACAGAAAGATTTCTCACTTGTTTATTGACATAACTGAAGTGATTAGTTTCCCAACGGTGGCGGTAACACAGCAGTTAAAAGTGCCGATCAACCCAAACAGAGAAGTTTTGAAGCACTGAACCCACTGAACACACCGCTGTCCAACCGCCGTCACTTTTTCTTCATGCGCACTGGAAAGCATTAAAGTGGCTTCATGAACACTGAAAACCAGAAACCACCTGGCACTGTTCATCTTCCTCCTGATGACGTCACTTTCTGCAGTGTCGGAGTTGAACAGCCCTCAGAAGAGCTTCGTCACCTTTGCTGTGTCTATGTCAGTGTTGCGCTCAGAAAGCGCCCCCTGGCGGCTGAAGTAAAATCCACAGAAAAGCCGCACCTTTGCATAAGCCGCATGGTTCAAACCGTGGGGGAAAAAGTAGTGGCTTATAGTCCGGAAAATACGGTAATTAGAATTAACCTCCACTGTTTTGTCCTCACTGATTGACCAGAACCGAATGTTTGACTTTTGTAACCACTCTATGTTCATTTCTCACAGCCTGATGTGTATTGCGTAATAGATTTCTCAAAATACTTTCAGCAAAAACATAAATATTTTATTTTTTTGTGTCTAAGTTGTTTACGACCAGACAAAGTTACCAAACCGAACGTTGATATTCAGGTCC
Source organism: Thamnaconus septentrionalis (assembly GCA_009823395.1). Lineage (NCBI taxonomy): Eukaryota > Metazoa > Chordata > Actinopteri > Tetraodontiformes > Monacanthidae > Thamnaconus > Thamnaconus septentrionalis. The sequence continues at coordinate 21,564,526 of CM020508.1, read as the reverse complement.
AGAGATCACGGATGAGTTGCTCAAGGTTCTGCGTAAACGCCTGGATGAAACCACATTGGACATCATCACGGTCATGCTGGTGAGGAACTGCAAGTTAACGCCGGCTGATGTGGAGGTAAGACCCTTCATTTAGTTCACTGGAACCAATTTGTTTGAATAGAAAAACTCCTTTTTTTCCCTCTGTCGTTTGTTTCAAGGCGGAGCTGCGCTGCCGTGCGAACGCAGACCTGTTTTTATTTCCGGGTTTTATTCCCACTGGAGCGACTGAAACAGCGCTAACATGCAAAATGTCTCAAGGCTAAATCAAGGCAGCTTTATTTATATTGCAGGTTTCATACACGAGGCAACTCAACGTGCTTTGCATGATTAGGAGTTCAACATTTTAAAAGAATTAAAAAAAAAAGAAAAAGATGATGATAATAAAATATAAAAGATTGGGCTGCATTCATTTTTTTTTTAAACTGTATTTTTAAATAAGACAAGTGGGATGTACAAGGCACTTTATTCATTTGAAAACGCTATTTAGCGTAGACGTTTAATAAGTTGGTCCACATTGCAGAAAAGGAAATTCTTTCTTTGTCTTCATTTGATTCCCATTCAAGACTTATGGGCTTAAAACTGCCTTGAAATGCAAAAACAAAATAACGTCATTTCACACCTGCGATTCAAGCCGCGATTAATCGCAGTTAACTATGAAGATTCTGCGATTAATCACAATTTTAAAAAAAAAAAAAATCAATCATTTGACAGCCCTAATAATAAGATAAATGAAAGCACTCATTCATAAGCATAAGAAAAAAGCCGAGTCTTCCACCTGGATTCTCTTCCATTCGTGTGCCACGTTGGTGTTTGTCCTGCCAGTTTATCCAGCCGTCAGGCTCTCCCGCCACCGAGGTGATGGACTTCAGCCTCCCCCACTCCTGCCTCCCCTGGCTGCCTGCTGTGGCCCACTACCTCCGGCAGAACCTCCTCATCTTCCTGCACGTGCCCAAGTACACCGACAGCAACACGGCGCATCACTTCAAGGTGAGACCTCCGTTTCAGTTCCGCTTCAATTCGTGTAGGTGCCGATAAAGAGCGCACGAGAGCCCCTCAACTGAATGTTCAAACATGATGTTTCACACCTGGGCGTCGAACTTTTTGAAATGATGACGGACGCTGTGTGCACTAATGTATGTCAGTCCTACATTAACGCTATATTCTTGATCATTTTATGCATATTACAGTCACAACTCTCAAAAAAAAAAAAAAAAAAAGCAATAATCAAAATATTATTTCAGGTTTCTTTATCTTTTTTTTTTTTTTTTTTAAATACTTTATTTATTCATTTTCATCATTTTCAGAACATAAAGATACATAACAACCCGAACAGTTACCCCCCTTCTTCCCACCCTCCTCCCCCAAAGCAGGTTGGGACATAAAAATAAATAAATAAATAAATAAAATAAAAATAAAAGGTAAAGTAGGGTTCTTTATCTTGTGCAGCTGCACATTCAACGCTAATATGCTTTCCTGTCTTGATTCCAGCACTACTTTTACCTGAGCAGTGACATGGCGGATGGTGACATCTACCTCTACAATAAGCCTGGAGGTCAGGGCACTGGAGGCAAAGGTAAACACAAGACAGTCAAGTTTAATTCAGGATAGACGTCTTCTATCCCGAAGGCTCGTAGAGGCCAAAGAGTCGTCTGTGTCAGATCTTCTCATCTGTAAGTTTCAGTGCAAATGATTGGTCTCCAGATTGGTCTTGGTCTCCAGACCACTTTTCAAGGGTTCCGGACTCTGGGGCATTTTTAATGGGTCTGGTCTCAGTCTGGGACTGGACGGACTGGGGATTTTTGATCCGGGCCAGTGGAGACTCAGCCAACACTGTAATAACACGATAATAACAGACAATAATCCAGCTGCTGCCTTGTCTGTGACACCCAGAGTGACACCCTGGCCCCTTATTCTAGTTCATTGATTTTTTTTATGAAGCAAAGTGGTTTTATAAAAAAAAAAAAAAAATGGTTCAAAATAGTTGGCAAAGCAGCAAAATGTGAAAGAAACTGATTAAAATATTCCTTGCTGAAAAGAGATGTTGCTGTTCAATTTAGCAACAAACTGGAATTTAAAAAAGATACTGGTAATTTTTTTCTGATTTTTTTTGTGATATATAAAGTCTTGGTCTGGTCTTGGTCTGGTCTTGGTCTTGATAAAGTCTTGGTCTGGTCTTGGTCTCAATGGTCTCTGGTCTTGATAAAGTCTTGGTCTGGTCTTGGTCTCAATGCTCTCTGGTCTTGATAAGGTCTTGGTCTGGTCTTGGTCTCAATGGTCTCTGGTCTTGATAAGGTCTTGGTCTGGTCTTGGTCTCAATGGTCTCTGGTCTTGATAAGGTCTCGGTCTGGGTTGGCCTGGTCTCGACTACAACGGTAGACCAGAGGCAACATATTTTAACCACTGCTCCGATGTTTTTCCCTCAGGTATTGCCTGCGTCACCCTCTCTTTTGTGGACGCCCAAGGTCGCCCCCTTCAGGTCCCAGCGCAGGACTCTGCTGGACCGCCAAAGTCAGAAAATTGCAGCGTTCACCTTCACCAGGACAATTTTGATGAGCTGACCTCCGTGCAGCGAATGTCCCCTGGCAGCACTGGCTCAGGTACTGATGCCAGGGGCCAGCACTGCATCATTAACAACTGATTTCAACCCATAATATCTTTGCGTCAGTTTTTCCCCTTCGTCTATGCAGCGGTGAACCTCTTTGCTTTCTCCGTGTCCGTTCACAGAGTCTCAGCTGCACGTCCGGTTTGACATCTGGGAGCAAGGCAACGTCAGCCCCTCACAGCTGAGCGACAAGCTGCAGGGGGCGCTGCGCCACGCGCTCTGCGACGTCGTCATGGAGCAGAGGCTCCTGCCGAACCCTCTCTGCCTGGGGCTCCCCTGCCCGGCCACTGCCGCTCAGAGGGAAAATGCTAAAGGTGAGCGTGTCAACACTTGCTGTTTCTGGATGATGATGTGTGTGTCAGGTGTCTTCTACCACAGAGGCGTGGTTTTCCCACACTTGAAAGGGGAAGGACCCCACAAAAGCACAGGAACTCACTCAATCCTTGCTTATTCGAGCGGTCGTTAAGGATGGGTGCTGGTGGAAAACCTTTAAACACACAATAAAAACAAGCAATGTAAATAAAATTCATATTTCATGAAAACCATTTCGCGAGGTTTTATTCAAATTCTTGTAAATGAATTGATCGCATTTTTCTCTTGACTTAAATAAAATCAGGCGTTGTACTCAAACACATTCAAAACAATTTTTAGAGAAAAAAAAAAAACCTAATTTCTTTTACTTTATAATTTTAACAAAGCAAACGTTCTATTTAAATTATGTTTGACAACATTTCAAACAAATCAACTTCATTTTCGTTGTTTAACAAATTAAACAAATCTTTTGTTGTTGTTTTTTTTTGAAAACCAAACAAGACCCAGACCTAAACAACTGCAGTTCTGACACATGGATCAGATCAGCAGATCAGCAGACCAAGCACAACTTGCAAGCTGGATGTTACCGGTTGCCCTGTTCGTTTGAGTCCAGTGTCCCGTGCGTCTCAGTTCGTTCGTGACTGCTGCTGCTGCTGTCGGCTCTGCCTCGCTCTCTGAAAGACTGGCGAGGTTGCAACAATGTGAATTTTTTTAAAAGAGCGCTGAGCGGGCGTGGCCTTCGTTCTCTTCGTAGGAACATCAAGTATCTTGCGTGCTGTGAAAGCCAACGTGAAAACCTTCTCTGTTCTTTCCAGTGGCAGGCTGAGGCCACCAGTGACATCATGCTCAGTCCACCCTAAATGAATACACCTCATATTAGAGAATCCATAGGAAATCACACTTATGGTCCATGTCTTTGTTGTTTTGCCAATAAATTGAAAAAAGCATCTTGCTGTGTTCTTTCAGGGCTTCACGCTTCGTTCCCTGAAGTCAAAGAAGTCAAGGACGTCCCCAGGCAGCGCAGCGGTTCGCGGGTCTTCAAGAGCAGCCCGTCTCCCATCAATTTGTCCCAGGCAACAGGGGGCGCCGCTGCGACGGGCAGCAGCACCCCCGAGTCCACCACTCCCACCAACAAGAGCACCCGCCGCAGCTTCTGGGACCTACTGGTCAGTTTGTCTTCACGCCCTGGCTCAAGAATTGCACAAAACCTGAACATGGCAAGAAAAATCTGGTCATGGAAACACTTGTTTGGCATTTGGAGGCGTTTGGAGGAGAAGGGCGGGGGGGGGGGTTTAATTGACTGCAGCTCTTCAGTTGAATATTGTTTTTTATCTTTGTTTTTATTTTCCTTTTAATTTTGGTCAAGCACCTTGGGTTGCATTTTATGTATGAAAGGTGCTGTATAAAAAGACTTTGACTGATTGATTGATTGATTGATTGATTGATTGATTGACCAACTGCAGAGGCTCTGCGCTCTTTGTGGAGCTCCTGTCCTAACGTACCGATTTGAATGTTTCGCGGCCCTCTGTTTGTTTTCGCAGAGCAAGCCGGACTCCACCGAGCTCGGAAGCCCGAAGACGACGGACGACATCGTCCAGGAGAGAGGAGAGGAGGGCCGAGCAGCACGGCGGAGACACAAGACGGAGAACGTGAAGCAGCAGTGGAGCCAAGAGAAAGCCTTGGCGGCGGAGCTGGAGCAGGCGCAGAGGTGCTGCTGCTGTTTGGTCTGCAGCTTTAGATCTTTAATCCAAGTATCTGAGTTCACCTTCTTTTCCCTTTTCTCTTCTCCTCTGCCGGTTTGTCAGCCCGGCCCATTCCACTACCATCTGTTATTTTGTGTATTGAACAGATGCGTCCAAAATGTGAAATAGAATTCCTGTTAAAAAAAAAAAAAAAAAGAAAACTACGGAAGCGTATTGCATTCACTTGGCAAATAAAAAAAATCTCTGTTTTTTGTGCAATTTTTTTTCCGCCCTATTTTCCCGATTTTAGAGAGCATTGGAAACATTGCTCTCTAAATGGGAGTCGCTTCCGTACCAGTGTCTTAAACCCATGTCAAAATAGAATTTGATTGAACTAAACAAGAAATGAAAGAATGGATACAATTGTTTCCGATGCTCTCTAAACTCGGAAATAGGGCGGAAAAACATTTGCACGAAAAACAGGGCAGAAAAAAACAGATTTTTTTTTTTTTTTGCCAAGTGCATGCAATACGCTTCCGTAGAAAACTACATGTAAACTGGGACAAGGGAGAAAAGTCCGATTAGACAAGAAAACTGAATTCTGAGCGTAGCTCGAAGCAGCTGCGCATGTAGACGCACAGTCGTCACCGCCACGTGTGCTCTGTGGTTGTCCAGGAGGCTGCTGTCTCACCTGGAGGAGGGAGATGTGGGAATGCTGCACCCTGTCTACCAGCTCACCTGCCAGCCATGGGTCACCTTCATGGCTAACCTGGGTGAGTGAGTTATCTTCTCCCAGAGGAGGTAAAGTCCTCTTATGAGGAGTGCGATGATGATGATGATGATGATGATGATGATGATGATGGGGAGTGTAATGATTCCCTCACTCTGGGTTTCTGGTTTTTCATCTCCAGGCTGTCCCTCCATTCAGCAGTGCAAGACTGAAATCACCTCTCAGTTCCTCCTGCCCTCCATCTTGACAGAGATTGTCAACTTGGTCAACTCCTTGGCCAATGACACGATTGTCAAAGCATTTGAAAGGAAGAGGTGGGTTGTTGTACGTACCTGGAATGTCACATATTGTCAGCGACTGCTGGAAAATGCACTTTTTAACTGCTGTCACATTTATTTATTTATTTATTTTTGCTGTTTTTGTATGATAAAGTTTTATTTTTCACTCTTAAACAGGCGTAACTTACTTACGTAAATTGAGTTTACGCGTCATGAAACGCACTGTTGACAAAGTAATTGCTACAAGTTAGCGTTAGCGTGACTGAGCCGCTGTGGCCGCCGCACGCCGACGACCTCTGACACCCGCCGACGCCTACCGACCACTTCAGAGTCCTGCCAACCTCTGCTTCCTTTCTGAAATCTTTAGCTGCCCGGTGTCTGGAGAGATTTACGTGCCATTGCATCCAGCCCAGTGTCTTAGTCAACCTCCCAATAAAACCAGGAGCTTCATTCTCATTGGCCGCAACTTCCATCAGTGGCACTACAGCACAGAGCTTGGTAAGTGCTTCCAAGTCATCTTTGCTGACACAACTTTTTTTTTAATTTTTTATGCTGTTTGGTTGAGTAGCGAGCTCATCTCTCGGGATGAGATTTTCCTCCACGTTGCCCTTGAACTGAAATGAGTTTGGCACCCCTGCCTTAGACTATCATCTCTGCACAAACTGGTGTTTTTAAAATCAGCAGCAGCTCATCGTCGCGGACAGCACCGGTAGTGGCTTGACATGGAACTGCATCCTAAATGTCAGGCTGCGAAATCCTCTTGTGTTTAGATGAAATCTATTCCAAACTATATTACGTATTACTATATATATATATATATATATATATATACTATATATATATACTATGTATGTACTACTGCCCCAACTGTGTGCAAAGGCCTTTTGTCAGAAGCATGTCGCTAACACCCACGTTAACATTCTGTGTAGTTTAGACCAAAGCGGGGCCTAAAAGCATGAATGTTTTGTGTTCAATCTTTCAACACGCCTTCGCTGCTGCTCCTTGATTCTCTGTTTCTCTGTCCATGCCGGCACAGCGTCTAACATAACACAGTGGGAGGTTTTGTCGTTTTTTTTTGTTTCGTTTCTGTTGTTCTTCGCTTTAGTCTGCTTTACATCCGTGTACGTCGAGCCATGTGTTTCACTGTCCTCGCTGCCCTGCTCTTTGTGCCATCTTTGTCTTGCCTACAGAGGAGAGTTCAGACGAGGAAAACATCCCAGTTCTAAATAGGTTCACACGTAAGTTGGCCTTTCAGCTTCACATTAATGCTGGTGGAGGAGATTATATTCAAATTGAAACTGTAGTTGTAAGTTGAAAGTTGACAAATGCTGAAATAGAGAAAGAAAAAACAATCTAAACTGTTCCAGTCGACAACATTAATTACTATTATTATTATTATTATTATTATTATTATTATTATTATACGAAACTGGAAATTACTCAATTATATGGTATCTCTTTTTATTGTTGCTCTCCAGATGTTCTTTGCTCTTTCTTGCCTCACAACTGCACCTTAACAATTTCTCTATGTCTTTTCTTTAGATATTATAACCATAAAATGTAGATGTAGTTTTTAATATGAAAATCTATATCTAATATAATAACTGCCATCCATGCCTTTATCACTTGCTAGACATGAATCTTCGGTCTGCTTCAGTTATCGTTTGTGTTACATTTTGTAACTTTTATTTTCAGTTTTCCCATGTCAGTTGGAAAAACGTGTTTGTCCTTCAAAAGTACACATTATACTTTTAATATAACTGAACATCTCCAACAATGGAGCATACGGTTTGGTTGATCTCTACAGATATGAACTGCAACCATGCAATGTTAATGCTGTAATTATACTGCAGTGTTTCTGGTGGCGAGGCCAATTTTTTTTTTTTTTTTTTTTTGGTCCTCTTGCAGCAAAACAGTCAGAAATTTGCAATATTGCAGTTGGTTTTGGTGATTTTCAGAAAATAAATGAGAACAGAAGCCTTGATTAAACCCCCATTGGGGGCATTTCCATAATTACAGCAACAGTACAGTGCAAAAGAAAGAAAATTGTATTCATTAAAAAGAAATAAAGACATTTTTCAGAAAAAAACAAGATATTTACATTTGGAGAATTTAATTATTTTACATACAGTGCGTACATAGAGTGCAGTTGTCCAGCCTGATGGCTGCAGGCAGGAGTGACCTGCAGGGGGCGCTCCTTCTCGCACTGAGGGTGCAGCAGTCTTGAGCTGCAGGAGCTGCTCAGGCTCCATGCACGAGAGAACATGCAACAAAAAAAATGTGGAATGGTAAGATTTCCACGGCTGAACTGTGACCCTTCTGCAAGCTGCAGCCAATGGACTGACTGCTGAGTGACGCTGCGGACCGACTGCTGACTGACGCTCACTGACTCTTCTGTCTCCTCTGAGTAGCTCACAAGGGCTTCCAGCGCTTCGAGGCTCTGGAGCAGACGGACTGCTGGAGTCCAAACAGGGCCCGAGCAGCACTGGCTCCCCGCCAGAGGTTCCTCTTCATCAGTGTCCTGGACAAAAAGGTGAGCAAGAGCCAACAAGAGTTGCATCTGACCGTCGGTGACCGGCGAGACCTCCTCTGCCACCGTCTGACCGTTCTCGACGCTTCCTCCACTGGTCTCACTGGTTGCCACTGTCTCTCCAGGTGACCCTGTACAGTTACAACTGGTCCGTGGACTTGGGTGCCTCTCTGAACCGCGAGCTGGTCCGCCTGGTCAAGTGGCAGAACGCCAGGTCTCACGTCGTCCACTGCCTGCTCAACCAGAAGATGGGCCTCTTCCACCACTACTGCTTCTCTGATGCGCCCATCCACGACTACAAGCAGGTGCAGATCTGCCCAGGCCTGAAGCTCCTCACAGAGAATTCACTAAAAAAACAAAAAACAAACGCCCCCTAACCCCCCCCCTCCCCAGGTTCACACCGAAAGTGTGTGCAGTGCGTTCGCAGCAGATCGCGGCCGCCGAAGTCCATGTGCGTGTTCCCACCACCAGGGGGCGACATGGGCGCGTTTCAGAAGCGTGAAACTGCGCAGTAGCCTTGTAGTCCTGGAGGTTGGCCTCGGTCTCCAGACCACTTTTTTTTTTTAGGGTCTGGGTCTCGTGACTCAGTGGCATTTTTTACTGAGTCTCATCTCGGTTTCGCTAATAAAAAAAATAAAAAAAACGTACAAAAAATAAACTCCACAGTAGTTAATGTTGAGTTAATTTAAGATTGAGTTAAAATGAGATTACTCTCATAGGAATATTTTCACAATTCATATAAATCTCATCCCATCATTGGTTGTTCCTGCTGCTTGTTCTTGTGGAACTGGCAGCTGGAGCAGATGCAGAGATCCAGGGGGTGGTGGGTTGAGGGGGGGCAGGACTTCATCCAGCTGTTGTGTCCTCAGGCCAACGCCAGTGACTGAGACAGAAATGATGTCAACACCTGTGACTCCACCCGCCTGTTTCAGATAAAATCCCTCCTCTTCTTATCGTGATTGTTTGAACAGACAGCTTGGTGGTTTTCACTTGAATTGGAAAACCAAAGATTCTGCTCATTTGTTCAGTTTTGTTGTTGTTGTTCTTTGATATATAAAGTCTCGGTCTCGGTTGGTGCCGTCTTGACTACAACATGAACACAAACACCAAATGTCCTGTCAGCCTGCCCCCTGTGGCCATTGAACAAACAACCTGAAAGCATGAGGAAGAAGTCGACATTTATTTCTTTTTTTTTTTGCTTTTCGATGGCCTTTTTTTTTTTTTTTTTTTTTTTCTGCTTCGCCAGCGAGTCGGGACAGAAGGCAAAGTCAGAGCAGCAGAAAATTTGCCTAAACAGAGCTTCATCTGTCACGGTCCTGATGAGAAGCAGAGGGAGCACCAGTGCGCAGTTTGACCCTCTCTGCCCTCTGGCGTGGTGTAAAGCCCACTCTTCCACACTTGGGCATCTGGACCTTGACCTGCTCCACTGAACAAACATGCCCAAAAGTTCATTTCAGCAGCCAACAGGGCAAATATCCAATGCTTGAGAAAGTCGAGCATTTCTGTTCCTTCTCTGTGTTTTGAAGGCGACGTTCGTACGCAGTGAAGTGAGCGTTGCTTATGCAGTTTAGATCCCTGCAATAGTGGACTGTGGTAATGAACAACGACCCCTGGCATTGCATACATCAGGCAGAGGAATTTTTTTTTTTTTTCATAAATACTTTGTTGTTATTATGCAATGCCAGTCGCTATAAATGAAAGCAACACATTTTATTGAGCCATTCCACGCAAATTGACATCTCAAGCAGTTCCTTGTTGTAACTTTGCTGATGAAGATTTTCAGCTTATTAAAACCACAAACCCACAAACTCAGAAAATTAGAATAGTGTGAAAAGCTTCAGTTTTGTAGCTTCAAAGAGTCCAAAGAATCCAAAACACCTGCAAAAGGCTCCTGAGCCTTTAAGAAGTCTGTCTTGGGTTGTTGGCTCAGAAGAGTTCACACATGGGCAAATACAACAACCTGTTCAGGAGAATCTCATTTTCTGAGTAGCCACAGAGTCGTTGAGCTCCAGATTTTCCATTTGTTAAAGTTCCAGTGTGTAAAATCTGGCTTCATTTATGGATTTTATATTGTTTAAAGCTTAACTTGCATAATCGCAGTACCATAAAAGTCATTTGGGTTTTTTCCTACCCTGAGATGTTGTGTAATTCTAGGCTTCATGGCAACGCAGCTCATGTCTGCTGTGTCTCCTACCAGGATCCCAACCCCTTCCTGAGTCCCTCCATGGAGCCGGACACTCTGCTGCGGATCCCGGTTCCTCCGCTCCCCAACAAGGAGCAAGGCCGGCTGGGGAGCTCCGGTCGCATCCTCGCTCCGCTGCACTTCCCCTCCGAGCTGC